>JAZGTN010000126.1:0-383704 GCA_037783415.1 Leptasterias polaris
AAGATGAGGAAATCTTAAAAACAATTTTGGAAAAACGCATAGGAGACGAAGCGATAGAGAGAACCAAGTACAGAACAAGTTCCCAGAAGTCTGAATCCATGAATCATGCCTACGCCATGACAAATCCAAAAGGAACACTAACCTTTTCAAGGAACGGAGCTTCAAGAGATCACAGCGCCATCCATCTGGTGAACAACCAACATGCAAACTCTATTATCAAAAAGTGTGAGGCAACTCATTGCCCCATTACTGCTGGATCACCCGCTGCAAAAGCCCTCGATGCAATGGACAAAAAACAACAATATCACAAAAAACGTGTTATGGGAAAGATCTACAAAAAGCGACGAGCACAGTGTCGAGCTGAACGATATCACACTTACTATGCTAAAAAAAATTGTATCAACCTGGCCAACTAAATCCAAAGTCACAGGACACTAACTCATCGTATAACTATGATGGGCCAAAGATTCACAAGGAGCACAATTACAGCAGAATGTTCTCAAAATGGAAAAACCGATAGAGTGTAACTCTAATTGAATCACTTGACTTTTCCGGAACTTGACATTCATAATAATGCAATGTTTACACCTCCCCCACTCTTCTTGTTCCAGTTATTAGTTAATACCAACCATGCCATGTAATGTATGATGATGATGTTTACAACATGTTTATTTCTTCCTAATTGAGGAAGCAACCAGCCGCTGTTGACCCATGATTTTCTTGAAAGTGACTTACCATCACAGTCTCATCAAATAGTCATACACGATAGTCGTACCGTCGATCGTAGTTTGTCCCGTCTTACACACTGTATACTGACTGTTAAGTGTGTAGGAATAGGATGCCTAAAAAAAAAGCAAGCCACTCTTTGAAAACGTTGAATTATTCTGTTAACAAGTGACAATGTTATTGCTATCTATATTTTATTATAATTACTGTTTGCAGCCAGAGGAGTGATGTTTTCACGAACAATAAAAAAAAACGGCGATAACTGACGAAAGAAGTCTCAAACAACTCATTTCTGTCACGCCTGCAATTGTAAACAAACGGCAGACATGTTTAAATCCCAACAAAAATGGCTGCAAGGGCGCCACCATGTTGTATATATAGGGCGCACCCCTCTAAATGATCTCCCATAGGACCATGCTAAATGATAATTATTCAAAAATACTCAAAAAATCGTGTAAGTCTCTCAGCCTCTTGAAACCAATCAGACATATTTCCGGACAACTAAACTTCAGAATTCTTTTCAATTTTTGGCAGGTCAGCCGTTTGGAATTTTTGCTAACTACCCCAGAAGAAAAAAACACGATTTTTTTTTTTTTCCAAAACCGACTTGCTGCCAGTTTTCGTGAAGCACTTCTCCACTTCCCCGGTCAAATAGGGCCAACTTTAACGCCTAAATTTATCAAGTCTCCTCAAAAGTTGAAGCACAGAACCCCCAGGTTGTGATAGATTTTTATATTTACACAATCTATTAATTGCATGACCCCCAAAACGTTATAATTAAAAATAAGTTGTGGGTTTACAAATTATGATAAGTAGCTTGGCGCATTAATTCTGGCTTATTTAGTGTGGTGCACCCTATAAGGGCACTTAATTATTCTTTATGGTTAAAAAATTATGCTTAAATTGTTGAGAATAAGTCACTGACTTGATATCTGGAAAAAAAAAAGTGAAATGTTATTGCGTTCGTCTACAACAAGGTCAAACATGTTGGAGCATTTACATGTACTCTAAGCACTATGCGAGAAGAAAAACCTGCACGACACACTGTGTACATTCTAAGGACAAGTCAGAAGTTATATCCAAGTCCTCACTCAAAAAGTTATTAACATGTCTCTTTTTTATCACAGGATCATAAAAACCTTACAAGTTATTTAATTAATCATTAAGAAGGGGTAATTGGCATGAACAAGCTGTAAACATGGAAGGGGGCTGGCCGGGGGGGGGGGGGGGGGGGGTCACATTTTGCTTTCCCTTAAATTATTCTAACCATGCATTCATATTAGTCTAAAATGGGGAGCTTTATAAAATCTAGAAACACATAGGTCACTTTTTGTACATTTAACTGCCCTTTCAAATTGTATTCTACCTCTGGAACGGGGTAAAAGGGGAAAGGGTGGGCGGGCGTGGGCGGGGCATGTTGAAAAAGGCCAAACCATTATGATTGTTTCTGGTTGATGGGGACAAGTTATAACTCTATCCAGAAACAGATGGCTATTATCTTAGACAATTCCCCTGGGATGGGGGCCTTTTCACAGGTCCTACTGTCCAATATGGAGCATTGGCAATGGTTTTATCTTGATGAATTTTTGTGAAATTTATCTGAAATTGAAAAAAAAATAAAAAAAATAAAAAAAAAATATTTGGCATATCGGCCGAATTTGTGCGTTCAGCGTAGTGTCGGCCCTGATACGCTAGCTTGTGCATCGGGAGAACTCTAAAAGTATTTTTGCTTTAGACCACAATTAATGTGAGATCACTTATGATGGATGCCATTCAATGTTTGTAACAAATCCATTGCCATAAAAATGGGTAGAGCTAGACGCGGCATTTTCAAGATGCAAAAAACTTGGTTCAAGCCGAAAAATAAATTTAATTCACTACAAGACAAAGGCAGTGAAACTCAAAGTATACTACACCACGGTATGTCAGGCCAACCCATCAGCAGTTGAGTTTAGCCGCCCCAAATACGGAGCGAGGAGATTCTGCCACATTGCAGCACAGATGGAACAAGACAACCGCAGAAATGTGATGCTCCTTCGCCCAAAAGTTGTAGAACTGGCTTCCAGTTGACAAGATCCAGCTCAAGGGAGTGATCCCAATAGCCAACAAATGTGGCCAGCCACTGCCCAAGAGAGGAACTGATCACCAAGGAGGAGGTTATCGTTTTGTAGACATCAACTCAGCTCTAGAGCTGGGTGCACAAGCTGTACTTGATCATCAACAAACACATCCTAAGTGTGATGGTCAACCTAAACTATTGGCTGAGGCAGAAGAGCGTAGAGGTTTAGCCGTCTCAGAGGTAATGTCCTGCAAAAAGTGTGGTTTTAAAACACAAAAGACAAAACTTTACAGTGAGATAGCTAACGAGGGTAGGAAGCGGGGACGACGCACTGCAACCCCAAACATGTCTTTCCAAGTTGGCCTGCAGAACACTGGCATTGCAACCGCAGGTGCGAGGAGGCTCTTGACATCAATGGACACAGCTGTACCATGCACTAGTGGGCTGCAAAAAATTTCGAACAAATGTGGTGAAATTATCAAAAATGAAAATATCAGAGACATGGCAGACAAGAGGAAACTAGTGAAAGACATCCGTGAGCTCCAAGGCTTTGAACGAGAAAGTCCAATTGCAGTTGAAATGGACAGGCAGTATAATAATCCCCTGCGCAACTGTAGGAAAAAAAACCCATTTGTTCCTGCAACACAGACAAGAGACACCGTGTGCGAGAACGCAACTACTTCAAAGTTTGTTATAATGTACCATCAAGAAAACAAGCTTTGTAAAAGTGGTGAAATGTCACCATCATCATTCGGTCAACAATGCACATCCGCTAAGCACGGCGACAAGTGCACAGCTACTCGTCCAGCGCATTTCAATATGGGAGATGAGAGAGAAGGGGTGTTCGATGTGCGACTAAACTTTTGGAGTGCACGGAACCAGTTCTTGTGGATAGAATAACAACAGACGCTGACGGCTGTCTAGCAAAAGGAATGAATTCTGTCATGAGAAGAAGAACGGGAAAGGAAATGGAAAGTCCTGCTGGACCCATCCCACTTGAACCGCTCGCTTTGTGCGGCAGTCAGCCGAGCAAACTTTAGCAGTGACATGTTCCCTGGGAACAGTGCAAGAGACCGAAACAGAGTACAGGACCGATTTGCTGATGACGTGAGTCACAGAGCACAGGCTGAGGCACACCATATTTCCATTAAATGCGGAAATGACACAGCAAGCATGAAAAGACTGGCTGCAAAGGCGATTGATGCAATTCCGAACTGCTACATGGGAGACCATGAGAAATGCAAACAAAATTCTCATGTTTGCAACGGTAAATACAAGTACCCATACCTCTCTCGCTATGTCCGCGGCAGATTTATTTTAACATCTAAAGATGAGGAAATCTTAAAAACAATTTTGGAAAAACGCATAGGAGACGAAGCGATAGAGAGAACCAAGTACAGAACAAGTTCCCAGAAGTCTGAATCCATGAATCATGCCTACGCATGACAAATCCAAAAGGAACACTAACCTTTTCAAGGAACGGAGCTTCAAGAGATCACAGCGCCATCCATCTGGTGAACAACCAACATGCAAACTCTATTATCAAAAAGTGTGAGGCAACTCATTGCCCCATTACTGCTGGATCACCCGCTGCAAAAGCCCTCGATGCAATGGACAAAAAACAACAATATCACAAAAAACGTGTTATGGGAAAGATCTACAAAAAGCGACGAGCACAGTGTCGAGCTGAACGATATCACACTTACTATGCTAAAAAAAATTTGTATCAACCTGGCCAACTAAATCCAAAGTCACAGGACACTAACTCATCGTATAACTATGATGGGCCAAAGATTCACAAGGAGCACAATTACAGCAGAATGTTCTCAAATGGAAAAACCGATAGAGTGTAACTCTAATTGAATCACTTGACTTTTCCGGAAACTTGACATTCATAATAATGCAATGTTTACACCTCCCCCACTCTTCTTGTTCAGTTATTAGTTAATACCAACCATGCCATGTAATGTATGATGATGATGTTTACAACATG
The DNA here is from genome assembly GCA_037783415.1 of Leptasterias polaris. Lineage (NCBI taxonomy): Eukaryota > Metazoa > Echinodermata > Asteroidea > Forcipulatida > Asteriidae > Leptasterias > Leptasterias polaris. The sequence goes on from JAZGTN010000126.1 coordinate 4,779, forward strand.
TTTATTTCTTCCTAATTGAGGAAGCAACCAGCCGCTGTTGACCCATGATTTTCTTGAAAGTGACTTACCATCACAGTCTCATCAAATAGTCATACACGATAGTCGTACCGTCGATCGTAGTTTGTCCCGTCTTACACACTGTATACTGACTGTTAAGTGTGTAGGAATAGGATGCCTAAAAAAAAAGCAAGCCACTCTTTGAAAACGTTGAATTATTCTGTTAACAAGTGACAATGTTATTGCTATCTATATTTTATTATAATTACTGTTTGCAGCCAGAGGAGTGATGTTTTCACGAACAATAAAAAAAAACGGCGATAACTGACGAAAGAAGTCTCAAACAACTCATTTCTGTCACGCCTGCAATTGTAAACAAACGGCAGACATGTTTAAATCCCAACAAAAATGGCTGCAAGGGCGCCACCATGTTGTATATATAGGGCGCACCCCTCTAAATGATCTCCCATAGGAACCAATGCTAAATGATAATTATTCAAAAATACTCAAAAAATCGTGTAAGTCTCTCAGCCTCTTGAAAACCAATCAGACATATTTCCGGACAACTAAACTTCAGAATTCTTTTCAATTTTTGGCAGGTCAGCCGTTTGGAATTTTTGCTAACTACCCCAGAAGAAAAAAACACGATTTTTTTTTTTTTTCCAAAACCGACTTGCTGCCAGTTTTCGTGAAGCACTTCTCCACTTCCCCGGTCAAATAGGGCCAACTTTAACGCCTAAATTTATCAAGTCTCCTCAAAAGTTGAAGCACAGAACCCCCAGGTTGTGATAGATTTTTATATTTACACAATCTATTAATTGCATGACCCCCAAAACGTTATAATTAAAAATAAGTTGTGGGTTTACAAATTATGATAAGTAGCTTGGCGCATTAATTCTGGCTTATTTAGTGTGGTGCACCCTATAAGGGCACTTAATTATTCTTTATGGTTAAAAAATTATGCTTAAATTGTTGAGAATAAGTCACTGACTTGATATCTGGAAAAAAAAAAGTGAAATGTTATTGCGTTCGTCTACAACAAGGTCAAACATGTTGGAGCATTTACATGTACTCTAAGCACTATGCGAGAAGAAAAACCTGCACGACACACTGTGTACATTCTAAGGACAAGTCAGAAGTTATATCCAAGTCCTCACTCAAAAAGTTATTAACATGTCTCTTTTTTATCACAGGATCATAAAAACCTTACAAGTTATTTAATTAATCATTAAGAAGGGGTTAATTGGCATGAACAAGCTGTAAACATGGAAGGGGGCTGGCCGGGGGGGGGGGGGGGGGGTCACATTTTGCTTTCCCTTAAATTATTCTAACCATGCATTCATATTAGTCTAAAATGGGGAGCTTTATAAAATCTAGAAAACACATAGGTCACTTTTTGTACATTTAACTGCCCTTTCAAATTGTATTCTACCTCTGGAACGGGGTAAAAGGGGGAAAGGGTGGGCGGGGCGTGGGCGGGGCATGTTGAAAAAGGCCAAACCATTATGATTGTTTCTGGTTGATGGGGACAAGTTATAACTCTATCCAGAAACAGATGGCTATTATCTTAGACAATTCCCCTGGGATGGGGGCCTTTTCACAGGTCCTACTGTCCAATATGGAGCATTGGCAATGGTTTTATCTTGATGAATTTTTGTGAAATTTATCTGAAATTGAAAAAAAAATAAAAAAAATAAAAAAAAAATATTTTGGCATATCGGCCGAAATTTGTGCGTTCAGCGTAGTGTCGGCCCTGATACGCTAGCTTGTGCATCGGGAGAACTCTAAAAGTATTTTTGCTTTAGACCACAATTAATGTGAGATCACTTATGATGGATGCCATTCAATGTTTGTAACAAATCCATTGCCATAAAAATGGGTAGAGCTAGACGCGGCATTTTCAAGATGCAAAAAACTTGGTTCAAGCCGAAAAATAAATTTAATTCACTACAAGACAAAGGCAGTGAAACTCAAAGTATACCTACACCACGGTATGTCAGGCCAACCCATCAGCAGTTGAGTTTAGCCGCCCCAAATACGGAGCGAGGAGATTTCTGCCACATTGCAGCACAGATGGAACAAGACAACCGCAGAAATGTGATGCTCCTTCGCCCAAAAGTTGTAGAACTGGCTCCAGTTGACAAGATCCAGCTCAAGGGAGTGATCCCAATAGCCAACAAATGTGGCCAGCCACTGCCCAAGAGAGGAACTGATCACCAAGGAGGAGGTTATCGTTTTGTAGACATCAACTCAGCTCTAGAGCTGGGTGCACAAGCTGTACTTGATCATCAACAAACACATCCTAAGTGTGATGGTCAACCTAAACTATTGGCTGAGGCAGAAGAGCGTAGAGGTTTAGCCGTCTCAGAGGTAATGTCCTGCAAAAAGTGTGGTTTTAAAACACAAAAGACAAAACTTTACAGTGAGATAGCTAACGAGGGTAGGAAGCGGGGACGACGCACTGCAACCCCAAACATGTCTTTCCAAGTTGGCCTGCAGAACACTGGCATTGCAACCGCAGGTGCGAGGAGGCTCTTGACATCAATGGACACAGCTGTACCATGCACTAGTGGGCTGCAAAAAATTTCGAACAAATGTGGTGAAATTATCAAAAATGAAAATATCAGAGACATGGCAGACAAGAGGAAACTAGTGAAAGACATCCGTGAGCTCCAAGGCTTTGAACGAGAAAGTCCAATTGCAGTTGAAATGGACAGGCAGTATAATAATCCCCTGCGCAACTGTAGGAAAAAAAACCCATTTGTTCCTGCAACACAGACAAGAGACACCGTGTGCGAGAACGCAACTACTTCAAAGTTTGTTATAATGTACCATCAAGAAAACAAGCTTTGTAAAAGTGGTGAAATGTCACCATCATCATTCGGTCAACAATGCACATCCGCTAAGCACGGCGACAAGTGCACAGCTACTCGTCCAGCGCATTTCAATATGGGAGATGAGAGAGAAGGGGGTGTTCGATGTGCGACTAAACTTTTGGAGTGCACGGAACCAGTTCTTGTGGATAGAATAACAACAGACGCTGACGGCTGTCTAGCAAAAGGAATGAATTCTGTCATGAGAAGAAGAACGGGAAAGGAAATGGAAAGTCTGCTGGACCCATCCCACTTGAACCGCTCGCTTTGTGCGGCAGTCAGCCGAGCAAACTTTAGCAGTGACATGTTCCCTGGGAACAGTGCAAGAGACCGAAACAGAGTACAGGACCGATTTGCTGATGACGTGAGTCACAGAGCACAGGCTGAGGCACACCATATTTCCATTAAATGCGGAAATGACACAGCAAGCATGAAAAGACTGGCTGCAAAGGCGATTGATGCAATTCCGAACTGCTACATGGGAGACCATGAGAAATGCAAACAAAATTCTCATGTTTGCAACGGTAAATACAAGTACCCATACCTCTCTCGCTATGTCCGCGGCAGATTTATTTTAACATCTAAAGATGAGGAAATCTTAAAAACAATTTTGGAAAAACGCATAGGAGACGAAGCGATAGAGAGAACCAAGTACAGAACAAGTTCCCAGAAGTCTGAATCCATGAATCATGCCTACGCCATGACAAATCCAAAAGGAACACTAACCTTTTCAAGGAACGGAGCTTCAAGAGATCACAGCGCCATCCATCTGGTGAACAACCAACATGCAAACTCTATTATCAAAAAGTGTGAGGCAACTCATTGCCCCATTACTGCTGGATCACCCGCTGCAAAAGCCCTCGATGCAATGGACAAAAAACAACAATATCACAAAAAACGTGTTATGGGAAAGATCTACAAAAAGCGACGAGCACAGTGTCGAGCTGAACGATATCACACTTACTATGCTAAAAAAAATTTGTATCAACCTGGCCAACTAAATCCAAAGTCACAGGACACTAACTCATCGTATAACTATGATGGGCCAAAGATTCACAAGGAGCACAATTACAGCAGAATGTTCTCAAAATGGAAAAACCGATAGAGTGTAACTCTAATTGAATCACTTGACTTTTCCGGAAACTTGACATTCATAATAATGCAATGTTTACACCTCCCCCACTCTTCTTGTTCAGTTATTAGTTAATACCAACCATGCCATGTAATGTATGATGATGATGTTTACAACATGTTTATTTCTTCCTAATTGAGGAAGCAACCAGCCGCTGTTGACCCATGATTTTCTTGAAAGTGACTTACCATCACAGTCTCATCAAATAGTCATACACGATAGTCGTACCGTCGATCGTAGTTTGTCCCGTCTTACACACTGTATACTGACTGTTAAGTGTGTAGGAATAGGATGCCTAAAAAAAAAGCAAGCCACTCTTTGAAAACGTTGAATTATTCTGTTAACAAGTGACAATGTTATTGCTATCTATATTTTATTATAATTACTGTTTGCAGCCAGAGGAGTGATGTTTTCACGAACAATAAAAAAAAACGGCGATAACTGACGAAAGAAGTCTCAAACAACTCATTTCTGTCACGCCTGCAATTGTAAACAAACGGCAGACATGTTTAAATCCCAACAAAAATGGCTGCAAGGGCGCCACCATGTTGTATATATAGGGCGCACCCCTCTAAATGATCTCCCATAGGAACCAATGCTAAATGATAATTATTCAAAAATACTCAAAAAATCGTGTAAGTCTCTCAGCCTCTTGAAAACCAATCAGACATATTTCCGGACAACTAAACTTCAGAATTCTTTTCAATTTTTGGCAGGTCAGCCGTTTGGAATTTTTGCTAACTACCCCAGAAGAAAAAAACACGATTTTTTTTTTTTTTCCAAAACCGACTTGCTGCCAGTTTTCGTGAAGCACTTCTCCACTTCCCCGGTCAAATAGGGCCAACTTTAACGCCTAAATTTATCAAGTCTCCTCAAAAGTTGAAGCACAGAACCCCCAGGTTGTGATAGATTTTTATATTTACACAATCTATTAATTGCATGACCCCCAAAACGTTATAATTAAAAATAAGTTGTGGGTTTACAAATTATGATAAGTAGCTTGGCGCATTAATTCTGGCTTATTTAGTGTGGTGCACCCTATAAGGGCACTTAATTATTCTTTATGGTTAAAAAATTATGCTTAAATTGTTGAGAATAAGTCACTGACTTGATATCTGGAAAAAAAAAAGTGAAATGTTATTGCGTTCGTCTACAACAAGGTCAAACATGTTGGAGCATTTACATGTACTCTAAGCACTATGCGAGAAGAAAAACCTGCACGACACACTGTGTACATTCTAAGGACAAGTCAGAAGTTATATCCAAGTCCTCACTCAAAAAGTTATTAACATGTCTCTTTTTTATCACAGGATCATAAAAACCTTACAAGTTATTTAATTAATCATTAAGAAGGGGTTAATTGGCATGAACAAGCTGTAAACATGGAAGGGGGCTGGCCGGGGGGGGGGGGGGGGGGGTCACATTTTGCTTTCCCTTAAATTATTCTAACCATGCATTCATATTAGTCTAAAATGGGGAGCTTTATAAAATCTAGAAAACACATAGGTCACTTTTTGTACATTTAACTGCCCTTTCAAATTGTATTCTACCTCTGGAACGGGGTAAAAGGGGGAAAGGGTGGGCGGGGCGTGGGCGGGGCATGTTGAAAAAGGCCAAACCATTATGATTGTTTCTGGTTGATGGGGACAAGTTATAACTCTATCCAGAAACAGATGGCTATTATCTTAGACAATTCCCCTGGGATGGGGGCCTTTTCACAGGTCCTACTGTCCAATATGGAGCATTGGCAATGGTTTTATCTTGATGAATTTTTGTGAAATTTATCTGAAATTGAAAAAAAAATAAAAAAAATAAAAAAAAAATATTTTGGCATATCGGCCGAAATTTGTGCGTTCAGCGTAGTGTCGGCCCTGATACGCTAGCTTGTGCATCGGGAGAACTCTAAAAGTATTTTTGCTTTAGACCACAATTAATGTGAGATCACTTATGATGGATGCCATTCAATGTTTGTAACAAATCCATTGCCATAAAAATGGGTAGAGCTAGACGCGGCATTTTCAAGATGCAAAAAACTTGGTTCAAGCCGAAAAATAAATTTAATTCACTACAAGACAAAGGCAGTGAAACTCAAAGTATACCTACACCACGGTATGTCAGGCCAACCCATCAGCAGTTGAGTTTAGCCGCCCCAAATACGGAGCGAGGAGATTTCTGCCACATTGCAGCACAGATGGAACAAGACAACCGCAGAAATGTGATGCTCCTTCGCCCAAAAGTTGTAGAACTGGCTCCAGTTGACAAGATCCAGCTCAAGGGAGTGATCCCAATAGCCAACAAATGTGGCCAGCCACTGCCCAAGAGAGGAACTGATCACCAAGGAGGAGGTTATCGTTTTGTAGACATCAACTCAGCTCTAGAGCTGGGTGCACAAGCTGTACTTGATCATCAACAAACACATCCTAAGTGTGATGGTCAACCTAAACTATTGGCTGAGGCAGAAGAGCGTAGAGGTTTAGCCGTCTCAGAGGTAATGTCCTGCAAAAAGTGTGGTTTTAAAACACAAAAGACAAAACTTTACAGTGAGATAGCTAACGAGGGTAGGAAGCGGGGACGACGCACTGCAACCCCAAACATGTCTTTCCAAGTTGGCCTGCAGAACACTGGCATTGCAACCGCAGGTGCGAGGAGGCTCTTGACATCAATGGACACAGCTGTACCATGCACTAGTGGGCTGCAAAAAATTTCGAACAAATGTGGTGAAATTATCAAAAATGAAAATATCAGAGACATGGCAGACAAGAGGAAACTAGTGAAAGACATCCGTGAGCTCCAAGGCTTTGAACGAGAAAGTCCAATTGCAGTTGAAATGGACAGGCAGTATAATAATCCCCTGCGCAACTGTAGGAAAAAAAACCCATTTGTTCCTGCAACACAGACAAGAGACACCGTGTGCGAGAACGCAACTACTTCAAAGTTTGTTATAATGTACCATCAAGAAAACAAGCTTTGTAAAAGTGGTGAAATGTCACCATCATCATTCGGTCAACAATGCACATCCGCTAAGCACGGCGACAAGTGCACAGCTACTCGTCCAGCGCATTTCAATATGGGAGATGAGAGAGAAGGGGGTGTTCGATGTGCGACTAAACTTTTGGAGTGCACGGAACCAGTTCTTGTGGATAGAATAACAACAGACGCTGACGGCTGTCTAGCAAAAGGAATGAATTCTGTCATGAGAAGAAGAACGGGAAAGGAAATGGAAAGTCTGCTGGACCCATCCCACTTGAACCGCTCGCTTTGTGCGGCAGTCAGCCGAGCAAACTTTAGCAGTGACATGTTCCCTGGGAACAGTGCAAGAGACCGAAACAGAGTACAGGACCGATTTGCTGATGACGTGAGTCACAGAGCACAGGCTGAGGCACACCATATTTCCATTAAATGCGGAAATGACACAGCAAGCATGAAAAGACTGGCTGCAAAGGCGATTGATGCAATTCCGAACTGCTACATGGGAGACCATGAGAAATGCAAACAAAATTCTCATGTTTGCAACGGTAAATACAAGTACCCATACCTCTCTCGCTATGTCCGCGGCAGATTTATTTTAACATCTAAAGATGAGGAAATCTTAAAAACAATTTTGGAAAAACGCATAGGAGACGAAGCGATAGAGAGAACCAAGTACAGAACAAGTTCCCAGAAGTCTGAATCCATGAATCATGCCTACGCCATGACAAATCCAAAAGGAACACTAACCTTTTCAAGGAACGGAGCTTCAAGAGATCACAGCGCCATCCATCTGGTGAACAACCAACATGCAAACTCTATTATCAAAAAGTGTGAGGCAACTCATTGCCCCATTACTGCTGGATCACCCGCTGCAAAAGCCCTCGATGCAATGGACAAAAAACAACAATATCACAAAAAACGTGTTATGGGAAAGATCTACAAAAAGCGACGAGCACAGTGTCGAGCTGAACGATATCACACTTACTATGCTAAAAAAAATTTGTATCAACCTGGCCAACTAAATCCAAAGTCACAGGACACTAACTCATCGTATAACTATGATGGGCCAAAGATTCACAAGGAGCACAATTACAGCAGAATGTTCTCAAAATGGAAAAACCGATAGAGTGTAACTCTAATTGAATCACTTGACTTTTCCGGAAACTTGACATTCATAATAATGCAATGTTTACACCTCCCCCACTCTTCTTGTTCAGTTATTAGTTAATACCAACCATGCCATGTAATGTATGATGATGATGTTTACAACATGTTTATTTCTTCCTAATTGAGGAAGCAACCAGCCGCTGTTGACCCATGATTTTCTTGAAAGTGACTTACCATCACAGTCTCATCAAATAGTCATACACGATAGTCGTACCGTCGATCGTAGTTTGTCCCGTCTTACACACTGTATACTGACTGTTAAGTGTGTAGGAATAGGATGCCTAAAAAAAAAGCAAGCCACTCTTTGAAAACGTTGAATTATTCTGTTAACAAGTGACAATGTTATTGCTATCTATATTTTATTATAATTACTGTTTGCAGCCAGAGGAGTGATGTTTTCACGAACAATAAAAAAAAACGGCGATAACTGACGAAAGAAGTCTCAAACAACTCATTTCTGTCACGCCTGCAATTGTAAACAAACGGCAGACATGTTTAAATCCCAACAAAAATGGCTGCAAGGGCGCCACCATGTTGTATATATAGGGCGCACCCCTCTAAATGATCTCCCATAGGAACCAATGCTAAATGATAATTATTCAAAAATACTCAAAAAATCGTGTAAGTCTCTCAGCCTCTTGAAAACCAATCAGACATATTTCCGGACAACTAAACTTCAGAATTCTTTTCAATTTTTGGCAGGTCAGCCGTTTGGAATTTTTGCTAACTACCCCAGAAGAAAAAAACACGATTTTTTTTTTTTTTCCAAAACCGACTTGCTGCCAGTTTTCGTGAAGCACTTCTCCACTTCCCCGGTCAAATAGGGCCAACTTTAACGCCTAAATTTATCAAGTCTCCTCAAAAGTTGAAGCACAGAACCCCCAGGTTGTGATAGATTTTTATATTTACACAATCTATTAATTGCATGACCCCCAAAACGTTATAATTAAAAATAAGTTGTGGGTTTACAAATTATGATAAGTAGCTTGGCGCATTAATTCTGGCTTATTTAGTGTGGTGCACCCTATAAGGGCACTTAATTATTCTTTATGGTTAAAAAATTATGCTTAAATTGTTGAGAATAAGTCACTGACTTGATATCTGGAAAAAAAAAAGTGAAATGTTATTGCGTTCGTCTACAACAAGGTCAAACATGTTGGAGCATTTACATGTACTCTAAGCACTATGCGAGAAGAAAAACCTGCACGACACACTGTGTACATTCTAAGGACAAGTCAGAAGTTATATCCAAGTCCTCACTCAAAAAGTTATTAACATGTCTCTTTTTTATCACAGGATCATAAAAACCTTACAAGTTATTTAATTAATCATTAAGAAGGGGTTAATTGGCATGAACAAGCTGTAAACATGGAAGGGGGCTGGCCGGGGGGGGGGGGGGGGGGTCACATTTTGCTTTCCCTTAAATTATTCTAACCATGCATTCATATTAGTCTAAAATGGGGAGCTTTATAAAATCTAGAAAACACATAGGTCACTTTTTGTACATTTAACTGCCCTTTCAAATTGTATTCTACCTCTGGAACGGGGTAAAAGGGGGAAAGGGTGGGCGGGGCGTGGGCGGGGCATGTTGAAAAAGGCCAAACCATTATGATTGTTTCTGGTTGATGGGGACAAGTTATAACTCTATCCAGAAACAGATGGCTATTATCTTAGACAATTCCCCTGGGATGGGGGCCTTTTCACAGGTCCTACTGTCCAATATGGAGCATTGGCAATGGTTTTATCTTGATGAATTTTTGTGAAATTTATCTGAAATTGAAAAAAAAATAAAAAAAATAAAAAAAAAATATTTTGGCATATCGGCCGAAATTTGTGCGTTCAGCGTAGTGTCGGCCCTGATACGCTAGCTTGTGCATCGGGAGAACTCTAAAAGTATTTTTGCTTTAGACCACAATTAATGTGAGATCACTTATGATGGATGCCATTCAATGTTTGTAACAAATCCATTGCCATAAAAATGGGTAGAGCTAGACGCGGCATTTTCAAGATGCAAAAAACTTGGTTCAAGCCGAAAAATAAATTTAATTCACTACAAGACAAAGGCAGTGAAACTCAAAGTATACCTACACCACGGTATGTCAGGCCAACCCATCAGCAGTTGAGTTTAGCCGCCCCAAATACGGAGCGAGGAGATTTCTGCCACATTGCAGCACAGATGGAACAAGACAACCGCAGAAATGTGATGCTCCTTCGCCCAAAAGTTGTAGAACTGGCTCCAGTTGACAAGATCCAGCTCAAGGGAGTGATCCCAATAGCCAACAAATGTGGCCAGCCACTGCCCAAGAGAGGAACTGATCACCAAGGAGGAGGTTATCGTTTTGTAGACATCAACTCAGCTCTAGAGCTGGGTGCACAAGCTGTACTTGATCATCAACAAACACATCCTAAGTGTGATGGTCAACCTAAACTATTGGCTGAGGCAGAAGAGCGTAGAGGTTTAGCCGTCTCAGAGGTAATGTCCTGCAAAAAGTGTGGTTTTAAAACACAAAAGACAAAACTTTACAGTGAGATAGCTAACGAGGGTAGGAAGCGGGGACGACGCACTGCAACCCCAAACATGTCTTTCCAAGTTGGCCTGCAGAACACTGGCATTGCAACCGCAGGTGCGAGGAGGCTCTTGACATCAATGGACACAGCTGTACCATGCACTAGTGGGCTGCAAAAAATTTCGAACAAATGTGGTGAAATTATCAAAAATGAAAATATCAGAGACATGGCAGACAAGAGGAAACTAGTGAAAGACATCCGTGAGCTCCAAGGCTTTGAACGAGAAAGTCCAATTGCAGTTGAAATGGACAGGCAGTATAATAATCCCCTGCGCAACTGTAGGAAAAAAAACCCATTTGTTCCTGCAACACAGACAAGAGACACCGTGTGCGAGAACGCAACTACTTCAAAGTTTGTTATAATGTACCATCAAGAAAACAAGCTTTGTAAAAGTGGTGAAATGTCACCATCATCATTCGGTCAACAATGCACATCCGCTAAGCACGGCGACAAGTGCACAGCTACTCGTCCAGCGCATTTCAATATGGGAGATGAGAGAGAAGGGGGTGTTCGATGTGCGACTAAACTTTTGGAGTGCACGGAACCAGTTCTTGTGGATAGAATAACAACAGACGCTGACGGCTGTCTAGCAAAAGGAATGAATTCTGTCATGAGAAGAAGAACGGGAAAGGAAATGGAAAGTCTGCTGGACCCATCCCACTTGAACCGCTCGCTTTGTGCGGCAGTCAGCCGAGCAAACTTTAGCAGTGACATGTTCCCTGGGAACAGTGCAAGAGACCGAAACAGAGTACAGGACCGATTTGCTGATGACGTGAGTCACAGAGCACAGGCTGAGGCACACCATATTTCCATTAAATGCGGAAATGACACAGCAAGCATGAAAAGACTGGCTGCAAAGGCGATTGATGCAATTCCGAACTGCTACATGGGAGACCATGAGAAATGCAAACAAAATTCTCATGTTTGCAACGGTAAATACAAGTACCCATACCTCTCTCGCTATGTCCGCGGCAGATTTATTTTAACATCTAAAGATGAGGAAATCTTAAAAACAATTTTGGAAAAACGCATAGGAGACGAAGCGATAGAGAGAACCAAGTACAGAACAAGTTCCCAGAAGTCTGAATCCATGAATCATGCCTACGCCATGACAAATCCAAAAGGAACACTAACCTTTTCAAGGAACGGAGCTTCAAGAGATCACAGCGCCATCCATCTGGTGAACAACCAACATGCAAACTCTATTATCAAAAAGTGTGAGGCAACTCATTGCCCCATTACTGCTGGATCACCCGCTGCAAAAGCCCTCGATGCAATGGACAAAAAACAACAATATCACAAAAAACGTGTTATGGGAAAGATCTACAAAAAGCGACGAGCACAGTGTCGAGCTGAACGATATCACACTTACTATGCTAAAAAAAATTTGTATCAACCTGGCCAACTAAATCCAAAGTCACAGGACACTAACTCATCGTATAACTATGATGGGCCAAAGATTCACAAGGAGCACAATTACAGCAGAATGTTCTCAAAATGGAAAAACCGATAGAGTGTAACTCTAATTGAATCACTTGACTTTTCCGGAAACTTGACATTCATAATAATGCAATGTTTACACCTCCCCCACTCTTCTTGTTCAGTTATTAGTTAATACCAACCATGCCATGTAATGTATGATGATGATGTTTACAACATGTTTATTTCTTCCTAATTGAGGAAGCAACCAGCCGCTGTTGACCCATGATTTTCTTGAAAGTGACTTACCATCACAGTCTCATCAAATAGTCATACACGATAGTCGTACCGTCGATCGTAGTTTGTCCCGTCTTACACACTGTATACTGACTGTTAAGTGTGTAGGAATAGGATGCCTAAAAAAAAAGCAAGCCACTCTTTGAAAACGTTGAATTATTCTGTTAACAAGTGACAATGTTATTGCTATCTATATTTTATTATAATTACTGTTTGCAGCCAGAGGAGTGATGTTTTCACGAACAATAAAAAAAAACGGCGATAACTGACGAAAGAAGTCTCAAACAACTCATTTCTGTCACGCCTGCAATTGTAAACAAACGGCAGACATGTTTAAATCCCAACAAAAATGGCTGCAAGGGCGCCACCATGTTGTATATATAGGGCGCACCCCTCTAAATGATCTCCCATAGGAACCAATGCTAAATGATAATTATTCAAAAATACTCAAAAAATCGTGTAAGTCTCTCAGCCTCTTGAAAACCAATCAGACATATTTCCGGACAACTAAACTTCAGAATTCTTTTCAATTTTTGGCAGGTCAGCCGTTTGGAATTTTTGCTAACTACCCCAGAAGAAAAAAACACGATTTTTTTTTTTTTTCCAAAACCGACTTGCTGCCAGTTTTCGTGAAGCACTTCTCCACTTCCCCGGTCAAATAGGGCCAACTTTAACGCCTAAATTTATCAAGTCTCCTCAAAAGTTGAAGCACAGAACCCCCAGGTTGTGATAGATTTTTATATTTACACAATCTATTAATTGCATGACCCCCAAAACGTTATAATTAAAAATAAGTTGTGGGTTTACAAATTATGATAAGTAGCTTGGCGCATTAATTCTGGCTTATTTAGTGTGGTGCACCCTCAGCCTCCCAAACAGTCAATGTAGCGCCATCTATTGGTAGCTAGTACAAAAAACAGCGTCGCCAATCAAGACTAGCCGGCGGGCGCATGCACCGCCGTCTCGCGCGTCAGTCTGCTCCCCCCCCCGCCCCGGGCGGGGCGGGGGGGATGGTGTGTTTTTGTTTATTGCACAGTTTGTGCGTTTCTGGGTTTTTAAAAAAGATCTTTGATCCCTATAAAAAGCTATGGAATTAAATATGCTAGGTCCGTTTTTAGCCGATTTGAGCTGAAAATGTTGATTTAAATTTCAAATAGCTATTTTTAAAGATTCAGGAAAGGTACAAGCTTTTATTTAGTGTAGATTTTTACAATAATTAAAAACTAAAGATGATTTTCTGCAATTATTCACGTCCATTACAGTCATGTGTAAACGATTTTGCAAGTTACATAATATTGTGTGCATTGTCCATGGCATATGTAAAAGTTGTGTGTTTTTGGTCTTGAAGCAGCATCCTCAGTCAAAATTCGATCTGAGTAAAAAACTCCAAAAGAATATTGGCGAAAAACGGGCCTTCAACTTTAAAGACCAAAAATCCCTATACTGCCATTTGGGATGTGAGAAAATTGCCCAGAAACACCGATTTTAAAATTCATTCACAAGTACCAAATTGAATCAAAATAAGCATTTACACTTCTCCATGCCAGATGCAATTTTTAACAGGATGATTCTATTGTAGGGATAAGAATACTTGGACAAGTTCTTAACTATACATGTAGTTCTTTTATTTGTCTCAAAAATGTACACAATAAAGTATCACAGGGAACAACAGATGGAAAATGAGAATACTAGACAGAGAAGGAAATTTAAGTGTGCCAGTATTAAAAAATAGAGAGGTTGGGGACAGGAAATGAAATCTTTGTATAAAATATATGTTTGCAGTTGGCTGTTCCTCTGATTCCTCCATTTCATAGAGCTGCCTAAAAATTGCTAAGCATAACAAAATTATGCCTACCAGAATTATACCAGCCAAACTACCATGTCAGGTGGTGTACAGTTGTGACTGGTATCCTGCTCATTTCTGCTTAGCAGACAATTGTTAAGCATTATTTTCTGCTTAAGCAGCTATGAAATTGGGTCCTGGCATAGAACTGCTTACTTAAAAAAGCACCAAAATAATCTAAGCATACGCTCAGCCAAAACACCATGTTACATGTTATGTACCATTTGTTACTGGTATCCTCCCCCCCTGCTGATTTCTACTAAGCAGGAATTTGGTAGGCAATAGTTTTTGCTTAAGTAGCTCTATGAAACTGGGCCCTGGTTTGAACAATTGGTGTCTGGTGAGTCACCAATCACCATAGAGCCCTTATGGTGTAAAAGTGACATTTTTGATTCACACCAATGGCATGAATGACGTCAAGTACATTTAGAATTATGCTTGGCAAAATATCTAAATACAATGCAAAATGTGTCTTTGACATGGCCTATTTTTCCAGATATCCCTTCTAGAGTATCTAAATTCCAAGTTCACCTCATTTCAAGACATCTTGAATTAATGCATAATTATAAGATCACAAACCATTTTAAAGGGGCTTCAAATGCACATCGAGATAAGCTGAAGTGATTTCGAGATTTAAAGGTATTATACAGGATTGGCAGAGCTGACAAAATAATCACAGACAGTGTTCATGTTTTGTGTAATCAACCACATACATGAAATAACAAACCTGTGAAAATTTGAGCTCAATTGGTCATCGAGGTCACGAGAAAATAGTGAAAAGAGACCTTATGTGTTTTCTGTTTTTCAAACATCGAGTTTATTATCGCGCGCGATAAAAACTATTGTTTTACTCATTTCTCAGAAACGATAGCATTTTAGGCAGAAATATTTTAAGGAACCCTTTCTACCATTACTTACTTTAAATCAAGTAAGTTATGTGTGAATCTGTGAACATTTGTGTTTTTCGATCTTACCAATAGTGTACAGGGCCTTTAACTCGAATTGAGTAAAAAATATTTCACAGCATATTTTTCATAATTGGTCAATATTTTTAAATAGTTGTTATTATCTACACACACTAATCGTTGTCACTTGATTGGTGGAACACGTCATCTGCCATCTTTTATTTTTGTAAATCACCAGCGTTGGAGTCAAGACCTCATCGGCCGGGAACGAGGTCAAGACTTCATGAGAGAGACCTTGGTTGAGACCCCAAACACTCAATTGCATACTAGTGCGACGCTCTACAATTTAAAATTAGAGTCCAATATAAATAATTATTGGATGCTTTGCATGTATAGTTATTATTGTAACGGGTGTATCTGAAAATATTTTTTCAATGTAACTTGTATGAAAAAATAGATGTTATTATCAATAAAACCATTTAGACTTAGATATGTTGAAACGGGTTTTGACTTTTGAGATATCTTGAAACCAATGTTGAGAAACCAAATTCAAGACATCTCTAATTATTGTCATATAGAGAAATAAGTTCAGTTTCCCAAATTGTACAGTACATATCTCTTAATAATTAGATATTTCTTAAATTGCTTAAAAGCTACCGCCTCAACATGAGAAAAATAAAATGACACTGATGCTTGTCACAAATTCTGTGCCACAAACCATGACGCATGTTGGTTCCAGAGACAATGAAGTACAACATAGTTCATTAGGTGTTCTTAATCAAAGAGAGTGATTAAATATTGATTAAATAAGAACAATTAGGGTTGAACAAAGAAAGATTGACTAGAGCGGGATTTGAACCAATGACCTCCGGATTAACGTGCCAGCGCTTTACCAAATGAGCTATCTAGCCCTATGTAGGCGGTCTCCCTATTTTGTCAATATCTTTGTTCAAGAGTGCCATTTAGAAATGGCTTCAAATCCTGCTTTAGTCAATTTATCTTTGTTCAACCCCAAATTATTTAAAATTACCCAGCTATTTTCTCTTGTAGTTTAATACTTGATATTTAAATATGAACAAAAGTACACATATTGAGCTTGATATTCAAAAGATATAAAAACATAATTTTCTTGAATAATATTTCAAATGATATTTAAGTTTCACCCTTACAACGATGTGTGATATTAAGCACTGTGTACTTAGTTCACACTGTATACTTTGTCTATTAATAAACTATATAGACGATGTGACCTCTGTTTACATTCAAACCGCCCTCTGTTGACAAGTCTGTTGTCCAAGTCATGTTCCGCCGGGCAAAAAGACGCGTAGTCATGGTAATATTGCGTGTACTTTCTAGCTGGCTGTCAAGTACACAAAGGTTTTGCCCGGCGACATGCGCGCGCATCATGTTATGATTTTCAAATGACGTCAGAGGTCACATCGTCTATAAACTTTCATCATTCATCAACAATCGACTTCCATACACCTCCACAATGGCCACTTTGTCCTTTAAACAATGGCTGTATTCCTTGATGGTAGTCCACATTCTCAAATTCAGTTGACATCAAGTTTGCGTCTCCATCTACTTGTTCTGTCATTTTTGTACAAATCTTTGGAATATATTTAATGTTTGGCGCTCTGACTTGCTCCATATTAGATATTGGGTCTTTTCTAGTTCCTCTAATAGTATCTTGTGTAGATCGTTTATCACTCGTTGTTGGTCGACAAATTGCAACCTGTTTTGCAACTGTGTCATGTTGTGTCCATACTTGCTTGCCAGTTGTGTGCAATCTTGAACCCATTCTAATGTCACCTTTCTTCAATGCTTCCTTTCCTCTCATATACTCTCGTTGATGTTCTAGTTTCATCTTTGAGTAGACTTTCATAGTCTGAAAAGATTTTGCCTTTATTTTTGTCACATTGTTCCCAGTTGCTTGAGCATTAACTTTGGTTGACTTTTTACTGCCGTGTAACGTTGGTGTGTGATCCTTTCTTTTCTGTACTCTGTTACATTGAGCATTTACCAAAACTGACTGCTTCTGAATTGATTTGCTAACTGGTACGATGGAATGAGTTGCTTGATGTTGAGGTAACTGTGGCCGATAGATCTTGGATGAAGATTTATGGAGATTTTCTAAAAATGTCAACTGTTTGAGATATTTCTTGAAGAATATTACACCACGACTCAGATTTCTGAAAAGGGGACAATAAAAAATACATATACAAAAACATTATTACCAGGTGCTTGAATTTAAATGTGTTTTTTTTTATTCTAGCAATATAAATTTAACTCAATGTTACATTTACTTCCAGTCAGAGTTGGCAGAATGTCATTGTTTGCAAGTCCAAGTTAAGTCACAAGTCATTTGATCACAAGTCAAGTTGCAAAATATTTTGTCCATCAACTTAATCTACAAGTATCAAGCCGCTGGGCCAAGCTAATAAAAGCATAGCAGACTCGAAGTGGGAAGTCGAAGCTGCGAGCCGAACAAAGTCAGATGGTGCAATGCATAAAATAATTGTAAAAGTTAATGGAGACGCTCGAGTAGCTTCTGACTTGCGTTGGTAACAAGTAATTTTTTGCAAGTCCAAGTCAAGTCATAAGTCATTTTTTTGCAAGTCCGAATCAAGTCACAAGTTATGTCACAAGTTAAAGATGAAAGTTAAAGGTCAAGCCACAAGTCAAAAAAATAGTGACTCGAGTTTTAGTCCGACTCGAGTCCAAGTCGCACGACTTCAGCCAACAACTCTGCTTCCAATTCAGACAAATAGTGTAATAAAGATCTCAGTGGAGACAAATTCCAAAAGTAGGACTTCATATGGAATGGAAAACAATTGCTATCAGAAATTGTTATTAAAGTCAGTTCACCTTTTTAAGAAGACAGATGGTCGCTGTTGACTTTGAACAGACTTGTTTGGCACCAGCCAATTCTTGGCACGCACAGCCCATATTTCATCCAAGCTCAGACATTTCTTAGGATCTTTATGCCGCATTCTGTTAATGAATACACATAACAATTATGAAACATCTAAAACTTTTGTTTCAAAGGCCATTTTTCCAAACTCTAATATCACCTTGCAGTTATACCATGTGTATATCTACTTGCTAGGTAGATTTTGTTCTTTGAGAACTTGTCTTGCTATTTATTCTACTGCCGCAGAGTAGATTAATCAGAATTCGGGAGACTTTGGGAGACTTCGATGTTCTCCACAGGAAAATCCACAAGTCCATTGGAAAGATCTGATCTTTCTCTTTCCAACCATTGTGTACTTGAGTCTGGAGGATGAACATAGAAAAAACTACAGTTTTATAACAAATGGCCTTTGTGCTCAGGCTTGAATGCCTTTTTGTGTGTAAGCTTGACCCAATGGTAACGAAGAAGGGGTAGGAGTGCAGTCCACTAAAGTCGCCAATGGTAAGGAAAGGGTTAAACTGTTACTTATTAATTACTTCAAAGGAGAAAATTTATTTACAAGATGAAAACATTAACAAATTGCCTGTAGTGGCTATTTAATGTGCTACTTTATGGGTGCGAAGCATGGACATTAACATCTGTTCTAGAAAAACAACTTGATGGTTGCTACACCAGAATGCTATGCCAGGTGCTTGGTGTCGGGAGGGGAGTACACATATCAAACACAGATCTCTATCTCGGGTTCCCCAAGCTTAGTACAAAAATCTGCGCAAGAAGAGTGAAGTTTGCAGGGCACTGCTATCGCCACCCTGAGCTTCCAGCCAGCAAGCTTGTCCTCTGGGAGCCTAAGCAAGGTCAAGCTCAAAGAGGTCGAGGTCACCTGACCTATGTTGATCTGCTCAGAAGGGACACTGGATTTGTGACAGCTGGAGAAATATCTACATGCATGAGGGACAGGGAGATCTGGGGACAACTCAGCCGTAACATCAAAAGAAGAATGTAGCTGGTTGCTTCCAAAGCAATTTGATCTAATCAATAATCATTAGAAAGAAACTCAAGCCGTTGCTAATATTGTCCTCGAACTAAGCATGAAAGTATTTGTCTGCATTCTCTGTTTATACTCCTGAGAATTCTTGACTCTTACTGCTGAAAGAAGTGATGCAATTTGACCAGTGCGGTGATATTTTTAGGAAGGTAAGAAAAAGTGGCTCACATAAATTAAATGTACATAAATTCTTTCAGATTATCAATCAATGCTGTTTATCTAACCTGTTAATTCTAGGTTTGTGAAACAAAAAATCATCACTCTCAGTAGTTTGATCTTCCTCTCCTTGGAGCGTCTCATCCACCGTTCTGTCAGAAGTTACCTCATCACTGTTGAGCAATTCATCAAACACCTCACTGCTGTGTTTCTTATCATCTTGTGATGATGCAGGGTAGTCACTGAATGCTGAATGCTCCTTATCATCAAGTCTCCCTTGACTACTGGGACTAACAGATGGCAAATTATCAGCACTTGCTTGCTGCAGCCAACACTCTACAACATTTAAAATATGAGAAAAAAAGAAGACGTTTTAGATAAATATAAGTTAGTACTTAACATTTTTCCCTTTCAATTTGGCAGATGTCAATGATAAGCTCAGTATAATGCATGCATGTAGGTGTAAGTCGGTAAATGCAGAAATAAATGCAGACGACACCAACACCTGTCATGCAATTGTGAAGTCTTCTTCTTCCAAGGCTGGATAATTATAACAGAGTGTAAATGAATTTTGAATCAAAACGTCTGCAAAGGAACTTAAAACAATCTCGCAAAAGTTATCTTTATGTTATCCCACCATGACTATGCATCTCCAGGGTTCTCCCCAGGTTTTTTCAGAACTGTGGGGCATTCTGGACCCAAATTTGTGTATATTTGCTCGAAGCACGCTGAATTGAAACAAGGTCTTCCGAATGTTTTCTACTAGGCGTTTTATCTCGGAGTTAAATACGTTCTAATGACAATCCATCTTCAGAGATTAACTTTAATTTATATTTTTCTGATACCTTGTTTTAGACCAGAAGTTCCTAAATCCTCGTCAGACTTGTTCACCCATGTCAATCCCATTGATGATGTAGATGAACAGACGCTGATGGTGTCATCAGAAATCACTGCCTTGTGCTCCCCCTGTGTACTTGTATATGTAGGCTGTCTATGTATTTTTGCACGTTTCTTTAATCTTGGAAGTTTATCTGGATTTGTTATAAAATCTTCATACCTGCAAGTAATAAATTTCAATTAGGTGTAATGTAAAATAAGAGACCACAAAACATGCATTTAAAAATAGTCAGCTGAGAAAATAGAATTAGATGTTGCAAACTGCTTACCAACCAAAAGGACCTGTGGTATATAATGCAAAAATTAGTTAGTGGCCAGGGCCCAATTTCATGGCCCTGCTTACCGCCGAATTCTGCGCTTGCAATCACCATTCTCCGCTTACCGAGCAAGCGCTGAATTTTTGCGCTAGCTGTGTAAGCGTAGAATGCCTAGTTACGTGGACTACGCAAGCGCACAAGCAAAAATTCCCTGCTAACCCGTGAAATACGCTTGACATAAGCGCGGAATTCCCTGCTTCCGTAAGCGCCGATTCTTTGCTTACGGTAAGCAGAGCCATGAAATTGGGGCCTGATGTTTCGACCCTAGCAGAGTCTTTCGCTTTGACCCTAGCAGAGTCTTTAGCTTTGACCCTAGCAGAGTCTTTCTCGAAGGCTAAATGACAACACAACACACATAAACATGTATACAAGTGGAACAAGAGCAGTCAAGTGGAAATACATGAATAGAGAGAGAGAGAGAGAAGCAGGAAGCACACAGAAAAAAGCAGGGGGTAAACAGGGATTATGGAGACAAAGGTGGGGGGGGGGGGTAATATTCAGCTGTAAGGAAATATGTCAAATTAATATTCTGTAACTGGGACTCAGTGCATTTTATTTAAATTAGTAAACAATGCCCAGCTACGAATGTTATATTAATAAAGGTGTAGGTTCATGAGTTACAAATCCGTACATTATGGGTTGAAATACTAGTTTGCTGTCATGCACAGCCTGCCTAGTGCCTGGCTACTTGCATGACCGATGTCCAACCAGTGCCCAATTTTATAGAGCTGCTTAACAGCCGATTCTTTGCTTACGTACGAGTTTCTATTTCATAGCGCTGCTAACCCTGAGCACACAAAAAGGCATGCTATTAGCTTTGTTTGTTTGTTTGTTTATTTCCATATATCACAACTAGACAATCTGTCAATACAAGAATTTGATACAAGTGGTGACAATGGAGGGCACCAGGAAAAAGCCAAGGCTTATACAGGCCCTGTGGTCCCTTTAGTTAATAAATGAATCAATATCAATTTAAGAATAACGATGATAATTATTGAAACAGAATAAGGAGAAGTTGTATATCGCAACCAATAGTTCGTTTAGAAAGAAAACAATTAGTTATTGCATACAGTTTAAAAATTTATAGAACTATTTAAACAGAATTGATTTATACAAAAAACGCATAAAGCGAGGGAAAAAGAGAAATAATTGAATACAAGACTTGATAATTGGAATGTGATCATAATATGTACATGTATATATGCCATTTCAGGAGTTTACATCATAGATAAAATAAGTAGGTTTTTCAGGTATTTTTTAAAGCTGTGCACAGTTCTAAAGAAAGGTAAAGGGGTGAGCTGATTCCAAAGTAGGGGGCCTTGATGTATTCTTAAACAATGTGGTCCTAGCTTTTCCAATATTAATTTTATGTGCTGATCTAGTATTATGTAGATGGACGTCCAGATTCCTCCTAAAAAGAGATCTTATGTTTCTCGGTAACAGGTTACTTTCAAATTTATACATAAGGATTCCTAGGTGATATTTGTACAGTTCAAAAACATTGAGTGTATTAAAATAGCTAACCTCCCAGTGCTTACTGCATGAAAATAAATGACGTAACAGTGCAAATCCATTGCTCCAAAAATTGCTTACCGTTAAGCAGCTTAATGAAATTGAGCCCTGGTTGATTTTGTGCTTACTGCGCGAGATTCCGTTTCATAGCGCTGCTAACCGCAAGCACACGAAAAGGCATGCTAAATTCCAGTGCTTAGGCCTACACCGTAGACTGTGTAAAAAGGAATGACGTAACAATACAAATGGTGAACACGCAACCTGGCCGCTATTTTTCTTGCTAACCTTCAGCAAATTTTTCTGCTACAGTTAGCACGAAAATTTGCTTACCATTAAGCAGAAAGTATGAAATTGGCCCCTGGGCCCAATTTAATACTTTCTGCCAAATTCTGCGCTTACGATCACCATTCTCCGCCTACAAGTTACAGTGCAAGTGCCGAATTTCTGCGCTAGCTGTTTAACAGAAAAATGCCTACGTGGAGTACGCACGTGCACCAAAATTCCCTGCCAACCCGTAAAATATGCTCGACGTAAGCGCAGAATTCCCTGCTTCCAGAGGTGATAGCGCCAATTTGTTTGCTTACGGTAAGCAGAGCCATAAAATTGGGCCCAGGTTAGACCCAGTAACTGGGGCGCTGTACTCGTTTTGTCAAAATTTTGACAATTGCAGTCATTAGCTGCGGTCATAGCTACAACCGCATAGGCCTATGTCAAAATTTCAAAAACCGAGTAGCGCCACAGAGGTACAGGGTAAGGGTTTAGCTAGGCCCGGTCTAGGTCGGTGGTAGAAAAGTTCACTTCTACTTTGTAAGACATTAAACGCCAATGAGCAATTATAGTTGAGTGTCTTGCTCAAGGTCATAAGTCACAAGTGCCAGGACGACAGCGATTCAGCGATTCGAACCCACATTTGTTTGTGTTGACTCCATCCCATATTCCATAAGCCACCACGCAAAACTCAGGTGAACTTGAATTCGGAGGGCGCTAGACCGCTCGGCCACAACACACTACCTACACAGTAAATACAAACTTACAATCGGTCAAATTCTTCCTGAATTGACTGTTTCAGCATGGAGGTAGGAACCCCCCTCCATGGTTTCAGGTTCAATTTCGACATTTTCGTCACATTCCTGAGGTTGGGTGTGCGTTTTTCCTCGACTCTTTTCCTCCATGCTCAGTGTACACAGCATGCAGTACACACCTAGCTAGAGTTTAGACACAAATTTGTTGCTGTCTCGAGAATGCGCAGAGATATGTGTGAAACGGATAAGCGCAATAATCTGCACACACAGTACATACTGAAATTGCGCACCACAAGTGCACCCATTATTAGTTTGTTCGAGGCCGGTACCCGACTTGAGCTCGACGAATGATGAGTATAGTAGAATTATGACAAGCGTCGTTGTCGTGTCAACAACAACCAACGTCTAGGTGAATTTTCCACATTGTTTTGCCGTTGGAGATTCCAGTTTGGTAAGTTTTATCATTCATATATTTGCATAAACCGGGTATTTCTTGTTTTGGGATGGATGGTATGGAAATTCTGTCCCCCGGAGAATATCCTCCAAATACGACGAATTGTGTGGTCGTGTGTGTAGAAATTTCGTCTGACACACTCGGTCAATAATGAATGGATAAAAAGCAGTGAAATGTGATACAACTACAACTTACTACAACTACAAGAGCAGTAACCATCTGAAGATTGGATTTAGAGTCGGTCGGTTTTGGGTGAGTTGAGGATTAATTGTGGTCGATTTAAAAATTGAGACCTCAAATCAATAACAATGATCGTGGATGATAACCAACCATGTCTTGTGATGAAACAATAGTTTTGAGAATGAAAGGTGATATTTAAAGAAAGCGTTAAATTGTAACTATTTCAGTATTAAACTTTATATTAAAGATTTTGTTTTAATTTTTGAGAACGTGCATGATGATGTGTATTGTATTTAAATTGTAATTTGTGGTAGACCGCATCTTTAAATTAAGAATGAGGTTGTGTTGACTTCTGATTTCATTCAATACAGGCCTGGAATTACACAGAGGCCACGGAGGCCATGGCCTTCGTTGCCCTGGTCTTGGCCTTGGTGCCCCTTCAAAAGATTCCCATAGCCTTTAAGATTTTCCAATGGAAGTGCCCTTTGCAAAATGAAAATGGCCTTGCCCTCTTAAAGATAAAATTCCAGGCCTGTAATAGTTGTTGCCTTGATCACTGTAGTGTTAGTGTTATTGTTCCATTGACGTCCTCAGCGGAGCCGTAGGGTGATGACGATGTTCAGACAACTCGTCCGTTTGACAACTCGACATTCTGACAACTCGACGGGTCAGACAACTCGCCAGTGAGACAACTCCACAGCTTTACAAGTCGCCAGTGAGACAACTCGACGGAGTGCTACGACAAGTCGACAGGTGAATGGGGTGCGGGATCGCAGTCGTAACCAATTAACCCCCTCCGTTCAACTTGCCATTGGTTAATCACTGGCCATTGACCGAAACAGTTATTGGTTACGACCGCGAAAATGGAACGGACCCTAAATCTCCATTACTGACATACTGACAATGCACGCCCGCCATCTTTGTGTTTGTCGATCCCCCACACCCGGGGGACACCTGTGCCCTGTCATAGTGTGTTTGTCCCCCATGCCGTGCGGTCAGCTGCAGCGTGCCACTGGCAGCACACAAATCCTCCTTCTGCCACAAGGATTTGAACTCCATCCGTCGAGTTGTCTGATCAAAAGTTGAATTGTCTTACAGTTCAGCGAACCAGCGGTCGAGTTGTCTGACCGGACGAGTTGTCTGACCCATCGAGTTGTCAGACTGTCGAGTTGTCAGACGGACGAGTTGATTCATCAGACTGTTGAGTTGTCAGACAGACGAGTTGTCAGACTGTTGAGTTATCAGACAGACGAGTTGTCAGACTGTTGAGTTATCAGACGGACGAGTTGTCAGACTGTTGAGTTATCAGACGGACGAGTTGTCAGACTGTTGAGTTATCAGACGGACGAGTTGTCAGACTGACGAGTTGTAAGACGGACGAGTTGTCAGACGGACGAGTTGTCAGACGGACGAGTTGTCAGACTGTCGAGTTGTCAATTGGACGAGTTTCTGACAGATGCCCTCTAAATTGTACCCGAAACGCAGACAACCTCCCTCCTCACCCCGAGCCGAGAAACTGAGCCGTTCTGGACGCTGTGTAGGTGATTAACTTTGTAGACTGGCCCGTGTTAAAAGAAACACCATGAAAATGCGCCGGTTGCGGTAATGAAAAAGATTGTTGGTAGGCTTAAATGGAATAAACAAAAGTCTGATGTGCACACGACACTCTGCGCATACGGCAGCATGTGGTTTGGAAACAAACAATAATATTGCTGGAATGCGAAAATGATTGTGCGCTTGCTAACATGGGGCCTTCCCTTTTCGAAACCATGGGTTGGGCTCCAGCTCTGGATTGGGCTCCATCATCATTTTTTTAGCAGCCGTATATTTTGTACGGATCAAATGAAACCGGAGAAAGGGCCTAATCTGAGGTTTGAAAAAAAGTGACTTACATGTTGCCAACAACATTGTACATGTATGTGGTGAACACAGTGTGCATGGTGTGCATGCATGGTTGCCCCATGGGGAACCAAATTTTGGTGCCGTAATAATCGATACATACATTTTTTCCAATTGTGACGCAATTGGGATTAACGGCTGTTTTATGAAGATGAGAGAAAGACCACAAAAGTGCAGCCATTCATGTTATGAATCACATGGTTCAAAAGTAACACATCACCTGTCACCTAGGGGTATACAGAGGGAGTGCGTGCCGAGAACCGAGCGGTCCAGAGCGACGGCCGCTGCATGACAAAAAGAAGTTGGGAAATGCAGAAAAGTGTGGATTCACCAGTGACGCAAAAATTACTGATTCGGCGGAGCTGGAAGGGCCACAACGACACAGTCTAGATTTGCCCCGACACAGAGGTACCCCTCCCGAGCCGCAAGAGCCAGCCGTTCTGTATGCTTTGTGAGACAAGCTGATTCAAAAGAGACCTGCTGTTTAAACATAAAATTCCTCTCTTGGAATTGTGCTCAGAAAGCCATCAAGTCAACCAAAACCTCATATGTGAACTTCTTGTTATAAGTTCTAGGAGTACTGTTTGTTTTAACAATGCCATGTCTGACAACTCAGGACAATGCTTTTTCCTGACAATGACATGCATTGATCTTGAAAATCATGGCAAAAAAAGGATGTGAGTGTATCTTATCAATCTGAGAGAGGAGAACCTGTACATTGTACAGAGTTTGACTTTGACAAGTTAAAGTTTGATTCTCCTTAAAGGTATTATACAGGATTGATAGAGCTGACAAAATAATCACAGACAGTGTTCATATTTTGTGTAATCAACCACATACATGAAATAACAAGCCTGTGAAAATTTGAGCTCAATTGGTCATCGAGGTCACGAGAAAATAGTGAAAAGAGACCTTATGTGTTTTCTGTTTTTCAAACATCGAGTTTATTATCGCGCGTGATAAAAACTATTGTTTTACTCATTTCTCAGAAACGATAGCATTTTAGGCAGAAATATTTTAAGGAACCCTTTCTACCATTACTTACTTTAAATCATGTAAATTATGTGTGAATCTGTGAACATTTGTGTTTTTCGATCTTGCCAATAGTGTACAGGGCCTTTAAAGGGTGTATTATACATTGGTAAAAATATAAATATTCACAGATTTGCTCACAACTTACATGGTATGAAGATTGTCACAGTGGAAAACTTCCCTTGAAATCTTTTTGCTTGGAATGCTATAGTTTTTTTGAAATGTGTATAACAATTAGTTTTGATCTCGCAAGTCCAAAACCTGATGTTTGAAAAGTGAGAAACATACAAGTTGTTTGCTTCACTATCAATGTTTTCTTGTGACTCCCATGACCAATTGAACTAAAACTGTCACAGGTTTGTTGTTTCATGTATATGTCGTGTCACATAAAGTGTTGATGTTCAACAATTACCACTGTTGTCCTTTAAATGTAGGTTGTACATAATGGCAGATCCATTAGGAGGAGAGGAAGATCTGCTTCCTAGCATTCGTCAACTCATCAGTAGCATCAAACCAACATTAAGAGCTGCAAGTACCATGCCAGCTGCTGAAGAAATGGTCTTACACTTGGAAGAGACAGATGAAAACTTCCACAGGTTTGTATTTTGCTATCATTTGTAAACTTTGCAAGATATATTATATGATTTTTTGGTGGTGCAGGTGGCATGGCCCCCCTTGTCTTATGGGTGGTACCACCGTCATGGCTGGTGTCTAATTCTTTGATGTAATGTATACAGATGATGCATTTGGAAGTGTTGGAGCACTTGAATGTTCCCTGTGGCATAGGGTTATTTATAGTTTCATTAATGGGTGGAGAGAGGGGGAGGCTTCTGCCCAAACAATAAGATCCCTGAGACTGGACGGGCATCTTAGGGGTAGTTCTTTTTTCAAGTACTGGACCCAAAGAGTAAGCCTTGACTTTCTGGATTGCTCCATGGACTGCTAGGGAGCTATGACTTCAGGAAACACAGGTGTTTCTCAAGTTCCTGTGAGTGGTGGATAACAAATCAGAATCCTAAGGGCCTAACTGTAGGCTATGCATGGGGTTTCCTTGTAGTGTTTTTTAAACTTTTTGTTTTAACATACACTAGCAATAAGGGGAAAACAACAGGAAAGGTGTTCGTAACATTTCCAGGTTTTGTTATTTTCGACTATAATGTATCTTTATCGTCTTATAAATAAGGAATGATATGAAAATTGCATTCTAATTTTTAAAAAAAGCACAAACAAAACCTACATATATG
This sequence comes from Leptasterias polaris, assembly GCA_037783415.1. Lineage (NCBI taxonomy): Eukaryota > Metazoa > Echinodermata > Asteroidea > Forcipulatida > Asteriidae > Leptasterias > Leptasterias polaris. The sequence goes on from JAZGTN010000126.1 coordinate 32,622, forward strand.
AAGCTCCAAAAGTTTACTTTATAAGGGGATTCCTAAAAATGGTGGAATGGGTTAGACATTGACTTGATGTAGTTTTTGAGGCATTGCATGGTGATGTATCAATATATATTTGGTTTGTGTTAACACTATGTGTATCTACTTGCTGGGTAGATTATGTTCTTTGAGAACTTGTCTTGCTATTCTACTGCCGCAGAGTAAATTTTTTCGGAATTCGGGAGACTTCTCAGTTCTGAAAAGAACTGACTTCATCTTGGTCTTAAATAGACGCACTGCTAGATCACTTAATAACATTGCTGTTCTTCCATTTTATATTGATATATATATGCATTTTTTCTTATATCATTAAATTTGTTGCCATACAGGTATGAGCTTGTGAAATACGTACGTGGTCGAATAGAAGAGGTGTTAGGACCTTTGATTGAAGAGGAAATTGAGCGTCGATCTGTTGGTGTTCAGAGCAAGGGAAGAGAAGAAGTTATGGTACAGACAATTACTGATCATGTGATCAATGACCAGGCGTAAGTATTTTCAAATTGTTTTCTAATTGTATTGAACTATATTGAACCCTTTAGTCACTGTGCTGTGTGGCCATTTACCACCCAAAACGGCCCATTTACGGCCAAAAACCACCCAAGATTACAAAACTGTTCATATCGTGGGTTTTTCACATGCTAGTACATGTAGGTCACACCAAACAACCATTGAAACAGCATAATCTAAAAACTTTTATGGTCAAAAAATATCCATGGTCACATTTGAGAGAAAAATTGGAGTAATCTACTTCCAAAAGTTCAAAGGTCAATAATCAAATTCACAATGCTTTAGTTTCTCTATGTAGTACTGACCATAGTTGAAGTAGTAGTAGTAGTACTGCAGTTACACACAAAAATAATGTATAACAGCCTTGGCGACCATGTTTATTTTGCAGTGTTTTTTAAAAACAGTATTGCAAGGAGTTTACATTGTAAAGGAGTTTATTATTTATCTGTAAGTAGTATAGACTTTGTTGGTCATTTCTAGAGGTATGATTTGATTTATTTCAATCACTTTGTTAACATTTTGTTCTAGTTTGAATTGATGGTACAATTGACAAAGTTGTGTGCACAACTTTCCATGCAATACTAATGCAGTCCACGTTTACTTGATGTAACATTATATTTACAAGCTCAAAGCTTCTATTTAGTAAAAAGCAAAATATGTAAATTATTCGAAAGATATTTTTATCCTTTACAAATGAAAACCAAACTAGTAACACAAACAAATTATTAAAACGAAAGTTATATTATGATTTCTTACTTTTCCCTGCCCTGTTCAGTTAGTTAATAAGATAATCATTACCAGCTTCAATTTACCTATCGATGATTGTTTAATGTTATTAATAACAATAACAGTAAATACATAACTATTTAACTCAACATTTTCTCGATAAAAGAATAGCAATCTGTGAATCAATTCAACATATATATCTTATAGAAACTACAAACTCTTAAAAACCCATCACATTTGTTGTGTTTATGTGGCATTTTCCACACAAGCGTGGGCCACGTGCTCTAAATCATTAAACCTTTAGACTTAGTCACTGGAGATAGTGACAATTCCACCTTGACACATGATATGTAACTGTTCTAGAAGAAAGTTGTTGTAGTTTCTGTTTTTGTTGGTTTTTTTTTTTCATTTTTAGCTCTATCACCCTTCTACCTGAAATGAAACCCAGTGTAACTTATTGTTGGTGGTTGGGTTGGTTTAGCGGTTTCTTTCCTCGCCTCCCACCTCTAGGACCCCGGTTCGAATCACGCCGGGGGAACTGGATTGGGTTTTCAGTCCCTACCTGACTGCGTTGGTTTTCACTGGAATATTTCTCTGGGATTTTCCTCCCACATCTAAAACAAAACATTTCCTTCGTTGTCTTCTCTCCATTGGGTTCTTTGCTAGTACAGTGATTAAGTTCGCTTTTCTGAGAGTGCTTGGCTTCACAACCAGAATAAATGAAATGAAATTGTAAAAAAAGTGAATGATGGTTTACAATTTGACATCCCACATACTTGAGTTTAACTCTTTTCCTTCTTTTTCACTAAACATTGTTGAAATATTTTACCGAAGGTGTCTGGACCTGCTTCAATCTCTGAAGCATGGCACCAAGGATGCTGTGGAGAGACTCGTTAAGATGTTTGACGAAGAACATCGTCCAGCTCAGAGTACCATGTTTGGTAATATGGCAGGGATGTATGGTCAAGCATCAAGCCAAAAGAGGAGCAGCTTCTGCCTGAGTGATGACAGCTCGTCATTGGATTCCTCATTTAATCAGGTTCTCTTAGAATATCCCTTTTACTTTATGTATGTAGCTTTAAAGAAAATCATGTTGAGTGTCCGAGTTCCTGAAAAAAGGGGAAGCAGGAGGTGCCTGTTGTTTATTTTTATTTTTTTTAAAATAATGGCCGCCATTCTTTTTAAAATTTTGAACAACCATTGTTTTTTTCACTGTTCAACGCAAAATAATGGAAAAAACATGTTAGACAAGACATTGAACATTTATAGTTTGTTCAGTGATGAAATTCCTAATGTAGCTCACTTTTATAATGAATAAATGTAATTGTAACTGAACTGTAACTTTTTGCCTTGCAGGACTCGTTTACCTTCATGAATCAGGAGCATTTCGCTTCTATAGCTGAGCAGTTGACTTCTGACAAGCCTCTTGAGGTAAGAATTATTTCCCTTGTACAGTAGAATGCCGCTAGACTGAACATTAAAATAATGAACATTTGGCTGTACTGACTCCACAGATTGTCGGTCACTGAGCAGGGACCTTACTTGGAGCAAGTTCGAGTGCGCACATTTAGTCGACCTGTGATTGACCACTGACTAGTAGCTGACATGTGTAGTGACGTACTCGCGCGAACGACTTGTTTGGAAGTCTAGTCAACCATCGGCACGGTGTTCAACATTTCCATTGCCTTCTTCCGCCTTTTCGCTACAGTATCACTGGTTCCCTTCTGCACTTTACACATGTTAGCATGGAATGAGGCTATCGGGACCAGGGAAGATACCATGGTCCTTAGGCTGGTTTCAAAAGGTCGACCACAGTATTCAACCAATGGTTGACCAGCGTGGGTTCGAGTAAAGAAATTGACATTTAGTTAACCATGGTGCGCACTCGAACTTGCTCTTGGTGACTAGAATAGACCCTTCCCATGAAATATGCTAATTACATTCACCCATGCGTACAGACACTATTGGTTGGCAAACGCTATAGAGATGTGCACTAAGCAGACGCACAAACGCGTCTGCATCACGCCACCATCAGCCCCATACGAACAGGCTCGTTCCATAATTTTGCCAACCAAAATTTTAGTGCGCACGCGCAATGTGCAATTTACCTATTTCGTGGGAAGGGTCTATTGCTCTTGAATTTAATCAAATTAACTTGAACTTTTTGTACATAAATATACAATTTAGGTCTCCGGTGTTCACTGAGCATGTGTGTAATTGACTATTTTATTTGTGTTAATGTTTGCTTTAGATGAGACGTGAGACTCTGACTGGTTTATGTAAGCTACCACCATCGGACATTTTAGCCTGTGAGCATTGGGATAGTCTCCGTTCTGGCCTACTCCTAGCTCTATCCGATTCTGATGATATCTTATCTGTAAGTTTCTTCTTGTAACTGCTGAGAATATTCAACAAAACTAAACAAGTGAATGAAGTCCAAGGATTATATTTTTATGTTTTACCCTGTAGCGATGTGTGTTAAAGGGAAGGTGTACGTTTGGTCATCACCCTTGCAATTAATGGCAATAACAACTTACTTGGTTAGAAGTACAGCAGCTTTCAATAGACTGTGCAAGTCTCGCGCGTATCCGAACGAGAAAACACGTCAAACGAAGAACATTTCTGAAATTAAATCTTTGTTTTAAATTATATCTCATGACAAAATCTGAACAACAAAAATAAATCATTACAATTTTATGAAAAGTTTTAGCTTTTGAAAACAAAATACAATAGTGTGTATATTATTATTGAAAAAAAAAATAAAACTCTGGGACAAGGATGCCTATTTGATGTTAACTTTTTAGAAACCCCTTACGCGGATTCGTGAAGGTCAAACGGGTCTTAAATGGACCCGTATCGCAGTTTAAAGAGGATGCTGACGCCTCAACAACCATAGACTGCAATGAAAATGGTTTGCTTTGCAATTACAGCATCTGGCGATTATAATTGCGTATCCAAAACAAGCGTTTACGTAAGTTTTATGATCGGAGGCGAGCACAAAATTCTAAATTTTTTGCAATAACCGGAAGCTGAGGTCAAGTTTAATTCTTGGGTTTTCTTCGTTATATTGTTGAATTGGTTTTACTTTCATATTTTGTTATCACTTAGTATTACATTCCCAACAACATGTATACTTTTCTAGGTCATAACCTACGTTAAACTAAAATAGTTGACGAAACAAAATCTCGCCCACGTAAAACTCCATATGGTTGGGACCACTATGGTCCCGGAAGTTCGAAGCGCGCGAGACTTGCACAGTCTATAGTATAAAGCATTTTGAGAATCATTGCACTTCATAGTAATGTGTTGTGTAAAAAGATATCAGATATTATCCCCCAAAATTTCAATCTGAGATTGTGTATTCCAGCTACGAATTATTCTTGCTGCGTGGACATAACCGCTCCGGATTTTCAGTGATATCGCAACCCCCCAAAATCTTGATTTGAAATTTTCACAGATTAGTTTTATTGTATGTCTACATTTATAGGATTAAAACAATCATCGGTTTCAAAAACCAAAGGTGTACTTTCCCTTTAATGACTGGATAAAAAACATATTTTAAATAAAGATGTAATGATGAGGAAAATTAATTTTGACAGATATTTGAGTGTAATGCATGGTTGTATGGTTTACTGTTTTGTCAGGAAACAAGTTTACATTTCCATGCCAAGATGTTCTCCTCAAATTCCCATCATGTGATGAGGGAAGTATACACAAGCTTAGGTAAGATAAAAATTGATCATGGCTCAAAATTAACACTGTATCGCAGACTGCAGGCCCCGGGCCAGTTATTTCAGCGAGGGGACAGTAAACTCACGACCGGACAAGCCCGGTGGCCTTGTATTTTCAAAAAAATGCTTCCTAATTGTGTAATATCTTTGTGAAAAACTGTCGACTATGAGTCTCATAACTTCTAATTTTCTTGAGTATCGAAGTACACTTCTCTTAGTGCTTGTTCAACTCATTTTGATTCTGGTCTTGTGAAGAATAACATTTTCCATTTCTGTAGAACCTTTTTTTCTTCTTCTTTTTTCGGAAAGAAACACTTTTTTTTCCACTAGAGAAAAAAAACTGTCCACAGAAAAAAGTGCAAACCCTATAGTAGTCATTGTGAGATGTATTTTAAGACGATAAATCTTGAGTAGTGGAATTAAACTTTTGAATAATCCACTTGAAAATACTCAATTTCTTTTCGCAGTTGAGCATCTGACTTCTGAGTTTACTTCTCTTAAAGCCAGGAGTGTCTTCATAAGAGATGGCATTGACACGGTACATCACGCAACCTGTAACCTTCTAAGAAAGGTTGGTGATCAAAAAGGATTACAAAAATCCATTTCTCAAATTTAATGTAATTTGAAATCCAAACATAGCAAAAATGCATTTAGATTTATAAACTTTGTGTCTGCAAGAACTCCCTAGCGACATCCGAAATTTCCCTTCAGTTGTCTGGGCCTAATTTCATGGAGCTGCTTTAGCAAAAGAATTGCTTAAACATTTCCTGCTGAGCAGAACTTGGCAGGAAACCAGTCAAAGATGGTGCTTGTGAAATGGTACTTTGGCTGGTAACCTTATTCTGGTAATTTTGTTATGCTTAGCTACTTTTTGTGCTTAAGCAGCTCTGTGAAATTTTGGCCTGGTCACAAAAGGTAACAAAAAGTTGTGCATTAAGAAAATAGTAGTTTGGGAATAATTAGATAAGAGTGTTTGTGTGAGAAAGAAACACTTTTTTAAAGTTTGAGCAGGCCCCACAAGATGTCAACATTTTTATCCAAGTGATGCCAATGTATGTAGTAGTAAGTGTCTTCACAAATAAGGAGTCCCTTTTTTTTTTTTATCTGAACAAGATTAATGACAGAAATAGAAAGATTAAGATCTCAACAATGTTTCTATTATATTTTTGTTTTGTTTTGTAGTTCCGATTGATGAATGAATTTAACCTGGAGATTCCAACTTACTGGGTGCGATTTCCTGACAAGTATGTACAATAATTTATGGCTGTACTTCTCTCTGTAACACGATTATGTATCATTACACCTTATAAACAATCCTGGTGCAAGTACATCAAGAAACAGCAATATACTTCCAACACAGCTTTTTTAGTAATCGCCTCAATTTAAGTAATAATAGTGGCTTCTTATATAGCGCTCATATTCGTCACTCGGTGATGCTCATGGCGCTTCAACATTCAGTATTTTCCTGCAAGGTATGTGGAGCTATGTTTTTGAAGTATGAGACCTATTCCTTTACATAGCACCATTTAATGGTTTACAAGGTGCTGTGGCGCAATATGCAGCCAATCATACAAGGAACTTCGGGGCCAACCCCTTCTCTTTCATTTCAACAGATGAATGTTGTCAAACCTGCTTAGTAAGAAGTAACTAAAAATAGTAAACTTGCAGGTACTACCATGTGTAAAATCACTTTTGGGAGGAGTGTTGGCTCTGAAAAGAGCCGGTTTGGTCTCAACATTTCGAACAGTATACTCTGCTCGTCTTCAGGAGAATGCTGACCTGCTGATGGTATTTTAGCTTAAGTAGAGCTTCAGGGATGCACATTTGGGCAGGAAACCCCCTTAGCATTTACAAAATGATAAATAAAGTGCTGATGTTTTTATTGTGTGCAGATTCCTGGATGAAGTTACAGAGTCTACTCTGAATCTGTTAGTAACTGAACCACATGGGTCTATGACATCCACTAGTCAGCTTCTTACTCCTCTCCATTGTATATCTATCATTGATCCCAGGGCAAGCTGGTTTGGGAAATGGATGGTAAGAGTGTGCACAGGACATTGTCTTTAAGGGACTGTATATGTTTGGTTTTTTGAACAGCTTGATTGTTTTAATCCTATATAAATGTAGATATATACAATAAAACCAATCTGTGAACATTTCTTATCAAAAGGTGGTACCGTTTTTGAGATAGTGTCAAAAAACCAAAGTGGTTATGTCGATGCAGGAAGAATAATCCGTAATTGGTGTACACAATCTTTGAAACGTATCTGACAATAACATTTCTCAGATTCAAATTTTGGAGCATGAAAACTAGTATCTTTTTACATGACCAACCACATAACTTCGAAATGAAATGATTTTCAAATGCTTTATACTATCGAAAGCTGCTGTATTTCTAACCAAGTAAGTTTTTAATGCCATTAATTTTAAGAGTGATTAACTTCCCTTTAAGCTGTTAAATGTTGCATGACGAGCTATCAACACTGTTTACAATTACACCTCATAATAACTGTTTTAGCAAAATTAGTCAGGGGTTCAAATTTGAAGTTAATTACAAAACATCCCCCGCAATAGGTACAATAATGGGTACAAGAGGCCAACAGGCTTCCAATTTTGTATTTGTCATGGGAGGTAGCTTGTCCGAGATTCCAGTGCCATGCCGATTATCGGCTGTAGCCAAGGTAGCCAAGGTTTGCCCGATTCATGGTGAAAAGAATCCACATTTTCTTGTAAGGGAAAAATGAAACCCAGAGCGTTTTAGAAGAATGTTTGTTGTCTTTACTTGATTAAGTCATGGTCTCTTTGTGTCAACGATATTCTCAACAACAAACAAATGTTCAGGAAATTCCAAAATTGTATCCATGCTGGTGAGCATGGAAGAACTTTGGAATAATTCTCTCTGGCCGGAAGTGCTTAATATTTATTTAAGTCAAGTAAATCATTATAACTGTTCCATTAAATATTCTCATTGTGGTACAATGACAGTATTTTCTTTTCTCCCACAGCATGGAAATTATGGTCGCACTGCTGTCATAAGGTATCTAGAAAACAACCACAGCCTAGTAAGTAAAACTTCCAGTAGCATCATTTACTCAATTTACTTCATGGGTATGAGATAGATTGAGTACCCACAGCTCTACCTCATGGGTATTCAGTCTACCTCACGGGTACTCTGTCTACCTCATGGGTACTCAATCTACCTCATGGGTACTCAGTCTACCTCATGGGTACTCAGTCTACCTCATGGGTACTCAGTCTACCTCATGGGTACTCAGTCTACCTCATGGGTACTCAGTCTACCTCATGGGTACTCAGTCTACCTCATGGGTACTCAGTCTACCTCATGGGTACTCAGTCTACCTCATGGGTACTCAGTCTACCTCATGGGTACTCAGTCTACCTCATGGGTACTCAGTCTACCTCATATGGGTACTCGGTCTACCTCATGGGTACTCGGTCTACCTCATGGGTACTCAGTCTACCTCATGGGTACTCGGTCTACCTCATTGGTACTCAATCTACCTCACGTTTACAGAGAATTATACTTTTATAGGAAGGAGGCTCGTCATTAGACACTACCAAACATGTTTTTGGACCAGTTTATTACACATTCAGGTAACTTTTTGACCAATGACCAATCAGTCAAATTAACTAGCCTTATTGATGCAATCCTGGCCTGATTATTAACATTGCTCATACACACACCATTACAACAGTGCCATGTACTTGTGTCTTTATTGATTTTGTAGGTACAGACCTGCGTTCAACAGTGCATGGATTTCTCGTTAGCATGGGATAGGTCACATGACCTCGTCAGTCGGGTGACAGATAAACTGGAGAAACAGACCTTGGGTATGTATTTTGTTGCCTGATTCAGACACATTGAGCACGATGAACAAAACAGCAAACTTGCATTGAAGATTAAAAGATCCTAAATTAAACTTGATAGCGCGGTACTTAGCCATATTAACTCTTTCAGTGCTAAGGTTGTACATGTACTTTTTCATGTTCTCAAAAAGTGTCATCAATTGTACACGTACGACCCATAATATACATGTTATCACAAGAGGGCATTATCACTCAAGAAATACTGTTGATTTTGGGGTGTACCAAGGCAACACAAATTATAGCAAGATACATTTTGTTTGGTGGGAAAGCATTTTCAAAGCTTTTCATACAGAATTTCGAAAAAGTAATTTTAGGTTCAAAATGCAAAAACGCGGGCACTGAAAGAGTTAAGCAGTGCAATAATAACTCCATATCGCTCAATGTGGATCTTACTCAATGTACATCTGTAACTGTAAGATATTCTCCAATATAGCTTACTTGATTTGACAAAAGGATCATCTAATAACAATCGGATCTTATTTCAAAAGGAAGGTATACGTTTGGTAATCACTCTTAAAATTACTGGCAATAAAAACTTACTTGTAGGCAATATCTCAAAAAACGCTACCACCTTTTGAAGTGAAATTTTCACAGGTTAGTTTTATTTTATATATCTACATTTATATAGGATTAAAACAATCGAACGATTAAACAAAATTAAAGGTATACTTTGCCTTTAATTCCAGGCTCTGCTCAGCGCACTCGATTTACAGAGAAAGAAGTGAGCTATTTGTATTTCCATCATTGTGCCAGCCTGCTTGGACGTCTGCTCATGTACATTGATGGATACAACTTGTTTCCTGTGGCTACCAGGGATGGAGATGGTAAGCATTTACAACAACCACATACAAAATCCAGTGTCTTTATAGTCGACTGTCGTTAATACGAGGTCCACAGGACCGGCCCATTTTCCTTCTATTATTCGAACCTTTGTTTGCTTCCTAGAACAGATCTTACGAGCACCCTGTACACAAAAATATCAATGATAAATGCATTTTTATTGATTAATCAATCATAGAAATTTAATACTTTGTACAATTCATGATAAAAGTCATAGCAGAGATGTCAAACTTGCCGTTCATGTGACAAATTCGGTACTGTGTAGCGCCTGACATGCTGAATTTTTTTATTGGTAATTGTCCTAGTGTGCAAGAAAATAGCATTTCAAGCATTGAGTTCCCAGCGAAATGTTTCTGGTGTTATGTTTTGCATGCTACTTGAGGCCCACCTAGCTACCCAGTAACAGCTATTTCATGCTGACATGGTAACATGACAGCACACATCTCATGCACTAAGTCATTTGACTGCAAAACATTTTTCGGCCCTCCAAATGAAGTAATTCACAATTCTGGGACCTGACCCCCCCCCCCCCCCTTAAACATGTGGAACGGTCCAGTCTAGGAAGTCAAGGACTTTGGCTCCCCCAGGTCATTGCACTTGTGAGAAGCGGAAAAATAATGTATGGTAAGTGGCTCCATCAAAGGTTAAACAAGTTACTTTTTCTGCTGATACAATTTGTAAATAATTAAACAGTGCAAGAATGTTAGTTCCTAGACACTTTTCTTATCAAAACTGAGTTCAATAAAAGTTGGAAATAGAATTAGCCGTTTCTACTTCTCTCTCTTTCTATTCATGTATTTCCACTTGACTGCTTTCCATTTTTCTACACTTGTGCACCTGTTATGTGTGTTTTCATGTCATTTAGCCTTGGAGAAAGACTCTGCTAGGGTAAAAACGTCCAACCATTAACTATTCTGTGCATTCAATAAAAGTTATTATTAAGTGACGGTGATTACCAACATTGGGCTTTTTTAGAATCAACTACAGAGTGTATGATAACCATTTTGAAGGACCTGTTATTTTATGTTGACTTGTATCTCCCATAATACTCATTATGTTTATATTACGTTTTCTTTTTTCTCTGTGGTACAGTGAGTGTGACTGATCTCTTGGTCTCCCTTGTCCATATAATCACTGAGCAAGAGGCACCAGTACTAAATAGACAAGAGCAAAGTAAGTAACCTGTCAGCTTGATTGGTCTCCTCTCTTTAAAAAGCATCATGTTAACAGGGATGTGATTTCTCTGTTTTTAACCGGAAATCCGGTTTTTTTGCCCCCCCCCCCAAAAAAAAAAAGAATAATAAAAATATGTATATATATTTTAATTTTTTTACTTGAGATCAAATTAATAGAAAAATGAAGATAAAACCATGTATAACGCCCCCAGATTGCAGAGTAGGGCTTTTAAAACCAAAGATAAATGTTATTAGTGGGCTTCGTGCTCGCAAGCTTTTGCGCCTTGCGCTCAGAGTTCAGGTTTTTTTTAAACAGCCTATCACGTCCTTGTGTTAACTCTTTCAGTGCCAAGGTCGTACAAGTACGATCTATTTGATGTATTCCGAAAGCGCCATTATTATACATGTATGATCTTTTTTATGTACTCCAAAAGTGTCATCAATCGTACATGTACGACCCATAATATACATATTATCACGAGAGGGCAATATCACTCAAGAAATGCTATTGACTTTGGGATGTACCAAGGCAACCTAAATCAGCAAGATAATTTTTGTTTGGTGAGAACAATTTCTTTTTGAATTTTTGTATACAGAATTTTGAAAAACCTAACAAAAGCTGGGGATTTTAGGTTTTAAGCACAAAAATAAGCAGGCACTGAAAGAGTTAAGGATATATACCATTAATTTCAGAGTATAAGCCGTGTACATAGGGCAGTTTTAATGTATCTGTTATAACAGCGTGTCGTGGCCACACAGTCTAGTTCACTGGACCCAAGCCCTGGTGTTGTTAGCAGCAGAGTTTGGGTTCGAATCCTAATCATGACACTTGTGCCCTTGAGCAAGGCATTTAACCATATTTGCTTTGTAAAAAGTTGGGAAGGTAGTGCATTCTGCTATACCAGCCAGGCTCCTATAGTGGATGATACCCATGCCTACATCCTTGCTGACTGTGACGGGGGTAACCCTGTTTCAGCCCCAGGAGTAGTTGGCAACGTGCCTCTGGTGGCAGTTGATTTGGGTCGATGGCCCAAATCAGTTGAGTGTAGCCCTCACCTTGAAGTGGCACTCCGTGGCCTTGTGATGTTAGGCGATCTCTCTTAAATTAAATAAAAAAATAGTAATGACAAGTGGATATTACATTTTGTTTTAATTTACAGGTGCGTTTGATCCGGTTTCTTTGGTAACAGAGATCTTGAAAGTTCTGTGTTTCAGTAAAGCTAGTTGCTGTCGCTGTTTGTGCAAAGATGCCATAATAACGGAGCTTCTTCAACCAGTGCACATGTGGCTCAGGCGTAATAAGGTACAGGTTAACCCTTTCAGCCCCAAGGGCGACTATAGTCGACTGTGCACTATACCCTGCTTCAGCCCCAAGGGCGACTATAGTCGCCCAAGACAACACACAGCAAAGCACTCAAGCCTGGGCACAAAGGCCATTTGTTAAAAAGCTGTAGTTTTGTCCATGTTCACCCTCCATACCCAAGCTTACCATCATTGGAAAGAGAAAGATCGGATCTTTCCAATGGCGGTAAAATAAGATAGGGTTGTTATTTTGCAACCGCTTCAAATTAGAGTAGAAAGATCCGAAATGCCAAACACCTATGGAGCGCCATTAGGTTGTGTGCAAACAAGTGTTTGGGTTTTCAGAACACACTGAGGAAGCAAAGACCAAGAACTTGGACATTTTTTGGCTGATTTCAATGATTTTTGAATTATATGAAAGAAAATTAAATAAGTAAGACAATTTTTATTACTCATTATGCTCTTAAATAAAATCTTCAAGGTAATAACAGAGTTTGTAAAATCAAACTTTGAACACCAGCTTCCTGTTGTGTCAGGAAGTGTGCTTCACGCTTGAGTGGTCAAAGAACATGGGCTCCAGCAGTTGTTTATGTCAAAAGAACTTGGGGCTGAAAGGGTTAACCAAACTGTGTTGATATTACATTGAACTGTAACAGCACCCTCTCTTGCCAGAGATTAACCAGGTTAAAGATAAAGTAACCACACACAGACATGTTACAGTTCATGATTCACAATCAAATCTAAAGTAATCTTTGCCATCCGTGTCTTGTAAGACCACAACACAAACTGCATCCAGTGTAGGGACAAACCAATATGATTTCCAATATTTGTATTTTAATCATTTTAATGTATGGTTAGCAATGTATACTCTGTGTTTTATTGAGTCTTGCCAAAAAAACTCCACAGGCCACTCCAATGGGATTCGAACCCATTACCCCCACCTTGTAGAGTAGGTGTGTCAACCACTATACTACTAAGTGTACTTAGCTACATGTGGCCAGTACACAATTCCTGCAATTAGCTTCTTGTACCACAAACAATATAATTAAGTGCATCAAGGAGAAAGAGCATTTATTTTTGTTTTTACTTTGACAATGTTGGGTTTGTTTTTTAAAATATCTTGGGTAGGATTCAAACCAGCTGAAATCCCAACTCAGCGTTGGGTGGATTGGGTTTTTTCCCTGAAGGACTCCTGAGATTACAGTGCTTTTGAAATAAGGTGTGAGGGTAAAACAACATTAGTTTTGCCCCACATTATACAGGGTTCTCCCCATGCACATGCTAGCGTATCGGGCCAACAGGGCTCGAATTTTACACTGGACCACAGGCCCGAGGCCAGTAATTTTAGTGTTGGGCCAGTAAACTTATGACCTAACAAGTCCGATGGTCTTGTGTTTTTTCAATTGAATAACAGAAACAAATTATGTTCAAGTGTTGACTTTGGGTCTAATAAATTATCTTTCAATTCTATGAGTAATCAAGTATACTCTTCTCTTACTTGTCTCAGTTCGGGTTCATATAAAAGCAGTCAAATGCATGTTAAACTGTGGCAGCAATTTTTTATTTTCACATTTTGAATCTGGTCTTGTAAAAAAATTTCTGGTCTAGTAAAGATTTTGAGCTACAAGCCCTTTAGTCTTGTGCATTTTCTCACAAAATTTGAGCCCTGGCCAATGCACACAAATTTCATCTGATACGCAAACAAAACAAAAAACATATAGAATGCTCCATTTTGCACAGTAGGGCTTTTATAAAACCAATATAAACACCAAGTAGACAACATTCCGAAGACCTTGTTTCAATTCAGTGCGCTTCGGCTAAACATCCGCAAAATTGGGTCCAGAATGCCCCACAGTTTTGGAAAAACCTGAGGAGAACCCTGTTATGTATGAGAATCTGCATAGTCAGTACTTTCTGGATCGTGCAGAAAATAGAGGTAGGGTACAACTTACTTGTGTTATTCTTTATCCCTGATGAATACAATCCTTAACAATTTAATTCATTATGGTACCCACGACTAAGTTGTTTAATTCATAATGTTTTATAGGTTCAAATCCCACATAAGGTTACCATTGGTGTACATGTAGTTGGTTTCCGCAACCACCAAGTGTAACAGGCTCAAGAACATCAAGTGTTTATTTCCATTTTTCCAACAGTGGAGACCGTGCGCAGCTTTACAAAATAATATCTCAAACACTTTTGCTTCCTTGCAGAAGGGTGTCTTATGACAACAGAACTTTAAGAATATGAAAAAGACCAACAGGAATCTCAGCACTGCACTCCTTGACTATGACTTAGCTAATGAATAAACATTCAACAACTATAAATACAAAGGAATATGTAAATGAGTCCAGTGCTACTAGTGGTTTCTCAACTCTGAGTTCCAAGAAACAATGACCCTGACAGTCTCTGGGGTGCATTTAAAACATTGAGGGAAGAATTTTCCCACAGATGCATTTAGCATGAATGAATTTTTTTTAATTTATAATAAAGTAAAATCATGGAGGTCTACCTCTATGTTAAAATCATAGGAAAAACACAACTTAAGCAGAGCAAACAAAACCATACATGTTTCACCTGTCACACAAGTCTTTGATTTTATTCCTGCAGGCTTGCCATGATTCCAGAATGCTACACATTGCAGATATCCTTTCTACAACATCTTCTTGGGAAGTTGGACGTAAGCTCCTCCTGTATGGAGAAAAGGGCGAGTGGTTCAAAGACAACAGGTTAGAATCAATCACAATGATAAATCAGTCACACTGCAATTGGGATGCTTGAGTTTAGTTTAGTTTATTGACCTTTATTGCACAAACATCCAAATACAAAATGTAGTGCAAATAGGGAAACCCTGAACAGGCACACAGGCCCACTAAATGGGGACTCTTGATCACACATAAGAATAAATTTATTTATTTATTCTTTTTTATATATTTTATTTATTTATTATTTAATTAATCATTTTTTTCTTTACTTATACATTTTCTTTACTTATTTATTTTCGTTATTTATTTGTGTATTTTATATTTTAATTTTTATTTTATTTTATATTTTAATATTTTCATTAGTTTATATAATTTAATGTGTGTTTTTTGTATATTTTAATATGTGCAATTTTTTATATAGTTTAATACTACCTTTATTGCTGTACATAAAATTTTATATATTTTTTGTTATATTCTCTATATTTCTGTAAAGCCAGTAGCATTGGAAACGAAGGCTCTTGGGCCACAGTTATTAGGT
Organism: Leptasterias polaris; assembly: GCA_037783415.1. Taxonomy (NCBI): domain Eukaryota; kingdom Metazoa; phylum Echinodermata; class Asteroidea; order Forcipulatida; family Asteriidae; genus Leptasterias; species Leptasterias polaris. The sequence goes on from JAZGTN010000126.1 coordinate 48,067, forward strand.
TAACTTTTTTTTTTTTTCCTGGCATGTGTTGCTGGCTCTATTCTTTGTTCCCTTGTTTTTTTGTATTTTTATTGTCTCGTGAAATATGCCGAATAAATAATAATAATAATAATAATAATAATAATAATAATAATAAAACAAAGAAACAAAGACAGCAGCAAAAACAGCTGTAGAAAATATGGAAGTATGTGTTTAGTAAAAAAGTAATAAAATCACAATAAAGAATGTACATATATGGGAATAGGGGTGGGAGAATCAGAAGATCTCAAATTGTGGAGATCAGTGTTACGGAAACTGACCTTGGTCCCTTGTTTTTGTTTTGGTGGGAAATATTTTAAATAAAAAATGAATAAAATAAAACTCGGTAGTTTGCGGTTGAATGGCTTCTGACTGGCACCCCCCGAACAAAGATATTGACAAAATAGGGAAACCGCCAACATAGGGCTAGATAGCTCAGTTGGTAGAGCGCCGGCACGTTAAACCGGAGGTCGTTGGTTCAAATCCCGCTCTATAGTCAATATTTCTTTGTTCAACCCAAAATCATTTAAAAATTTACCCAGTCAGTTTCCCTTGTGGTTTATTATTTGATATCTAAAATAAAACTCATGATGATTAACAGTACTTTAGGAGATTGAGCATGGTAAATTTTGTTTCTGTTTTGTTTGTCTTTTGTTTGATGATTTTGTTGGTGTGTTTGTCTTTTGTTTTCGGGGGGGGGGGCAGAAATTAAACTTAGTGCATTTGAGCAACTTTATCTTTTTGTTTTGAATTGTTAGTTCAGCACCAATTCATACCATCGCAGAGTTTACGAAGCAAGCATTGGATGGTGAATTTTCATCTAGTCTGTGTACACAGCCGTCCCGCAATGTGACTGGTGCGTTCCTGTATGTGTGTAGACAGCTGTATAGCACATGTGAGGGCTTGCTGATTCTTAATCGCTATGCTTTACATCATCACACAGCACAATCATGGAGACAGGTCAGTTGTTGTTTAAACTCTTTCCTCATAATTAGATTTACAGGCTTAGAATGCCAACACATTTCTTTGCCAGTATATTTTAAAGGGTGTGTGCAACATTGGTAAGATTGAAAATATAAATGTTCACAGATTTGCACATAACTTACAGGGTATCAACCCATTAGCACTTGCGCGCAAATTCAACGTAGGTCATTTGCTCACTGAACAGGGCAGGGAAAAGTCACCGAATTAAAGCATTATCTGGAAGTTGTGGCATAACTTTCATTGTAATTATTTTGTTGTGTTACAGGTTTGGTTAATTTTTTAGAGGATAAAATTATTTTTCGAATGATCCACACCGATGTTTATTTGCTTTTACTGAAACTTTTAGTTTGCATTGCGTTAGCGTTAATGTTCCACGGAAAAATGTGCACACAACTTTTTCAACTATGCTGTCGTTTCAAACACGAACAAAATGTTGACAAAGTGATTGAAATATATGAAAACATACCTTTAGAAATGAAAAATCTTTTCTATATTACTTATGGATAACAATTCATTTCCTCTACAATGTAAATTTCTTTCAATAATGTGTGAAAAACATGGCGATAGCCCAGCGAAACATCGTCACTTTTGTAGTATACATTATTGTGCGTAACGCATTGTACATACGATACGGTGGGCACTACACAGAGAAATCAATACACATTGAATTAGATTTCCGACCTTTGAACCTTTGGAAGTAGATAACTTTTTTTTTTCAATGGTGACCACGTGATATTTTTAGACTGTCGCAGTCTTTAGATTCTGCTCTTTCGACGTCTCTTTGGTGTGTCCCGCTAGCATGTGTAAAACCCAAGATACGAAATGTTGTTTAATGGTTGGGCGGTTTCGGGCGGTACAGTGACTAAAGGGTTAAGATGGTCATGGTGGACAACTTCCTTTGAAATAGTTTTGCTTGAAATGCCAAAGTTTTTAGGAAATGAGTAAAACAGTAGTCTTTATCCTGCAGGATCAAATCCGATGTGTGAAAAAAAGTTAAAACATATAGTGGGGTTTTTCACTGTTTTCTCATGACTCCGAAGACTGATTGAGCTTAAACTTTCACAGGTTTGTTATTTTATGTATCTGTTGGGTCACATCAAGTGTGGATACAGGTCTTTGGCAATTACCAATGTTGTACACACTCTTTAACAGGCATGAAATTCTTCCTACTTTAATCTGATTTCCGGTTGGGTTTTTTTGCTCTCAGGAAAATCAACAAAGTTGTTGTTAATTAGCCTGAAAAAAAGCCTGATCAAAACCTGTACATGTATCAACTTAAAAAATATCTGTCACATTTGTAAACATGGGTTGATATAGGGATTAATGTAAGAATGTTCACAATACTGAATTTCCCATAGGTTTGTAGAGACCTTGAGCTGGCAGGAACACCCACCCCTAGTGATCCTGGTATGGGATTTGAAGACGGCAAAGAGACTAGTCAAGCTAACGGTCAAACACAGCAAGTAGATTCACTGCACAACATAGAGACGTCCGATTCCAGTAAGATAGGGAACAGTCAAACACAACGCATCGATGCACTGCAGTCATGGGAACGTACACTCATTGATAATTTGCTCAACTTTGCCAGCACACCCAAGGTAAGTCCCAATTTACTTTCACCCTAATATTGACTAACTCCCTACGCGTTTTCTTCTTTAGTCTCCCATTCAAAGCTTTTAATACAAACAAGTTTCCAAATTTACAAATTAGAACCGTATGTATTGCCCAGTTGTCATCATTTCATCTCGTCTGGTTGGTGTTTCTGCTAATATTTGACTATTGGGGGTCTTAGTTACGGTGGTTTTTGTATATATTCATTTTAATACTTCTTTTACTAATTGCCATCTTTTGTTTTATTTTTCACTACAAGTTTAGATTTCTGTGTATTATATAATATAAATTGTTATTCTTTTAAGTGAGCAAGGTCTGGGAGGGCACATCTTTTTTGACTTTTGCTTTTCCCTGGATGGCCTCTGCTCGTTATATCGTATCATATTAAAATAAATAAATAAGTAATAAATAAACCAAAGTTATGAATACATATGTAATTCTTTTTTAAAACAGCCTTGTTGTGAACATCAACATTTTTAGATATGCAGAATTTCTTCCTGCGATGTAAATTTTTAAAATATAAATTACCAGTCTGAGACCTGAAATTGCAGTTCACTGTTCAATAGGAGATTGATAAACTGAAGCAAAGTGACAAACATTGATTTGGATAAATTTGAATATTTGATTGATTGATTGGTTGGTTGGTTGATTGATTGGATGATTCATCGATTGTTATTTCCATAGGGCCTACTCTTACTACAGCAGACAGGAGCTATCAATGAATGCATAGCATACATGTACAACAGATCAGCTAAGAAACTCCAGGTATGTACTCTTTTTGTCTAAATCAGAATCAGAAATAATTGAGCATATGCCATTTTTCGTGGCCGAGCGGTCTAGTTCACCAAGCCCAAGCTCTGGTGTTGTCAGCAGCAGAGTGTGGGTTCGAGTCCTGGTCATGACACTTGTGCCCTTGAGCAAGGCCCTTAATCATAATTGGTTTGTAAAAAGTTGGGCAGGTAGTGCATTCTGCTCTACCAGCCGGGCTCCTAGTGGATGATACCCATGCCTACATTATTAAAGACTGTGAAGGGGGTTACCCTGTTCCAGCCCAAGGAGTAGGGGGAAATGTGCCCCTGGTGACAGTTGATTGTAGGGGGCAATGTGCCCCTGGTGACTGTTGATTTGGGTCGACTGCCCAAATCAGTTAAGTGTTATGTTCACGTAATGCAGTTTAATGTTCAATTACAATAGAACAAATTAGAAATTGCATAACTCTTTAGAATTAGTCAGGATGTAATATTTGAACACCCCCCCCTTATTGCTTTGAGATGCTTGTAGATGGAGCACTATATATTTTGTATCATTTTATTTAATATTGACTGATCGATTGATTGATTAATTTATTTGATTGATTGATTGATTGATTGTTTGATTGACTGATTGGTTGACTTGGTTTATTGCTATCTATCCTATACAAGTTTACAATAGAAACTGCCTTGGGTCTATTGCTTAAAGACATGAAAATACCATAAATAGTAAAACATTAAGAATTACAAAATAAAGACAATACAATGAAATTAGGTCAAACCAAAAATGACACCCGAATTACTGATGAATGATAAAGACAAAATTAAAAAAAACTTTTCAGAAAGAACTCTATTTTGTTTATTTTCTATAATATTATGTATTTGATCTGAAATGTTATTTTGATTTGGGATCTTATTAAAGTATTTGTGTTGTGATATTTGTGTAGGTGAGCAAGACGGAGAAGTTTGGTTATGGAAGCATGGTGACACAAGCCGCTGCTACAGCTCCCGGTATTGTAGCACTACAGGGCACAGGTAAAAAAAATCATATACAAAAAATAGTTTAAAAAGAGTATATATACATATATGGGATTTGAGGCATTGCATGGTGAGGTATCAATGTATATTTGGTTTGCGGTAACACCATGTGTATATCTACTTACTTGGTAGATTTGTTCTTTGAGAACTTGTCTTGATATTTATTCTACTGCCGCGGAGTAGATTTTTTGGAACTCGGGAGACTTCTCAGTTCTAAAAAGAACAGTCCTGCTTATTAATTACTACCTGGGCGGAAGGTAGGAAATCGGCCGGGACTACTACTTTCGCTTAGTGGATCGGGTATAGACCATGTTACCTTTGTTAACAGAGAGAGTGACCTTAACTTTTACATTCTAGTTCATTTCCTGACAGACAAGATACTACTGGTCATATGGGAAAATTTACATTTTGTGTCATAGTTTTCACATCATTTCAAGAGTTACAAAAGTAACAGCTCTACAGCTTTTGAGATGTCCCCCTTTCTTCATATCAAAAGTTGAGAAAAATCAGACAGTGCAATCTCCATACAACATAAGATTTATTGTTTTCTTCCATCTAGCTGCGTACAAATTGTGCCAGCAGGAAGTCCAGGCTCTGTGGCTCTTTTGTAAACATGTGATGTCACAGGTCACATGGTCTACATACATGTTCACTTCCACAATTCATGGTAGATAACATTTAATTGTCATTGCATGTTTATTGCAGGATTCATTGAAGCTGTTGTACAGGGTTTATGGTCTGTGTTAGAGTGTGGTAGCGATGGCCAGCCTATGATTAGACCAAGTCCAATACCAGTAGAGCCCATTGATCGCACCGCTCATAAGGTATGTAATCTTATCAAAGATATACCAAGTTTTGTTGAATGTTTCATTTCATTTCATTTATTAATTCTGGTTGTGAAGCCAAAGGTGGAAGGCAAGGCAAGATACCACTACACCAACCTTAACAGTTAGGTTGAATTAAAAGCCACACAAACGGCTTCATTACCCTCTTAATCCAACTTGCTCTCTAGTCGGGGTGTCGTGGTCAAGCGCACTGGACTCAAGCTCTAGGATTCTTGATCAGCAAAGTGTGGGTTCGAGTCCCGGGCTTAACACCTTATAGATAGTTCCCAGTAGACGCCATCTTTACGGGCAAATCGCATTTTGGCTTGCAGGCGCGCCAAGCGCTCAAATTATTACTGCAGCCGCGTCATTCACTAACCAATCATGCAATGAGTTTGGTGAAATGTGCGCGTCCTGCACGCCGTTCTCACGCGTAACGCATGACTGTGTGTTCCAAATTGCCCGTAAAGATGGCCGACTTACGTCATACTGCAACCTATCTATTGGTAGATCCGTGCACTATATAAGACTCCGGTATTATGATTCAAATCATGTTGTACTTACTCTGTTGCTTTAAGTAGGAAAATGATTTGGGGTTGAGCAAAGAAAACTTGACTAAAGCGGGATTTGAACCAACCACCTCCGGATTAGTGTGCCAGCGCTCTACCAACTGAGCTATCTATCTAGCCCTATGTTGGCGGTCTACCTATTTTGTCAATATCTTTATTTCGGTTAACTGCCCTGTAGCCAGGGATCATACATACCCAGTCAGTTTCCCTTGTGGTTTTTTATTTATAATTAGAAAGCCTGACACTTTTAGACCAAAATTATTTGTACCTTGATTTCTGCCTTCCATAGACCTTGATCATTCTGTTACTATCTTTATGTCTAGTTTCATAATGTTCATGTATATAAGCACTTACATTATTTACAAGGAAGGGGGCCAGTCCATTTTCCCTTTCCAAGTGTCAGTTTGATAACGTACATTAGATCTGAAGTGATGAAAAACAAAACCTGTGACTTCTCCAACACTGTAGAGTGTTCTACCAACATCTGACCAGCCCTTATGTTGGTGGGTGGTCTTCTTATTTAGTCACCGTTTTCACGAAGAGACAAATAAGCCCCCTGCAGCCAAACTTTCATGTTTGGAGAAAACCGCGTTTCAAGACACTGGTTTGCTATTCCAACCTTGATGTTTTACCAAGCATAAGAGTGGAAATGTTAAATCATGCTAATCTGTTGTTATTTTAATCATAGTAAGTTTAATTAATGAGTAATTAACTGTTTAACACAAGTTTCTCTTCGTGAAAACTGCGCAAACGAGGTCTGTTTTCAGCAAGTCGTGTACAAACCAATGTGTAAACAAAGGTGTGTGCTCGTGAAAACTTAAGTTTATCTAGGTCGTACAAATTGTCTCTTCGTGAAAACTCAAAATCGTTTTGGGCATTTTGCCAGTGCTATGTACTTCAATGTAAAAAATGGCAAATGGGCTGTTCGTGAAAATGCAAAACTGTAAATTTGGTAAAATGGTCCTTGTGGTACATGTAATTAGTGCAATTAACATTTTATCACTTGAAACTTGGGAAAAACGTTGATGTCAATAATAACATTCCGTATGTTTAAAAACACCGATTTGCCAAAATGTATGAATTTTTGAAGAATTGCCTCTTTGTGAAAACCGTGACGATTTTGTGTGTATATTTATTTTCTGCAGTACTTTGTGCGAATGATAAACATGCTATCATCGTATCCAGCTGTATATGAGATCTTAGCTGATCAACCACTACCATGTAGAGAGTATTACTCACTCAGAGAAGCTCCTCATCATATACTGGTCAGTATTCTTAATCAAGGACATCAGGGGCCCAGTTTCATAGAGTTGGTTAAGCAGAAAACACTGCTTTAAAAAATTCTGCTTAGCAAAAGTAAGCAGGGATACCAGTCGCAGATGGTACATGTAAAATGGTATTTTGGCTGGTAACCATAATATTGCTGAGCTAGTTTTTGTGCCTAAGCAGCTCTATGAAATTGGGCCCAGAGGCTTGACCAATTTTACCACTTCATATTAAATTGGATTATAAAGTAAAATGTAGATGTTTCACTTTCAGTATAACAGACAATAGCTCTACACACTAATGCTTGAAATAAAAGCTCATTACCCGGATCTCAGACAACGTGTCAAGTTTAACTAACGTACAGGCGCATACAGGTCCAAACTGTTCACTCGCGTGTACTGTACTACTGCGTTTTGGCGCACCGGTTTGGTGATCGCATTGTCAAACATCCAGGTATTTTGAGCAAAAGTGACGTTATAAGTTAGTGTGGGGTGCTGTTGGCTAATTGTTCCCATTACTTGTCATGTGTCAATTGGTATAGATCGAAAAACACAAATGTTCACAGATTCACACATAACTTACATGATTTAAAGTAAGTAATGGTAGAAAGGGTTCCTTAAAATATTTCTGCCTAAAATGCTATCGTTTCTGAGAAATGAGTAAAACAATAGTTGTTATCGCGCGTGATAATAAACTCGATGTTTGAAAAACAGAAAACACATAAGGTCTCTTTTCACTATTTTCTCGTGACCTCGATGACCAATTGAGCTCAAATTTTCACAGGTTTGTTATTTCATGTATATGGTTAATCACACAAAACATGAACTTTGTTTGCGACTGTTTTTTCAGCTCTTCCAATCCTGTATAATACCTATAATCTTATCTTAAAACCCTGCTGTTGGGGACCTGTTTTGTTGCATTGTCCCTCATCTACGCTGTCAGCACATGCTGACAAGTTTGCTTCGTAGGTTAAAAATTGCTTACCCCTAACCACCGCCATGAAATTGGGCCCATGATGTGGTTAAGACAATAGAAATATTAAAATATTTCAGCATGTGCTCGCACAAACCTCTTATCAGGGTTTTAATGATTATCTTGTTGTATTTTTACAGGGAGTGATTGAGCGACTGATAATAGTAGACAGTGATGCCAAGATTCACTCTTTGTTCAATTATGAACAGTCACATATCTTTGGTCTGAGGTAGGATTGCTGACTATTATAACTGACTATACAGGGCACAAACAAAGTAGTTTTGTAGAAACTGCAATTTGATTTTGTTTATACAAAATATTTGTGCTTGTTCTGGTTCTTGTTCTTGTAGGCTTCTGACTACATCTAGTAATAACTACTCTTATTTGTCTTGTAGGCTTGTGACTACATCTAGTCATTAACTACTCTTATTTGTCTAGTAGGCTTCTGACTACATCTAGTAATAACTACTCTTATTTGTCTTGTAGGCTTCTGACTACATCTAGTCATTAACTACTCTTATTTGTCTGGTAGGCTTCTGACTACATCTAGTCATTAACTACTCTTATTTGTCTTGTAGGCTTCTGACTACATCTAGTCATTAACTACTCTTATTTGTCTAGTAGGCTTCTGACTACATCTAGTCATTAACTACTCTTATTTGTCTGGTAGGCTTCTGACTATATCTAGTAATAACTACTCTTATTTGTCTTGTAGGCTTCTGACTACATCTAGTCATTAACTACTCTTATTTGTCTGGTAGGCTTCTGACTACATCTAGTCATTAACTACTCTTATTTGTCTAGTAGGCTTCTGACTACATCTAGTCATTAACTACTCTTATTTGTCTAGTAGGCTTCTGACTACATCTAGTCATAACTACTCTTATTTGTCTGGTAGGCTTCTGACTACATCTAGTCATTAACTTCTCTTATTTGTCTTGTAGGCTTCTGACTGTAATGACATCATGCTTAGATTCATTGTTGTTACTGGAGACTCAGTACCACATCTGGGATGTGCTTTTACGTGCGCAGGAGGCAAACCGTAATGGGTATGTACATTGTCTTAGCTTTGATTGTTTTGTTGCTTAGCTAAAAAGATTGTACATGTACGATAATGGCGCCTTCAGAATACATAAAATAGATCGTATTATGTACAACCTTGACTCTGAAATGTTTCCAGGCAGCTTTTAGCAGTATGCTACATTATTAACCAAGAATAAAGGAATGTGAATATTACAGTGAATTTTTCTCGCACATGGCAGCTTAATTTTAAAAAAAATCATACTGTCGCTTTAATAGATGTTAATTTTGCATTGGGGATAAAGAATATAGTTTTGTTTTTACCCTTTCACCGATGTGTATTAAGCACTGTATACTAAGCACTTTCCTGAGTTCTGTGAAAAAAATATACAGTAAAGTGACTCGGGTGGGATTCGAACCCACAACCTTTGCATTGCTAGAGCAGATGTCTTACCACTAGACCACGCGGAGCTAGCCCAGTGGCTAGAGGCAGTTCCAATCCTACATGTATGTGTTAGTGGCAGGTCCCACTCGAGTGATTTGCCTGTGGATTTTTTTAGTATACAGTGCTTAAAGGTGCTGCATACGTTTGGTAATTGGAGCCTACTGATTGTGTTAATCCTATATAAATGTAGGTACATACAATAAAACTAACCTGTGAAAATTTCACTTCAAAAGGTGGTCGTGTTTTTGAGATATCACAGAAAAACCAGAGGGAATATTTCCACGCAGGAAGAATATTCCCCATAGGAATTATACACAGTCTGAGAAGCGTTTCTGACAGAAACGCTTCTCAGATTCAAATTTTGGACAATAAAAAGTGATATATTTTTCCATAACCGTAGTACTTCAAAGTTAAAAGTTTCTCAAAATTCATTATACTACCCAAACCTGCTGTACTTCTTACCAAGTAAGTTTTTATTGCCATTCATTTTCAGAGTCATTACCAAACGTGTACTGTGCCTTTAATACACATTGGTGTAAGGGTAAAAACAACATTATATACTGTCACTGTTATCATATAACGTACCTCAAAATTGCGCTAAGATGACAAAGTGTTTGTTAGATTGATGATTTTGACATGATGGAATGTTTTTAACTTCAGTGATTCAGCCATTGTGATTGACTTACTGTCCATCGAGCGTAACCATTTGCTAGTGAGAACTAACGTCATTGGTGGACCAACAGAAAGACTTCTGCCACCGCACACCTTACTGAAGGATGATAGTGACCCGTATCCCTGGCCGCTGTTCTCGACTCTACCAGTACCCAAGGAGTATACTCCAAGTGTTGCAAGGTCCACTAGTAGCAAGCAAGGTACGTTTTACTGAACAGAACATGCAACCCCTATCCTTATTCCGTATTATTTTATTTATTTTTTTTATTTTATCATGTTTATTACACAAACATCGAAACGCAACGTAGTGCAAAAGGGAAACCCTGCAGGCACGCAGGCCCACTAAATGGAGACCCTTGATCACACAAAGCGAAAACATTACTAGAAAACATGGAAGTAAATGTACAGTAAAAAAGGTTAAAAAGCACAAATTAGATGGGGTTTGTCAAAGCATTTTTGTCAAAACGCTGTAAGATTGTAAGAATATACATGAAGATGTAACAAAGATATAAACACAATGGGAATCAAAATGCATGTAAAGATAAACTGTGCATCTATTGAAACAAACACAAGTCTTAGCCTGAATGCCAAATTATTTATTTTAATTTTATTTAATTGCACAAACATCAAAATACAACGTAGTGCAAAAGGGAAACCCTGCAGGCACGCATGCCCACTAAATGGAGACCCTTGATCACACAAAGCAAAAACGTTAGTAGAAAACATGGAAGTGTATAAGTATATGTACAGTAAAAAAGGTTAAAAAGCATAATAAAAAATAAACATATATGTAAACAAACAGTCAATAACGGCTACGTATTGCACATGGAAAAGATTGTAAAGAAAAAATATATATGTCCTACCCCAAATTACTTGTCACTTGTGAGGTAGTGGTTATGGAGGCCAGATTTAAATTGAGAAACAGCTTGCAAAGTTCTGACATCAGAGGGAATTTTGTTCCAGGAGTTATAAATCCGGTTAAAAAATGTTTGCCTAAAAATGCCAGTATTGTTGCAATAATAATAATACAAGGCATTTAAATAGAGCATAATGCAGGAGCCTCTATGCGCAACACACAACATAAAACAATTAAATGAATATAAAGCAATTTGTTACAAAAATATAGCTTCGAACAAATTTTTTTTTTTTAAGTCCCTTGAAAATCTGAAGAGAGTCAGCTTGGCGAATATAAAGAGGTAAGTCATTCCGTAACGAAGGTGCAATGAAGTTGAAAGCTCTTTGGCCATAGAATTTAGTAGAAAAAGTAGTGTGCGTCAGTAGGGATTGGCCAGCAGAACGAAGAGGACGAACGCCTATGTTGCTTTCATGCATCTGTATTGAAGCAATGTTGGCCTCTTACTTTGAGTCATTCAAATTTATAATGTGATATATTCAATTTAGCAGAAAAGGAACCACTAGAGACTTTTACCAATTAATTGTTACTTTCGCTTTCAGTTTACGACAAGCAATTTCACATGATGACTATTAAAATAAATAACCTGAAAACAAATGCTAACAGTAGATTTCTTTATTTCTTTGTTTCTTTCTTAGAACGCTCAAGGGGGCCTAATTTTGTGACTGATAATTACGAAAAATTCAGAAGTGATACAAACATCAAAATTAGATTTAACCCTTTCGTTACCGAATTGTTTAGACATAAACAACTGCTGGTGACTGCATTGTTTAACCACTCAAGCGTGAAGCACACATTCTTACACAACAGAAAGCTTTCGTTCAGAGGTCATTTTTACAAACTCCATTATCTCCTTGAAGATACTGTTTTACAGCAAAATAAGTAATAAAAAAGTTCTCACTTATTGAATTCCCATTCATATAATCAACAAATCATTGAGATCGGTCAATAAATGTCAAAAGTTCTGTCTTTCTTTCCTCGGTGTGATCTGTAATCTCAAACCCTTTTTTGTACACAACCATATAGCGCTCCGTAGGTGTTTGGCATTTCGGATCTTTCAACTCCAGTTTGAAGAGATTGCAAAATAGCAACCTTATTTTATTTTACCATCATTGCAAAGATCCGATCTTTCCCTTTCCAATGATGGTAAGCTTGGGTATGGAGGGTTGCACATGGACAAAACTGCAGCTTTATTACAAATGGCCTTTGTGCTCAGGCTTGTTTGCTTTTTTGTGTGTAAGCTTGGTCGACTAAAGTCGCCAATTGTAAGGAAGAGGGGGTATTAGTGCAGTCGACTAAAGTCGCCTATGGTAAGGAAAGGGTTAAATGATAAACAAACACATGACAAACAAGTTTAAATAGCGTTCCCGTTAAACAAAGTTTGTTTAAGTATTTGTTTAAGAAATGGACAAGAAATGTTTTCTTCATTTGCAGAAAGTGAACTGGGCCAGTTTCTAAGCTGTAAGACTCCATTGAAATCTGTGTCTGATGCTGAGACTTGGCTGGAGGAATGTCAACAGCACTTCATGACCTGCTTGACAAGGAAACCTCACTCCTTGTCTAATAAAGGTAAATTAGTCTGTACCAGCTGAGTAGGGTCGAATTTAATAGATGTGAATTTTTGCATCGGGGTAATGAATATAATTTGTTTTTAGCCTTAAACCGATGTGTATTAAGCACTGTTTACTCAGTACTTTCCCGAGTTCTTTGAAAACAAATCCACAAGCAAATCACTCAGGTAGAATTTGAACCCACGACCTTTGCTTTGCTAGAGCAGATGTCTTACCACTAGACCACAAAGCTAGACCAGTGGCTAGAGGCAGTTCGAATCCTATATGTTAGCAGCAGGTACCGCCACAGTTTAAGAGATGTTAATTTTTGCATTGGTGATAAAGAATAAAATCAGTTTTTACCCTTAAACCGATGTGTATTAAGCACTGTATACTCTGTACTTTCCCAAGTTATATGAACAAAAATCCACAGGCAAATCACTCGGGTAGGATTCGATTCAACAACCTTTGCATTGCTAGAGCAGATGTCTTACCACTAGCCCACCAAGCTAGCCTATTTGGCTAGAGGCAGTTCGAATCCTATGTGTTAGCAGTGGGTACCGCAACAATTTAAGAGATGTAAATTTTTGAATTGGTGATAAAAACAATATAATTTGTTTACCCTTACCCATACTGAGTATACAGTGCTTAATTCACATTACCCTTACACCAATGTGTACTAAGCAATGTATACTCGGTACTTTCCCGAGTTCTGTGAAGATTTTTTCATAGAACTAAGGAAAGTACCGAGTATTCAGTATTCACATCGGTGTTTAATTGTAAAAAAAAATTATAGGGTCACATTGTTATCATCAGCTTAGAATGTTTTGTGTTCTCATTGATCATTAGAAACTAATTTTGTTAAAGATGTTATTATACTTGCATTCATACACATTTCAAACTTAACCACTTCTAAATGCCATTTCTAAAATTTTTGTAATTGAGTATTAAATTGTAATAAGACAAAAGACATTGTGAAGAAATTCACATTTCATCAAAATCTACCAGTGACTCACATTTTGCAACCCTGACAGTTTTGTCTGATTGTATGCAGAATACATCACTAATCTCAGTCATAACCTATTGATGAGATAGATTCCATTATAATAAACTTTTACTAAAATAACTGAAGATACAACTCCTGTCCAGTCAACTTAAAATAATAATAACTAGTTCTTATAGCACATTTTACAATAACGTATCGATGCACTTTACATTAGTGTCCTGGTCATTGGGTCAATAAGTACATTCCTTTAATCTTTCTTAGCTCCCTGGGGAGTGTACAGCCCCGGGCTGCCGTGGCGCTCCGAAGGCTTTTTCAAACACACTATCGACCTCTACCCTTGCAGGTACCCATTTATACCCCTGAGTAGAGAAGGAATTGTAGTAAAGCATCTTGCTCAAGGACACAAGTGTCATGACCGGGATTCGAACCCACACTCCGATGACTTAGCCACCAGAGCCCAATTTCATAGAGCTGCTTAGCGGCCGATTCTGTGCTTACGTACGAGTCTCTATTGCATAGGGCTGCTAACCGTAAGCACACGAAAAGGCATGCTAACCTTCCGGTTCGCACGGATTGGCACTTGTGGGGTCCTGACAACAATGGAACAATGGACCCCACAAGGTCATTTCAATAGGAACAATTGGACCCCACAAGGGAATTCTTCAGAAAAGGGAATAATAGAACAACAATAGCAGTACCCCACAAACCGGATCTGTAAGGGAGAGTGTGCTTACTGCACAAAACAGTGCAAATCCATTGTGAACGCCCAAGATGGCCGCCTTAATACGCTTATGCTTAAGCAAATTTGTCTGCTACAGTTAGCACAAAAACTTGCTTACCGTTAAGCAGCTCCATGAAATTGGGCCCAGAACTTGAATTCGATGCTCTAAACCGCTCGGCCACGACACCCTAATCAGTGCTGTTGCTAGTATACCATCACATGTAGTTACTTCTCAGAATAATGGATGTTATTTTTGTTACCCAACGTAGTATTAGCCGAGTTATTGGACGATGCTATAACTGCACAACTTCTCATTCCTCATAATGAGGTATTTCCCGGCAAGTCGTGTAAGTTATCGGACAGCGCCCTCAAGGCACAGAAGTTACCTGCGTTACATACGCTAGGCGTCAAAATGGTTATCAGGTGGGTCAGAATTCTAAGTAACTTGGTCTCTAACTTTTCATCTGTAGGTGTTTTTATGATCTTGGTTGTAGGTGTCATTTTGTTTATTCATCTATTGGATAGCTGTTGTTTTGTTTCGTTTTTGTAGGCTGTTCCTTGACACGGCCCGCTTTTTGGAACGTGCCTCCACAATTGTTTATATTGACTGAATTTTTCTTTTCTTTTCTTGATGATGATATGTGGAAATAAGCGTTGCTTTGAATTGAATCGAATTGTAGAATAAGGATTTAAAAATTGCACCTTTCAATACAATTTCAGTTTTTAAAACTGACTGCTAAAAATGAACTTAATTAAGCCTCAAGTGTAATCTAGCTTGTGTCAATCATTATAAAACATAACTGCTTACTTTTAAGAAAAATCTGCACTATAAACTTGTTATTTAAATTGATTGAAATGAAATGAATCTGATCTTGTGTGTATTTGCACATTTCATGTCAGTCAGTATCAGGCATGGTATTCTTCCTACTTTAGTCTGATTTCCGATTGGTTTTTTTTACCCTTGGGAAAAATCTGAAAAAATTGTGATTTAATAGCCTGAAAAGCATGTGTACATGTGGATCAGTCAATAAAGTATTCCTACTTTATTCTAGGGGCCAAATATTATGTTCAGTCAGGACACTTATAATATACTCAGTTGGATTAATTTTGTGTTTAACACAATGTTGAGAAAGGGTTTAGAAAACGGCACTTGAGAACGGGTTTATTGTTCAAAAAATATTCTTTGCTTTCTAAATTGCCAGAATAGAAATATGCTCAAATATTTTTAAAACAACTGTTTTCATTGATTTCACTAAAACTGGACCTTTCTTTTCATGAAATGTATTATTTATTTATTATTTACCCTGGGGACACCTCTCAACAAAACTGTTTTTCAGAGGTGCCCAGCAGCTACAAACAAACATTAATATAACAACAACAAAATGAATAAGAACATTAAAAAGAACAGATTGACCTTGTAGTTTTGGGTTTTTTTAAGCCTAAAGGATAGACATGTTTTAACTCTACAAAACCAACAATGTATGATACCTTAAAATGCTAGCATAATTTCAAAATGTTTTAACAGTTAAAATACTTGCTTTTGTTCCTGTATTTTGTAAAGATATGGACAGCATTTGAAGGTACTTAACAACAGTAATGAGTCTACTGAAAGCCTGAACCAGCTGCTAAAGACAAGTCGCCATTACCTAAACAGACATCAAAGGAGCATCGCTTCCAACATGCGTATCCTTTACCTAAGTCTTATTATCATACTTGGTATCACTGGTCTTCAATTTAACTTGTGATGAAGGCAATAATTGTTTTTTTGTTTGTTGGGCTGTTTGTTTGTTTGTTTGTTTGTTTGTTTGTTTGTTTGTTGGGTTGTTGGGTTGTTTGTTTGTTTGTTTTCCAGTTGAACAACAACAAAAGTACATTGATATTGATTACAAGTCAATAAATAAAGTTGTAAAACTAAATAAAGTACAAATGGGGGTCGCAACCAGAGGAGGTAAAAACCGTCCTGTAGTGGAGCACCCAAACTGCTGTGAAATGCTGCACTGGTTTAACAAATGACAAGTGTAATATAAAAGTAGGTTTTAGTAACCCTAAATAAAGCAAACACAATCTTTAAGGAAAATTAGTGTTAAAGCAAATTAAAAATATGAACTTAAGAAATTCAAAGCCAGTCATGAAGGTCTTTCTAAACCAAAATAAGCATGGGAGGAATTTTCCAGTCCGATATTTGAATGTACTTTAAGTTTTAATTTAGATGAATGTTACGTGACGATTATCAGTGTTTAAAATGTTTGACCTGCATGATACAAACTGTCCTGATAGGTGAGTCAGTGTAGTAGGGTCAATGTATTAAGTCAATGCCTGGGGTCACTGCATAGGCTTTGCAAGTCTTTGCCTTCAGCTGAAATGGCGTAGTACCCACTATAGACCCATTGCACAACGCAGAACGCACGTTCAAACATGATGTGCGCCCTTCCATTTTGGAAGTCAAACTGTACACAAGAATCATAGAGTTGACTCCCAAAATGGAAGGGCGCGCATCATGTTCGAACGTGCGTTCCGCGTTGTGCAATGGGTCTTTAAGTCAAGTGATGACATGTAAACATTGGTTGCACAATTGGTCTATTGGTCAACATTCTAAGTTGGTTACATCAAAATATATTTACTGTCTGTCTTCTTTTCTGGTTTAAACCACTTTTGTCTTTTTTAAAGAAGGAAGTAATTGTATATGTAATGATATACATTCATGATCCTTGACCAATGACACTGACTGTGCGTTATAGGTTACATGAAAGGAGATTACACAGGCTTTGATTGGTTTGTCTCTACCATCTTTTTGCTACATTCTGGTAACCGTGACAAAGCGTGGAATCTTCTACAGAAGTGTTTCTGCGTTTTGTCATCCGGGTACTTGAGCATGGCTCGCCTTCATGTGTCGGTAAGTTCCATTACATTGTGAGGGTAGGTAGATTAATGTGTTTTTGATTAAAGTTAGTTATTTAAGAAACTGTACAACTAGACCATCAAGCTCTGGAATGGCAAAAGTCGTGGGTTCAAATCCAACTGAAATAATATGCCTGTGGATTTTTCCACAGGACTCGGATAAAGCACTGAGTAAACTCAGACTCCGTTGTAGGGTCAAACACAAATAGTATTCTTTCTATTATTATTATTATTATTATTTATTTGACCAAGACAAACAAAACAAAATTACAAAGAAAGTACAAAGAAGATGATATCAGATTTCGAAGTAATCCAAGCAAGTAAGTAGGTCCTAGAAAAAGAATTTATAAAAAGTGTGAACAAATAATTAATAAATACGTAAATAAATAAGTAAACAGATAACACTTTAGAATAAAATATAAAAAAAATAAACACATAAATAAATAAGTCAATAAATAACTAAGTAAGTAAATAATAAAACGGAATCAGCGAATGAGGGTGGAGCATGCAGGAGGGGAACATAACCCAAAAACTAGGACAGAAAACACGAGCAAAACAAAGACAAGTCTTGCGGGTCAGGGACAACAAAAGTAAACTGAATTACTGTTGCTCGGAAGCATGCTGCCCCGCGCATGACCTATAACAATAAAAGGATTAACTTTATCACCAATGCAAATTTAGTAGCTATTATATTTGTATTAATAAAATTTTATAATTTTTGGGGGGTGAAGAAGAGAGTTGTTGATTAATAAGTCTTTATTAGAAATACAGACATCCATCGTTTCCTGGGACTGATCTCAAATCTTTGCTAGCTCTTAAAGGGAAGGTATGCATTTGGTAATCACTCTTAAAATTAATGGCAATACAAATTTACTTGGTTAGAAGTACAGCAGCTTTTGATAGTATAAAGCATCTCAATTCACTTTCGAGTAATTTGATTGTGGAAAAAGATATCAGTTTGTATCCCCTAAATTTTAAATCTGAGAAACAGTACTGTCAGATATGTTTCTCAGATTGTGTACATGTATTCCAATTGAATTATTCTTCTTGCATGGACATAACCGGTCCGAATTTTTGGCGATATCTCAAAAACGCTACCACCTTCTGAAATGAATTTTTCACTGGTTAGTTTTATTGTATATATCAACATTTACATAGGATTAAAACAATCGAACGGTTCCAAAAACCAAAGGTATATGTCCCTTTAATGCATTATGTGTCTGCATGTTTTTGTGCTTCTTCTTCTTCTTGCAAACAGTCTTTGGAACTAAAACAGCCAAAGTGATCATTTCATGTGATCGTACGTTCAGTAACATGATTATTTTGTTTCTGTGTAAATAAAGGAACATGTTCCATTGGATATTGCATCGAGTGGAATCCATCCAGTGTTTTCAAGGACAGGGCATAATGTGGAGCTCATCTTGCAGACTGAAGTACCACATGTCTACACAGCATTCAGGATGTCTGGTTACACTCCATCACAGGTATGCTGCCCTTCCATGGCAAGACAGTCCAACTCGAAAATTGTGTGTTTATATGTTAAGATCATTTCTTGGTAAATTGAGGGCGCTTTTTCCATTTCAAAGGTATACTTTGTACAGACCATGTGACCCCTGTGACATCACATGTTTATGTTTACAAAAGAGCCACAGAGCCTGGACTTCCTGCAGGCACAGTTTGTACGCAGCTCAATGGAAGAAAACAATAAATCTTATGTTGTATGGAGATTGCACTGTCTGATTTTTCTCAACTTTTGATATGAAGAAAGGGGGACATCTCAAAAGCTGTACAGCAGTTGCTTTTATTATTATTATTATTATTATTATTATTGGTTTATTAAAAACACTCCTTGCAGCCCAAAGGCTGAATTGCACAGTGATTGTACATGAATTAAAAAACATCAAATACAAGAAAATACAGAGCATACATGAAATAAAAAAACAAACTGTAAGACAAAAACAACAGCAATACAACTGTAAAAGCCTTCGTTTGTGTAAAAATAAAAAATTACATTCATTTGTTAAGTAATCTGGTGAGGTATGGAACAGGACTGTTCTTAAATCTGTTTGAGGTGAAAGAGTATTCATTAACAATCCGGTTTGATCTAAGGCTCATAGAGTGGGAACCTTTAGTTTCAGGGAACCATTCGCTGAATCTACCCGAATTGTAAGTTTTAATGGCAAATTTGGTACGTAACTATTGAATTTATGTGAAAATTATGACACAAAATATAAATTTTGCCATATGGCCTGTGTAGTATCTTGTCCGTCAGGAAATGCATCAGAATGTACAAGGTCACCATTTCTGTAAACAAAGGTAACATGGTCTATTGTTTTTATTATAACATGTCCTATCTCGGCCTCTTTTTACACTTTCGTCCTGTTTTTATGGCATAACAGCTTACCTATATACTTGCTGTACTTGCTTTTTTGAATTGAGCTGTTTTGCCATGGAAGGGCCGAAATAATGTTTCTCCCTCGTTTTCTCTCTAGTATTTTCCTGCAAGCCGTGTGCAGTTTATACCTGCATTGACAGGGCTTTGGAAGTCATATTGCACAAGGTGTAGTTTCAATCACGGATGCATGTATCATTGCATTAGATGCTGCAGATCTTGTTAGTTTGACTTTCAAAGTATTGCATCAGAAGATGATGATGTCATCGTAGGTTCAATTCTATCCTTGCATTGGACTGACCTTTCAAACCGTGATACCAATTTTTCTCTCTTGAATGAGGAGTCATACGATGGACTCTGTTTGTTTGTTTGTTTGTCAACCTTCAATACAAAATCATGCAAATAAATCAGTTACAAACATGTACACAGAAACAACTTCTTCTTATCGAGTCACTACACAAGTCCCGTCTAGTGCTCCACACAGGCTCTGGCATGGCAGTTCACGGCTTCTAGGTCATCTTGGGTGCATGGATCTGGCAGGAGTGTGCAGACTAGCAGGTGTTCCATTGTCTGTTCCTGGCCGCATTCACATGCTGTTTGTTCGTCTCCGAACCCCCACCTCTGCATTTGGACTCTGCATCGACCGTAACCAGTTCTTAGGCGGTTGAGGCTTAGCCAAAAAGGCCAAGTCTCACTGGAGCAGGGTGCGAGGGATTCCTTTGGGCTGAGGGAGAGTTTATGTGGAGTGGTCTGGAGGTGGTTGGACCACAAGGTCATCCTTTGGTTGTGAGGGCTGGTATTAAGGGACTCTACAGTGTTCAGGAAGCTGTGTCTGGATTTGAGCCGCTTGCCCACTGGCTGTTGTTGGAAGAGTGGGTGGAGTGGATTGTTTTCTTGTTTGTCCTTTTCTTTCTGTGACAATTGACCAACCTTCTGATGTGTGGTGGGGCAATACCGCAAAGCAGGTAGAGGTCTTCAACTTTAGTTGGCCTAAGGCAACCAGTGACTGCTCTGCAGAAACAACTTAAACAAACACATAATTAAGGGATGTATATCAATGTAAAGCAAAAACAAATGTATAACTAACAATGATATCTACTTATTTATATACTTGCCTATCACTTTCATGTTTAGATTTGCCAGCATTGGTTACGTCAATGTTTCTGGAACTACTTGGACTGGACCGATATTAGCCAGTACATAGCACTCTGCATTGTGATGGGTGTTGACTACCAAGTGTACATGTGTGTGGCCGTACTACATTTCCTCCAGCAAAGAGTCCTGCTGCATACACAGACACAACAACTGCAGGTATTCTTCAAGGTGAGCAACCAATCAGAACATTTTAATGTCGAGTTGGCGTAGCGGTATCTTTCCTCGCCTTCCACCTCTAGGACCCCAGTTGGAATCACACCAGGGGCCATAAGTTGATTTGTTTTTCAGTCCCTGCCTGATTGTGTGTGTTTTCCCTGGAATATTTCTCTTGGGTTTTCCTCCCACATCTAAAACTGAAACTTCCTTCATTGTCTTCTCTGCAATGGGTTCTCGGCTAGTACAGTGATTAAGTTCGCTTTTCTGAGAGTCCTTGGCTTCAACCAAAATGAATTGAAATTAAACCACTTTCCTTTTGTCCATCTTTCAAATATCTACATAAGAACCTATACATTTATATATTTTATTGGTATTGTTTCAGTTACAGAAATAAGGATGACGTAGCTTAATCTAAAGACATTGAAGTGATACTTGTACGGTATTTGGTTTATTTTACAGGAGAACAGTATTGAAGGCTTTCATGTAAGGCAGCATGTTGACTTTATGACCAAGCTTGAGAAGAAGTACCGAAGTACAGTACTACCAGACATGATGAACCTCAATCAAGCGTGATGCAGTCAAGTTTGTGTAAAAGCTCAAACAACTACCAACTACCGTGTCGTGGTCGAGCGGATAAGAGCACCGGATCCAAGCTCTGGTGTTTTTTATCAGCAGAGTGTGGGTTCGAGTCCCGGTTGTGACACTTGTGTCCTTGAGCAAGACACTTAACTATAATTGCTTCTCTTCACCCAGGGGTAAATGGGTACCTGTGAGGGCAGAGATGGTTGTCAGAATGTTGGTTTGGGTTGCATGCTTGGCACTTGTGTGCTTGAGCATGAAAAGGTTTTGCCCCTGTTTTTTTGGCAATGATGGCTACAGATTGCAACACATCACCTTGTGAACCTTTACAAGGTGCTGTATATTAAAGTGGGTCTTAAAACTCAAAGAAAGATTTGCTTAGGCCAAAAAATAAAATGAGCAAATATCTGGAAGCAATTCATGCCCTCTAATTCACAACAAGTTTTACTAAAAAAATTGGTTTAAACATTAACCAGTAATAGTATACATGTTCCCTATGCCTTCTGTTTTCCTACCGAAACAATTTAGATAGAAAAAGTATTTTATGTAGTTTTATCTCAAACTGTACAATGTGTTTGTAATATTCTGCCTTTTTTCTACCTTGTTAATAGTGTACATTTTGTAAATGGAAAGGAATCAAACCACAGACAGCACAGGACTAGGTAAAGTCTAGAATTGTGTTCTAACTTTTGTATCTAAGGTCGTAATTTATTGTTTAATTTAAAAAAACATTTTAGGGGGGTGTACTAATTTGTTTATGTTTTGGCACAGAGACATTCTGTGGTGTTAGTGATGTGCCTTTAGTTTGAATATTAATCGTGTAACTTGGCTTATTTCTGTCCGCAAAAAAGGCAAATTCATTTATTCCTTTATGGCCACAATGTTCACCTGCGTGCAATATGTAGACGCACATGTAGTCACTGCCATTAGACAGTGGAACAAACAAAGGACCATGATTTAGTGGTGGATGCTTCAAGGCCCTACTATAAAAGAGTCTGTGATTTTGATTCCTTTACTTGTTAAAGCAACTGTACTAAAGCCTTCTTGGTACAAGGCGCTTCGTGCCTGTTTGTGTATCGGTAAAACTACAAGACAGGCGTGTCCATAGTATAAAGTTTGTATTAGTCTTGGTTGGCGATGTTCATTTTGTTAACTTATTCGCCGATAGCGCAACGTGAATTACTCTTCGAGCACAAATTACTGGAGAAGAGATATCTATATCACACAAACACCTGGATCAAAACTATTCAGATTTATAGACAATTGCCCAGTCTTCCAAGTCAGCCTCCCAAACAGTCGATGTTGCACCCTCTACTGGTGACTAATAAAAAAACAGCGTCGCCAATACTGACTATGTGTTTATGTACAGTAGGCCTTACCATACCGGGTAAAATTCTCAGCTCAAAAATATTTTAATTTGAGTGTCACTGCCTTGGGCAAGTCTATAAAGCAACGCCTGTTGGAACCTCAACCTCATGCCCTCAACCTCATACCCTCAACCAAGACAGTTTGTTGATCTATAAAAAGTATTTACTGTATCACTAGTGGGAAAAAAAATCAAACTGTTAACAATTTCATTTTAAGTTTGTTTTGGACAATTATTTGTTTGTAAATGAAAATCCTTTATCTGATGTGGAACTGTTACCCATCATAAGACTATTGAACATCTAAACACTTTGTGTCGACATGTAGCATGTAAGGAATTTATGTGGGTTTCAATGGGTTTGAAGGTATAGGGTCATATACTGTGGTAATGGCCTTTAAAGGCCCTGTACACTATTGGTAAGATCGAAAAACACAAATGTTCACAGATTCACACATAACTTTACATGATTTAAAGTAAGTAATGGTAGAAAGGGTTCCTTAAAATATTTCTGCCTAAAATGCTATCGTTTCTGAGAAATTAGTAAAACAATAGTTTTTATCGCGCGCGATAATAAACTCGATGTTTGAAAAACAGAAAACACATAAGGTCTCTATTCACTATTTTCTCGTGACCTCGATGACCAATTGAGCTCAAATTTTCACAGGTTTGTTATTTCATGTATGTGGTTGATTACACAAAACATGAACACTGTCTGTGATTATTTTGTCAGCTCTGCCAATCCTGTATAATACCTTTAACAGAAATTGTGTCATTTTGATCCGAAAGGCTATTTTGTTATAAGGATCGATGGTTATGGTAGTAAGCATCCTGTGAAACTATTTGGTCTGAAGTGAAATAAATAATATGTTGGAACAAAATGTGAATACTTATGATACAAAATATTTCTTGAAAGTAAAGGGTAGTGTAATACTGTGCCATCGCTTCAGACTGTGAAGAAGTTGAATTGGTTTTCCCTTGTTTTTGTAAAATTGTCATGGGAGAAAATAAGATTATGATTTAAAGAGCATTCTGTATACTTTTCATTGTAGATATAGAGGGATGTGCAATATTTTGTAGTGTCAGAGCAGACAAACAACCCTTGTTTCTTTTCAAGCTGTGTCAATATAAACTAGTGTGCTGTGCTTGAAATAATAAATCAGTCTCAATTTTGACAAAGTGTCTCCGTGTATTATGATTTGGTTGTCGATTTATTTTATAGAATTATAGTCCTCCGGAACAAATTACATCACCATCAACATTGAAACAAGCCTTACTTGTTCATTATTCGACATGGCCTTTCGATTACCGATTAAGTGTTCCGATGTTTTCTAGAATTACCCCCATGTAGGCATTTATATGAGGAATATACCTAGCTTCTTGATGTGATGGTGATATAAATGTGAATGATTTTACTGATATAAATGTGAATGATTTTACTATTAGCGCTCCAGTAAACTAGTAGTTTTAAAGACACGTTATTGTAAGGCTTGACCCGACAAGAATCAATTAGATTAAGAATATATCTTGATCAAGATTATTGATTGGTTTTCAATGTTTGCATTATGCAGTTTATTCTCTTAACTATGTCTTTCATAAAAAGAACCATAATTATTTACATAAAACCTTTTCCCCAGCATTCATACTTTTTAAGCCCTCTCACCCCCCCCCCCCCCCCCCCATCACCACCGAAAAAAGTTAAGTGGGCGCCCCCGCCCCTTGCGCGAGGGGGGGGGGGGCGGGGCGCACGAAAATCAATTGGGAGGGGGAAATGGGATCACAGACATCAATTGAGGGGGACGTCACCACTGCTAGTCGTTCACAGTTGCATCTTCAATAGTAAAGGTACAAACATAAATTATGGTTGTAAATTCTGTAATTAATAGTAAGCTACCATTAAAACAGATTTAAAAATATATTTGTTTCCAATGACAAATTAATGATGAAGTCTGTGCGTCACGAGAGGGCGCTACACGGAACACAATTCAACGCACAGAGTACATGTGCTGCTTAGTTGAAAACATGATAAGTAAGTGAACCCGTCCCTTGGATGCTTGGACATCAAGTGAGGACCTACATTTCTTTAAGTTTATCATTATGACCATGTGAAGAGGGGACAAATCTAAACTTCAAGGTTTTAATCATATAAACAAACAACGTTTGTCACTGATGAGTGATAAAGCACGATGCATCTTTTTACTAGCATCATCAACACACAGAGTAAGTGTTTTTACTTCTGTAATTTTAATCTATTCGTTCGTGGGTAGACTCGGTAGAAAAAGTACTCAAAAATCCCTGCCACAACACATATGCCTTGTACTGTAGTAGTAGTAGTAGTAGTAGTAGTAGTGGTACTACACAGTACTAGTAGTAGTCACTATCACTAGGGTAGTAATAATATCCATCGGCTTTTGATAAAAATAAATAAATACAAAATAGGCCTTTCTTATAATAAAATGTATGAATTTTTCATAAACCCAGGGAGTAGCAGTGTAACACTCACTGACTCAGAGTTTCAGACTATCTATAGTAATAGTTGCGATAATCGTAACCCTCCTTTCCCGACAAAGCCTGGAGGGAAAGGAGGGTTACAATTATCGCAACTACTATATAGTAACAGAACACTAAACACTAACAGTAACACTCAGGGGCTCTGTACTCCTTTAAAAAAATGTTGACATCTTCGCTAGTACATGTATGAGAGTACAGCAGCGCCCCTGTTACTACTGGGTCTAAATTATTCAAAGGTTGGTTGTTGATTGTAAAGTGTAACTTGTTATGTTAATGAACAGGGAAACTAAAATGGAGGGTGGGAATTAATTTTTCTCCCCAAACAAACACACTTTTATTTTATAAAAGTTACACATATATTTTTTATGAAATTTGCTGCATTGTTGTTGGTTTTTTTTTTTTTTTTTTTTTTTTTTCTGTTCTTAACGTTTGGGTTTATCGTACTGAATGTATCCAAAGTAATCTGTAGGCCTACGAGTATTGTATTCAATTTTATTGCGATGTATCGCGATTCAACACGTTCTCTTAATCCGTATGTATCGCGCACATTAGGCCAAGTAAAAAAAAATACCAGTTGATCGTCCCCGCCCGCATCCTTTTTTGAGGCCGCATCCTTTTTTTTACTATTTATTATTTTCGATTTTTCCTAAAAAAGACAATATTTATTTGTATTTTTAATCCACCCTTGACATAATTTAGTATTTTAAAAAATATTTTTGATGTAAACTTACCGATATTTTAAAATTTGCAACACAAAAAAGGGGGTCGGAAAACACAAAACCGCATTTATTATGGGGCTATGGGTGGGAGATATGGCGATCGGCCGTCGGTAGACTGCACGCTGCATGCAGGCTCAGTACGTGCGTGCAAGATATACATGTACGAGCATAGCTCTATGCAACCTCGCTACCATGCATGGGAGCGTGCCGTATCGAATAGTGCTACGAGATCGATCATCCATGGGAACGAAGTTTAGCTATGGTTACGGTCGTCACTTGCACTTCGACCATTGAGACAACTCGACCTGTTATCTTACGTTGTAAGTTTTGATCGAGTTGACTCGACTGTGGAGTTCTTTCAAACGTGTCGAGTTGGTCTTCATTGCCGCGTTGCTGACCCACGCATCTCGTGTGGCGTCTTCTGAATCTGAACACGTTTTTTTCAGAGTAAAATTTATCAGAGGTGAGCTGCAAGATGGTCTTTGTGTGTGTGTAATTCGGGAGTAATTGCAGAATACCCCGCAACCCGAAAAAGCACCTTTTTAATGGAGTGGCAACGCACTGCGAGCGGAGCGCCGATGTACATGTACTATCATGGTTGTGTGCAAGTACATGTACAATCATCCTAACCCTAACCCTAACCCTAACCCTAACCCTAACCCTAACCCTAACCCTAACCCTAACCCTAAACCCTAACCCTAACCCTAACCCTAACCCTAACCCTAACCCTAACCCTAAGCAATGGGAGTATTGAAAAAAAGTCTAAGTCCAAAGTGTGTGCCGTAGAGTGGCTACGCGGCTACGCGGCTACACCGACCGTCCTATTACGGAACACGTGTATAATCAGGGTTGCGTGCAAAAGCAATGGGAGTATTATAATCATGGTTGCGTGCAAAAGCAATGGGAGTATTGAAAAAAGTCTAAGTCCAAAGTGTGTGCAGTTGAGTGGCTACGCGGCTACGCGGCTACACCGACCGTCCTATTACGAAACACGTGTATAATCAGGGTTGCGTGCAAAAGCAATGGGAGTATTGAAAAAAAGTCTAAGTCCAAAGTGTGTGCAGTTGAGTGGCTACGCGGCTACGCGGCTACACCGACCGTCCTATTACGGAACACGTGTATAATCAGGGTTGCGTGCAAAAGCAATGGGAGTATTGAAAAAAAGTCTAAGTCCAAAGTGTGTGCAAGTACATGTACAATCATCCTAACCCTAACCCTAACCCTAACCCTAACCCTAACCCTAACCCTAACCCTAACCCTAACCCTAACCCTAAACCCTAACCCTAACCCTAACCCTAACCCTAACCCTAACCCTAACCCTAAGCAATGGGAGTATTGAAAAAAAGTCTAAGTCCAAAGTGTGTGCCGTAGAGTGGCTACGCGGCTACGCGGCTACACCGACCGTCCTATTACGGAACACATGTATAATCAGGGTTGCGTGCAAAAGCAATGGGAGTATTATAATCATGGTTGCGTGCAAAAGCAATGGGAGTATTGAAAAAAAGTCTAAGTCCAAAGTGTGTGCAGTTGAGTGGCTACGCGGCTACGCGGCTACACCGACCGTCCTATTACGGAACACGTGTATAATCAGGGTTGCGTGCAAAAGCAATGGGAGTATTGAAAAAAAGTCTAAGTCCAAAGTGTGTGCCGTAGAGTGGCTACGCGGCTACGCGGCTACACCGACATAGTGCGGTCACTAAACCGTGACTGCGTAGCCGTAGCCGCCGGCTACGAGGTGGTGCTTATGAGTTGCGGGGTATTCTGCAATTGAGCCGTAATTCGCACCAAAAGCAAAATTCTTAAGCCGTGGTGCACGGTCAGTAGGGGACGAAAAACGCATGCTTGTCGATATTTTCTCGGGACTATGCGTCGGGAGACTTCGACAACGGTGTCTGACCAGTACCAGACTACTACTGAGTGTGCATTGTTTGTATAAGATGTAGTCAAGGAACTAGTGCAGGTGGAGCCAAACATTTTTATTTACAAATACAACTCGAAGTTCAAAAGCTCTTTTTGTTTTATTTTTTTGAACTAGCCAAGCCTATGGAATCTTCAAAATGTTGTTTTTAAATATTAATTATAAAAAATAGTAAACTGCATGATGTGTCGGGTACATGACCCACATCATTTTTATTTTTATTTTTTTTTAATTTTTTTACAAATGGTTTTTTCTGGCGTGCCGGGTACATGATCCAACGTCATTTGAATTTTGTTTTCACAAGTATTTTTTCATGATCAAATCTGACTTGGTGTCTCTGATGTATTCTGCATTTTTTGTGTTTTTCTGATTGCTTGGGTGAGGTGTTACTATTTTGTTAATCCTTTGAAAAATACCTGCACACAAATAGATTTTGAGAAAGTGTATTTCTTTTCTAACTATACTTTTCCAGGTTCAGGTCAACATTGGTGAATCCAAGAACAAGTTGGATGTTTCGGCAAACCCCCCTGTTAACCTGGGTTCTCATGCAATAAATTGATATAAAGAAAGTTAGCGATGATTTCAAACTGAAGAATTGGTGGCCTGTTTGAATCGAAATACTTGGCGGCCATCTTGAAAAAAAATAATAAATAATAAATATAAAGGCCCTCATCCTCCTCTTTTTGGAAAAATCAGGACGATCAACTGGTATTTTTTTTTATTTGGCCTTACGTCATGGATAGGCTGATCTATTTTCTGGTGTTCCCAAAAAAAACTTGTTTATTGTTCATTTCCTTAAGTTAACGATTCAATGCACATGTAAATTTCCAATAATGATTCTGACTAAATTTTGTTCATAGGAATGTGTTATGTCTACTGTATGAGAAACAGTTCCAGGGTACTTTTCAGGAGTTTAAGTACCGGTGGTTGTATGCAAGCCGGTAAAAGCTGGAGAATCAGGTAAGACAGGCTCAAAAGACAAGTTTTGGTCAATTATAAGCGCCTTCCTCGTATATAGCAACCAGAACCAGGGCTCAATTTTACACAAGATCGCAGGCCCGAAGCCAGTGATGTTATAGCATCGGGCCAGTAAGCTCATGACCGGACAAGTCCGGCGGTCTTGTGTTTGTGTTCAAATGTTGACTTTCACTCCTGATAAATATAATTCTGTTGATTATTGAAGAAAAGGCCTACTTAACCATAATACAAATGCAGTTAATATACAGTTAATATATATCTTCTCTTAGTGCTTTTTCAAATTTAAACTGTGTCAAGTTTTAAACTGTGTCAATGGGCGTTTTTCTTCTCATTTCGTGGACTACGCAAGAGCACAAGCAGAAATTCCCTGCTTACCCGTGAAACACGCTTGACGTTGGTTCGGAATTCCCTGCTTCCGTAAGCGCTGATTCTTTGCTTACGGTAAGCAGAGCCACGAAATTGGACCCTGCTAAATTGGTCCATAATCCGTATCTGTATCCGTACGCTTGAGAAACCTCTCTAATGTAACAGCGAACTAACCAATAATTTCTCCATTTTGAAAACTTAAAACCCACACAATTTGTTGCTGTTAATATGCCATAAATTCTTTCCATTTTGATTTAAAAGGGAATTGATTCGGTTGATTTACTTTTTTTCTCAGTCAAGGGGAGTCTCAATCAGGGCGTGACTATGGTCCACTAGTAGATCTACCCGACTGGAAATATGCAGGTAATGTGTAATGCCTATCTCTAATTTAATGAAACTTGGTCTATGGGAGAGTACAGTCGACCCCTTGTTATAAAGGGCAATGTTACTAAGAGGTTCTGCTTATAAAGAGTACATTCTGAAGTCCCGAATCTTATTTTTGCTTTGTGTTTCTTTGTTTTTCTGTCCTTTATAACAACGTTCCTGTTATAAAGAGGTTATTTGGCCAGCGATCTTGTTGTAACGAGAGTCAACTGTACAATACATTTGTATTTTACTTGCGAGATGCACAAGTTTCTAAATGTAAATATACAATAAAACTAACCTGTGAAAATTTAATTTCAAAAGGTGGTCGTGTTTTTTGAGATATCGTCGAAAATCCAGAGCGAGTATGTCCACGCAGGAAGAATAATCCCCAGTAGGAATACACAATCTGAGAAACGTATCTGACAATGTTTCTCCGATTCAAATTTTGGGGCATGAAAAAAACTATATCTTTTCACATTTACTTTGAATGAAAATGTTTCTCAAATTGCTTTATACATGTACTATTGAAAGCTGCTTTATTTCTAACCCAAGTTTTTATTGCCGAGAGTGATTACCAAACGTATACCTTCCTTCTAACGCTGCTGTAGAAATACCAAGAACATTTTGTAAATACAAACAAGGGAGATACAAACATGTAAATAACTTTGCCATTTGTGCCATTTCCTGCTAAATACTGCTATTAAGTAGGTTGAATGGTAAACAACTTTAGATGGAATACATTCATTCAAACCTGCCAACCGCTCAGATTCAATTGGAATTGTCCAGATTTTTTGGAATTGTCCACATTCCTATTTCTGACAATGACAGCAATGAAAGAAAATCAAAAAGTTCTGGCAAAAGAGGATGCCATTTGCTTGCGACAGTAGAGATTTTCTTACGGGATACAATGATTTTTGTGCATTGTTTGAAATACATGATCATTTGTATGTGTACATGTAATGCTTTTTGCGTTGCTATCTGTGGACTCTTAAAACTGGTGTTCCTTTTTCTGAGGTTTCAATGTTGGCAGGATGTGGTTAATGATGTGAAATGTCACAATAGAAAACTAAACTTGTACTTGGAACCCCAAATTAAGTATTTAAGTTTTAGTTTGAAATGTTTAATTTTTGTGATGCTAGAATAAACTTGTTATTCTGGTGTGTATTCAATAATGATATTGAATTGAATTCATTTTTAGATGGACGACCAGCTCCTCTAGGATCAGGGCAGCTTAAGAGACAACAGGAACAAAGACAAATAGCAGTAAGTTAACCTAGCCATTATGTGTAGTGCTTAAAAACATCTCCAAAGCAAGTCTATGCTCGGTTTCTGTGCTCAGATAAACTTTAAGATTTGTAAGACATAACATACACATTGCCATATAATTACTTTTTCATTTAGCGTCTTGATAATGTATTTTAAAATGCCCCTGTTAGTTTAGGCAGTGCTATTGGTTAAAAGGTGGTCACATGACCGTATAATACCGGTTTGGCTGAGAAAGACATAACTGGAGCAGTGAATGCGCGTTCAGTGCTCATCGCCATAGGTGTTTTAGCGCACTAGCTTATGTGGGCGGGCGCTAACTTACAAAGCAATCAATACATGCTGGTTCTCAATGTAAAATCTATTAGCATGCGCACGTATGCACTGCCATTATGAGTGTCACGTGCAATTTGACCCCTGGGGAAACAGCCCAAGGACAAGACGGGAATTGAAAATTTAGGCCTACAAAACTGAAGTTTTTCAGATTTCCCCAAGTTTTTACTATTTTTTTTACAAAAAGGGCATTTATGAAGGGAATAAAAGAGTAGTGACTTGAGAGAATGTGAACTCAATTTCCTTATTTCGTTCAAGTAGGTCTTTAATCTTTACAGGTGTAAATACAATAATAGTTTTTCAAATACAAAATGACTTTAATTTTGATCATTGTTATCATTACCTGAAATTTTAAGAAGGATTTGAAACTTTGCATGGTGGGAGTATAATCAGTTAAAAGTTTGCGGTAGCACCATGTGTAAAACTCTTCAGAGTAGTGTTGGTTCTGAAAAGAACCGGTTGTTGACAACTCGACGTTTCTTCAGGAAAAAGCTTTCCTCTACCAATTAATCTCCAAGGCAGTTCTTAAGCAGCATCTAGCAACAGAGTCCAGCTTTTTCTCCTGAAGACGATCAGAGCATACTGATCGAAACGTTGAGTTGTCAACAACCGGTTCTTTTCAGAACCAACACTACTCTGAAGAGTTTTACACATGGTGCTACCGCAAACCTTTAACTGACCTGAAATTTTGTTTAAAATACATGACTTAAGGGTGAGAATTTAATAATGTGAGCGTAGAATAATCTCAGTAAATGACATTGTCTGTTGACTTAACAGGAGCGTATTGACAGACTTTCTAGTGAGATGACCGCAGCAATTGGGACAACACAGAATAAAGAAAAGGCAAGACATCGGAAGCAGGATGAAATAAACCGACACAAACTCAAAGCAAAGGGACAGGAGTTCAGGAAACACAAGTTATCATCAAAGGACTAGGTTCAAGTTTGTTAATGGTGAACTGATTGCTGATGTACATGTTATGGAGTGCAAACTAGCATCCTTTTCAAGTGTGCTGATTTTTCTAGTTAAGCTGTCACAAATTTGACCTGTTACTCACATCTGTTTTTGTTGTTATTTAGTCAAAAACTGTTCTTTTCCAAAGAAAATCCTGAAAAATAATAGCCCACCATGCGTCTACTCTTTCTGAAAGAACAATGGATAACACAGTATGTCATTGTTCTCCTGACTTCATTTATGGCATATGAAAGAAATGATCATATGAAGATATGATATAATGATTAAATTTGGGTTGAACCACCCAAAATTAAACAAACATTTTCCATTGTGGTTAATCACATGATATAACAATGTCAGGCATTACATGTGTTTTTAGTTACTTTGTAAGGACCAACAGTAAATGCAAACATTTTGAGCACTGATACTAGAAAGTAATAAAAGTGTGGTGTAGTGTAGTCAAATAAAGAGCACACAGGACGCAGAAGTAATGAATGCGTTCATCACATCCATTCCTGATTTACTTTGTGGAGTTCTCAAAGAAAAACAAAAAGACTATCATTTGTTTTACCCTTACACCGATGTGATTTTAGCTATGTGCCAGTAAACTCAGGATCAAACAAGTTCGCCGCTGTCTTGTGTTTTTCAATTGAATAATAACACCTCTCTGTGTAACTGTCTCAAATGTTGACTTTGAGTGTGATAAAATAAACAGTTTATATCTTTCTCAGTAAGATTCTGTTTTTTTAAAATTGATTCTGGTCTGGTGTCTTGAGGTATTTTACCCCAAATTCAAGCCATTGTGTAGGTGGGTGATATCAACTGCACATGGTTTATTCTCGTACAGACAATTCACATTCACAAACTTGTTTTGTACACCAATTGGAAAAAAATAGATAAATTTATCAGTACAGTCAAGAGTCAACTCTGCTTATAAAGAGTACATTCTGAAGTCCCAAATCTTATTTTTGCTGTCCAGTTTTCCTGTTATAAAGAGGTAATTTTGCCAGTGTCAGCGATCTTGTTATAACCAGAGTCTACTGTACATTGAACATGTATTTCCATCTTCAGGTTTAAATGCAATGTACATATACTGAATATCTTGAATAAAAAGGGAAATACACCAATGGAACGATTGACAACATGCTGAGAATCTCACTTTCTGTAAGCCCATTACAGTCGACCCTCCTTATAAAAAGCACTGTTATACAGAGGTTCTGCTTACTGTACTCTTATAGCAAGGTCCTGTATTAACTAGGTAATGTGGCCAGTCCCAGCAACCTTGTTATAACAAGAGTCGACTGTACATTGAACATGTATTTCCATCTTCAGGCTTAAATGCAATGTGCATATGTTGAATATAAAGGGAGATACACTGACGGAACGATCAACATGCTGAGAATCTCACTTTCTGTAAGCCCATTACAGTCGACTCTGCTTATAAAGAATCTCATTTTCTACAGTGTGTTTCTGCTGTCCTTTTATAACAAGGTAATTTTCTCAGTGACCTTGTTATAAAAAGAGTCTACTGTATATCAAGTGGCATTGGTGTAAAATTTAAAGTTCTAAAATTGAAGAAAACCTCATTTATTGTTGCCCATCGTTTGTGACAATTTATTGAGAAAGTAAGGCCAAGACCAGGGGCAACAGAGGCCATAGCCTCCGTGTAATTCCAGGCATGTAAGTCTAAATAGACAAAACTGCTTTAAGTTAATAGAAATCCCAAATACCTGTGGAATTAAAAAATTATACTGTTTTCAGTCCAATGTGACTCTTATTATGTACAGCTTGTTGTTGGTCAATACATAGACTCTCTCATCAGTACATGCTATGCCCAGTATGTCATCCCTTGATTCCAGACTAATTAATTGCTGCTTTGCAATCTGACCAATGACAAGTCCGCTCTTCCTATTCCTGAGGGGTGTGGAGATTGGTGACGGCTGCCGATAAACATAGAGATGCCTGATGCAATCGCAGACAACTGCATAGGAACAACTAGCAGAACAGCTAGAGTATTTACGATCCATCTTAGAAGCTTGTACATAACCGAGGGCATTAAATGTTGCTGTGTGATGCCATGGGGACGCTCGTTCCTCACTACTCAAATCTGGTTGCCATACTAAGCCATCTACGTCGTGACGCAAGCAGATGCACGGTGGTTTGTCAGGATGAGTCTGTGCGTTGAACAGAAACTGATGACTGCTTAAACTCACCTAGGATAAAGAAACCAAACACTCAATGAGCATATATAGGAGTCCTGGAAAAGTTTTAGAAATTACTTTACCGGTAATCGGTAAATATTTAATGCCATAATTGTTATACAGTTTAAAGGAAAACAAAATTACCCAGTCAGTTTCCCTTGTAGTTTTTTATTTGATACAGTTTGATTGTTTTAATCCTATATAAATGTAGATATGAACAGTAAAACTAATCTGTGACAATTTCAATTCAAAAGGTAGTGTCATTTAATGAGATATCGCCGAAAATCCGGAGCGGTTATGTCCACGCAGGAAGAATAATCCGTAATTGGAATACACAATCTGAGAAACGTATCTGACAGTAAAAATTCTCAGATTCAAATTTCAGGGCAGAAAACCTGATATCTATTTCCATAACCAAATTACTTCAAAGTGAAATGATTCTCAAAATGCTTTGAAAGCTGCTGTACTTTCTAACCAAGTAAGTTTTTATTGCCATTAATTTTAAAAGAGTAATTACCAAACAAATAGCTTCCTTTTAAGTACACATGATAATGTGTTGCTTTTATTGAATAAAACAGCGTCCAGAAAAGGTAACCTTTTACAAATTTTAATTGGAAATTGTACTCCACAAATGACTCTTTAATGAAATGTTTGGTATAAAATTGTATCACATCATAAGTGGTGTTTAAAGCTTTGCATGGTGTGTAAAAATAAGAAATAACTATAAATAGTAAAATCTCGTTTGGAGGGGTGTTGGCTCTGAAAAGAGCCGGCGTGGTCTCGACGTTTCGAACAGTATACTCTACTTGTGTTCAGGGGAATGCTTGTCCCCGGAAGACGAGCAGAGTATACTGTTCGAAACGTCGAGACCACGCCGGCTCTTTTCAGAAGAGATTTTACACATGGTTGTACCCGCAAGTTTACTATTTATAGTCACTTCGTATCAATGTGTTTTTACATTCAAAACCTTAACGTTACCCTGTTAGTGACTTGATGTGTATTTCCATCCAGTCTAATCAACGTTGAATAGCCCTCTGGTAAAGCGTCACATTCTTCTAAGTCATGAGGCCCAATACCTGCCTGTGTACTTCCAGGAACTGGATCAGGATTCTGAACAAATTGGGGACAGCAGTCAATAGAAGCGTTATATAACTCTGTATTGTCATGGTATGACACTTTTATTCAAACAGATGCATAAAGAATTTTGTTTTATTTATTTATATATTTTTTTTATGAGATATCGCCTAACTCACAAGGCCACGGACGGCCACTTTAAGGTGAGGGCTACACATAACTGATTTGGGCTATCGACCCAAACCAATTGACACCAGGGGCACGTTGCCTCCTACTCCTGGGGCTGAAACAGGGTTACCCCCTTCACGGTCTGTAAGGATGTAGGCATGGGTATCATCCACTAGGAGCCTGGCTGGTAGAGCAGAATGCACTACCTTCCCAACTTTTTTACAAATGAAGCATGAAGTCAAGGCTCTACACGCACATGGTGGGTTCTTGCAAAGAGCAAATAGGCATTGGTTAAGAGGATAAATCAAGTTGTTAAAGTTGAGAGGTAGATTAACCCTCCTACTGTTCGCAACATTTTCAAGTGAGTTGACCAACCATTTGAAACCATTCAACTGCCAAAGTTGTGTATGGTGGCACAACTGTGCACAGAACTAACTGTGTTACTGTGTACATGCATTCCCTCATGGTATCATATTGCAAGGCTGGCATAGCTTATCTATCATTCAAAACCACAGTGAATGGTATTGAATGGTCACACAGCAAGAGGGTTAAAGAACATTTGACACTCAACCTGATAAAAAATGTGTTCAGATATAGGATAATAATGTGGTGAAATTAGTAGCTATACAGAAAGACCAAAATTGTCCGCCCTTGAACCAATCATGCCAGATATCAAGACATCCAGTTGAATTGATACAGAAGTGAATGCCCTACATTTAGCACCTGTCCCTAACAACTCTGATACTCATTGAAGCAAGGTTTCAGCCAGGATTTGGTAAAAGGATGTCCAAATTTGCTGGAAAATTAAAAAAGTGGGTGTCCAAATTGTTCACTTACAATACAGATGAAACAGGGTGTCTATAATTTAAACAGGGTGTCCAAAAGACACCCAGACACCCCCTGGCTAACACTATGCATGGGAGAGTGTGTGTGCGTATGCATGGGAGAGTGTGTGTGCGTACACTGTACAGTGGTATACAATGCTATGGCATGGGTTCATATTTCATGTACATATTGAATTTCTAAAATCACACATCACATGGTTAGTAAGACTGGCATCAAGGATGCAATACCACATAAAGATGTACTCAAACAAACAAGGTATGAGATTGTGAAGGTTGAATTACATCATCTCCACGATGGAACCTTTGAACCTTGTACATGTATGTACCACTGCATATTTTGATATAAGTAGCACCATTAAAACCAATTAAAAATCCACAAAAGTTGAAAACATAATTTAACATAAAGTGTGTTGTTGCGCTACTGCAATCTAATATCCAAATAAAGTAACAAGAAATTCCACTTTGATGTTGTTCATGGGATTATCGGTGTACAGAACAAACATCTTCATAAGAAAACAGATTGATTCTGAATCTTACCAGTTGTTGTGAAGTCATATGTGCAAGTCTTTCATGAATAATCCTAGCCTGGTCTGCATCTACCACATACTCCCCATCTTGATTGCCTTCAATCACTTCAGGCCACATAACTCCTTCTTCACTCTTTGCTAGAGTCACCTCCAGTCTACAATTAACAAGTTACAAAATTGTGTCTATTCTTTGTTCACATTCTAGGTGACTTGTTTAGCATTCAACAAAACTGCAATCGAGCCAATTTGAATACAGTATTGCAAGTCAACAATTTGAGAATCTAAAAAGCAACAAAAATACTGGCTCACTGTTTTTAGTTTTAGCATGCACACAGTTTGAATTTCATTTTATTTCATTTATTAGTTCTTGTTGTGAAGCCAAGGACTCTCAGAAAAGCAAACTTAATCACTATACTAGCCAAGAACCCCATGGGGAGAAGACAATGAAGGGAGTTTCAGTTTTAGATGTGGGAGGAAAACCCCAGATAATTATTCCAAGGAAAACCCAGGCAATCAGGCAGGGACTGAAAAACCCGGTGGGATTCGAATTGGGGTCCCAGAGGTGGAAGGCGAGGCAAGATACCACTACGCCAACCTGACAGCACCTGGTGTTGAATCTAGCTTGTGTTAACATATCTGGACATGCGGCTTTGTCACATATGGCAAGAGAATCCAATCTTGGGAATATCAAATCTCGGGCACAAAACCAACTATTGAGTTATGGGTAATTAACTGTTTGCATGAACTTGTCAAAACTTGATCCATTTAACAGATGTTCTGTGAAAACAAATCCACAGGCAAATCACTCGGGTGGGATTCGAACCACAACCTTTGCATTTCTAGAGCAGATGTCTTACCACTAGACCACCAAGCTAACCTGATGGCTAGAGGCAGTTCCACTTACCTGCCATTTTCAAGTGTCCAAGTACTACACTGTACATCCACCTCCCTATAGAGGGAGCCCTGTAGAAGATCTCCTTTGCTTTTGGCAGCAAGTTGTATAGATTCAGGCGTAAGTAGAAACTGAACATCAGTTTTTGGTGTTGAAGGAAGCAGGATGAATGTAAGAATCACATCCTCAGTGGTTTGAGTCCAAGTATATACTGGAAAAAAAAGAGTTTTGACAGACTCACTACTCAATTAGACTCAACAATAAATGCGATAAATGCAGATGAAATACGCTTCCATAATGAAACTTTCAAAAGAGTGTGTGGAAGCTCTGGTTATTATATGATTACACACATTTCATTTTTTTAAAACAAAACTACAAAATACCCCATATATATATTGTGCCTAGACGTCTAGGTACCAATTCAATTCAATTCAATTCAATTCAATTCAATTCAATTTTATTTATTTCATCACAGTTTACAAGTAAAAAGTGAAAATTGTTTTCCCTGTGTGCACTAAAAACATTCAAATTCAATACTGATTACAAAAACAATTTCATTACAAAAACAAAAACAAAAAACCAAGAAACTAATTACAAAAATTAGTTTTAAACAATTAAAAGGTTTATACTTTAAAAAGAGAGAAACATTATCCAAAGCTTACCATCACTGATTAAAAAGAAAAAACTAAAATTAAGTTACCTTATGAAAAGTGAGTTAAAAAGATGAATAGCACTGGGTAAAAAAGATAGTCTGAACCGGTTTGTACGAGTAGAAAGAGAACGGTACCTTCCTGATGGGAGAATGTGAATGAAAGAGTGAAGTGGATGAGTTGGATCTTGGGTTATAACTTTTAATTTAGTAACATACTGGTTGTCTACGATTTCATTCATGTGTTTTACTTCAAAACCTATTATCTTGCTGGCATTGAATAACCTACATGGATGTGCAGTATTAGTGTCTGGCTTATCCGGTGAATCTTCTGCTTTTGTTTCCTCTGGTGTAGTACGGGCGGAGTCCTCGATAACTTTATACTCAGATTCGCTTGCAATTAGCAATGCTTGGCCTCTTTGTTCAATAGCCGCATAGAATGGTGCAAGTTGGCTCCTCAGTCTCCTCTTACGACTTATTCCAAATGATGCGCTTTCTGGAAAAATAAGGAGAGAAATAGGAAATCAAGGCAACAATAGTATCACCCAAACAGCACAGGAACAAACATGAACGTTGCAATACTCAAGAAATCAAAAGTGAAAACAAGCTAGTCCGATCACAGATCAACATCTTAAGGAGAAAGGGAAATGACTGATTCATTTTTGTGACCGATTCATTTTTAATTTGTCAAAACTGTTTTCTGGAGTTAAAAAACTTTCATATGAGTCATTGAAATATTTATTAGTAGTATTTCATATAGCGCATTTCACAATAACGCATCAATGCGCTTTACATTAGTGCCCTGGTCATTGGGCCAATAACATTCCTTTAATCTTTCTCAGCTCCCTGGGGAGTATACAGCCCTGGGCTGCCGTGGCACCCCGAAGGCTTTTTCAAACACAATATCAACCTCTACCCTTGCAGGTACCCATTTATACCCCTGGGTGAAGAGAAGCAATTATAGCAAAGTGTCTTGCTCAAGGACACAAGCGTCATGACTGGGACTCGAACCCACACCCCGATGACTAAACCACCAGAACTTGAATCCGATGCTCTAAACCACTCAGCCATGACACCCTATAAATATGATATGAATCTCTTTTCGATGGTTGGATGGGCCTTGATAGTTTCTCATTAACCAGTCCATGTGCAACAAAAATTACCCCACAACATATGCATGTTGTACATGGCGTGTCATGGCCAAGCGGATAAGACCACGCACCGGATTCAAGCTCTGGTGTTTGTGATTAGCAGAGTGTGGGTTCGAGTCCCGCTTCGAGTCCTGGTTCGAGTCCCGGTCGTGACACTTGTGTCCTTAAGCAACGATTTAACCATTATTGCTGTGCCCTTCAAGTGGGACGTGGCCGTTGGTCCTGTGTGTGTTGTGTAATGCACGTAAAAGAACCCAGTGCACTTATAAAAAAAAAGAGAAGGGGTTCGCCTCGGTGTTCCTGGTTTGATTGGCTGCATATTGCACCACAGCACCTCGTAAAAAATTCCACAGTGCTATGTAAAGGAATAGGTCTCATACTTCAAAAACATAGCTCCACATACCTTGCAGGAAAAATATTGAATGTTGAAGCGCCTTGAGCGTCACTGAGTGACGAATATGAATGCTATATAATAAGCCACTATTATTATTATAGTATTATACACATCATTTCAGAATGATCTCATATATATTTGCTCATGTCGGCATCCAATTCCCAACCTCAAAAACTTAGTTTTGTATGGAGAAAAAAATTAATAACAAATAAATGTTACATTAAACCACAGATTATTCATACCGTTGGGCTTAGTGATGGTAAACCAATCTAAGAAGGCAGTAAAATTACAAGAGGTAGCTGATTGAGATTCCCCTGGTGATTCTTCTTCAATACAAAAGAGTAGACAATCAACCGACATACTGGGCGCTGACGACGACTGTACCATCGAGTGTAGTATCACAAAGGGCTTGTAGAGACCACATACTTCCTCTCTGAAAAGGATCTGTAAAAATTGAAAAGTTTGATAAGAATTCATATTTCAACAGGCATGAGAATAGGCGATGAAAAAAAATCCGGAAAAATCTAACGCTAAAAATGCATGTCCGGATTTTGGGCAATTTCCGAATTTGTGCATGTCCGGAAATTGGGCAACTTTACTCGGGCGTCAGCGCCGCACTCGGTGAACCCCTCGGGCGAATATATGGGACCATAGATGGGACCGGGGACGAGTTAATAGGAGGAAAATACTTTAAAAAAAAATTAAATCAGATGTATGTTGTCTAAAAAAAGCAAATAAATGATCTTCCGAAATAATCCACGAAAATGTGAACGGAGCAGTAATGTTCGGAAATTTAGATTTTGGGGGTCTTTACCTGTGTTTGTGAATCATTGGGTTAAGTGTTGCCCCCTTTTGGACATTGAAAATTGTTCTACAAACACCTTTTTTATCTCCAAGATTATCCTGACAGTTTACAAACCGCAGCATTTTGGAAAAATAATGTGAGACGTCAACTCAAACGTAGACGATTCTCCTCACACACGTGTATGACGCACACTCATTGCAGTTTCTTCCAGGTCATAGTTCAATGCGTAAAAATATCTCCAGCCGTAAAACACATTAAACAATTATAGAAGAACTGGCGCTTTTGCCTATGAACGTGCGTGATGACGACTGGTAAAAAAGTCTAACGATTCGCGGGCATCCACACAAAACACTGTGCGCTGTCGTCAGTAGACTTTTCAATGTCTCCACACATGTTCCTTTGCAACAGTAAAAATACATGTACATGTACATGTATTACGGTCAAACCGTAGCGCGAATGAAGCGGGGAATGAGGAAAGTCTACACATATCAATAGATCTAGCTGCATAATACGCGATGCACATGGAAGAAACAAATCACCGCATAATTTTTATTGGTCCGGCCGCCGCCGGGACGCAATTTATTTTCGAACGGTGTAAAAATCACTGTAAAGGTAAAATTAACTAACAGTTTCTGATCGTATTAGAGAGATTAGTGAAATTTACATGTATACACCCACACCCTACCCCCCGAATTTTATATCAAATTCACACTGAACTCGGAGACCACATAATTTGAAGTGAAAAATCCGGAATTCCGGAAAAATCCGGAAGATTCTCATGCCTGATTTCAAACACAAAACACAGGGCTTGAATTTTACAGTGGATCGCAGGCCCGAGGCCAGTGATGTTATAGCATCGGGCCAGTGAACTCATGACTGGACAAGTCCGGCGGTCTTGTGTTTGTGTTCAAATGTTGACTTTCATTCGTTGATTATTGAAGAAAAGGCCTACTTAACCATAATACAAATGAGTTATATCTGCTCTTAGTGCTTTATCAAATTCAAACAGTACAATTTTTTAACTGTGTCTATCAGTATTTTTCTTCTGGTCTTCTACAACAAATTCTGGTCCAGTGAATATTTTGAGCTACAAGCCCTGCGGTCTTGTGTTTTCTTTTGCCCAAACTCAAGCCCTAAAACATACTGTTCACAAAGCTGCTAACATGTTATCCAAGTGAAATGGCTACTTGGTCATTTGTGTTTTAAATAAAGAAACAAAACAATGACCACTTCTCATAAAACTGATGCTCTGTAATACTATTTAGAGTTGCAAAAGGTCTGGAATTTAACTGTTGTAGGGCAAAGAACTTTCATTACATGGCATAGTACAATGTTTATATGAGGGCATCCAGAGGTTATGGCATTCCTAGCAAAAGATTGTCTAATAAGTAACAAGAACTAACCTGCCATGGTTTAACTGCTGCACAATCTCTATTCCCAGTTGCCAATACGTAAAGAGAACTAACCTGCCATGGTTTAACTGCTGCACAATCTCTATTCCCAGTTGCCAATAAGTAAACAGAACTAACCTGCCATGGTTTAACTGCTACACAATCTCTATTCCCAGTTGCCAATAAGTAAACAGAACTAACCTGCCATGGTTTAACTGCTGCACAATCTCTATTCCCAGTTGCCAATAAGTAAAGAGAACTAACTTGCCATGGTTTAACTGCTGCACAATCTCTATTCCCAGTTGCCAATAAGTAACAAGAACTAACCTGCC
This sequence comes from Leptasterias polaris, assembly GCA_037783415.1. Lineage (NCBI taxonomy): Eukaryota > Metazoa > Echinodermata > Asteroidea > Forcipulatida > Asteriidae > Leptasterias > Leptasterias polaris. The sequence continues at coordinate 90,805 of JAZGTN010000126.1, forward strand.
ATGGTTTAACTGCTGCACAATCTCTATTCCCAGTTGCCAATACGTAAAGAGAACTAACCTGCCATGGTTTAACTGCTGCACAATCTCTATTCCCAGTTGCCAATACGTAAACAGAACTAACCTGCCATGGTTTAACTGCTGCACAATCTCTATTCCCAGTTGCCAATAAGTAAACAGAACTAACCTGCCATGGTTTAACTGCTACACAATCTCTGTTCCCAGTTGCCAATACGTAAACAGAACTAACCTGCCATGGTTTAACTGCTGCACAATCTCTATTCCCAGTTCCCAATACGTAAAGAGAACTAACCTGCTATGGTTTAACTGCTACACAATCTCTATTCCCAGTTGCCAATAAGTAAACAGAACTAACCTGCCATGGTTTAACTGCTGCACAATATCTATTCCCAGTTCCCAATAAGTAAACAGAACTAACCTGCCATGGTTTAACTGCTGCACAATCTCTATTCCCAGTTGCCAATAAGTAACATGAACTAACCTGCCATGGTTTAACTGCTGCACAATCTCTATTCCCAGTTGCCAATAAGTAAAGAGAACTAACCTGCCATGGTTTAACTGCTGCACAATCTCTATTCCCAGTTGCCAATAAGTAAACAGAACTAACCTGCCATGGTTTAACTGCTGCACAATCTCTATTCCCAGTTGCCAATAAGTAAAGAGAACTAACCTGCCATGGTTTAACTGCTGCACAATCTCTATTCCCAGTTGCCAATAAGTAAACAGAACTAACCTGCCATGGTTTAACTGCTGCACAATCTTTATTCCCAGTTGCCAATAAGTAAACAGAACTAACCTGCCATGGTTTAACTGCTGCACAATCTCTATTCCCAGTTGCCAATAAGTAACAAGAACTAACCTGCCATGGTTTAACTGCTGCACAATCTCTATTCCCAGTTGCCAATAAGTAAAGAGAACTAACCTGCCATGGTTTAACTGCTGCACAATCTCTATTCCCAGTTGCCAATAAGTAAACAGAACTAACCTGCCATGGTTTAACTGCTGCACAATCTCTATTCCCAGTTGCCAATAAGTAAACAGAACTAACCTGCCATGGTTTAACTGCTGCACAATCTCTATTCCCAGTTGCCAATAAGTAAAGAGAACTAACCTGCCATGGTTTAACTGCTGCACAATCTCTATTCCCAGTTGCCAATAAGTAAACAGAACTAACCTGCCATGGTTTAACTGCTGCACAATCTCTGTTCCCAGTTGCCAATAAGTAAAGAGAGCCTGCCCCATCTGATAAAACACACAGGTCTGGTGAAGGGAAGTGTAGCGTCACATTGTGCCTTGGTTTATTACACCTGTCACTCCTGTCATTCACCTCAAACACCTCATTACCAGGTTCCAGTTGGGACTCCTTGACAAGATCAAGACAAAATGGTGGTCATTAATGAATATTCATGAGTCATGAATACTCATGAGTGACTCATGAATACTCATTAAGTGACAATTACTAAAATGGACACCGCCTAATTAATTAACATAAAACTTAGAACCGTTGTAACCTTTAACTAAATTTGAATGATTGTAACAGTACTAAGCAAACATCACTTACAAAAAAGTGTTAAATAATAATTGGTCACATAATGTTTTTCTTTAATCTTTTATAATGATGTGATTTTCAAAAAGACAGAAACAGAAGAAAATGGTGAATCTCAAACAAAGTCTTACTTCGAAATGGAAGCTTAATTTATATTTTTGACACTTCCATCCCTGCTAGGGCTCTTCCTTTTTTGTTTTGTTTCAAATCGTTTTAGTGTACCACCCCAACTGGACGTTGTTTCCTACATGTATCTTCCTCCCAATCCGGGTTCCTCAGTACTTTGCTTATGTTTTTACATTTTGTATTCTTCTTAAAACTATTGAATTATTTGTTATTGTCGATTCTTTGATTTGCAATTTTTTATTTTTTTCAAAAGTTTGTTGGCGAATAAAATGAAATTAAATAAGCACTGATTGATGGATGGGGGCAAAATGACGAGTGGACGTACCAATATGATTCTGTGTTGAACAACCTTCCATTGCTGGTTGACATAGTAGACACAGTTAGTATGCCATTGGTCGAGAATTAAATGGTTATGGATACCGAATGCTTTCACATGCTGCAATGTGTACTGATCAGCACGCAGTTTCACTTCATCAATACCTGTCAAGTACCAGTGAAATTTGTTATTATTATTATTTTTATCATATATTTCTGGTAATAAAACCAATGCTGCCTCATAATCAAGCTGTACCTTGAAAACCTGAGGAAACCTGTTAACAAGGGTGCTTCAGGGTTTTCCCCAGGATTTTTCAGAACTGTGGGGCATTTATGATTCTTGACCAAAATGTTTGGATGTTTGACCAAAGCGCGCTGAATTGAAACAAGATATTCAGAATGTTTTCTACTTGGTGTTTATCTTGGTTTTAAAAGCCCTACTGTGCAATCTGGAGCACTCTATATGGTTTTCTCTTTATGTTTTTTGTGAAATGTGCACGTATCGGCATGCAATTTGCACATATCGGCCCGATACGCTAACTTGTGCATCAATGGGGAGAATCCTTGGCAGGGCTCGAATTTGGGGAGAAAATCTACAAGACTACAGGGCTTGTAGCTCATAATCCTCACTGGACCAGACATTTTGTTACAAGACCAGATTCAAAATGTGAAAATAAAAAATTGCTGCCACAGTTTAACATGCATTTGACTGCTTTTATATGAACCCGAACTGAGACAAGTAAGAGAAGAGTATACTTGATTACTCATAGAATTGAAAGATAATTTATTAGACCCAAAGTCAACACTTGAACATAATTTGTTTCTGTTATTCAATTGAAAAAACACAAGACCATCGGACTTGTTAGGTCATAAGTTTACTGGCCCAACACTAAAATTACTGGCCCCTGGCCTGTGGTCCAGTGTAAAATTCGAGCCCTGCTGGGTGCTTGCTACATGTATGTGAACCAGAAACACCACAGTTAACCTCTACTCTTCCACAATGAGTATTTTTGGTTCTTTAATGTGTACTGCCACCAGTCTCAGTACACGAGACCTACGGCTTAATGTCCCTTCTGAACGACAACGCAATTAAGGTAGTTAGTATCTTGGGGAGTTGGGGGGGGGGGGGGTGGGGGGTTCTCAAACAAACATGTAACTTTGTTTTTAACATTACATCGATGTGTATTAAGCACTGTATACTCAGTACTTTCCCCGAAGTTCTGTGGAAAAAAATCCACAGACAAATCACTCGTGTTGGATTCGAACACACAACCTTTGCTTTGCTAGAGCAGATGTCTTACCACTAAACCACCCAGCTACATGTAGCTCAGTGGCTAGAGGCAGTTCGAATCCTAACTTTGTATTTTGCTTTACTGTATTACTTACCAGGAATGACATTAACTGAATAAGTTGGCAATGGGTCCAGTGATAACTTATAACCATCAAAATGTGGATCTAAGAGTTCCCGATCAGCTTGCAGTGATTCGGTGCACATTTTTCCAGCCAATACCGTTTCTGTATGAGGGTATGAAGTCAAAATAACAACAGATCCTGAAATATCAACAATCTTGGTGATTTATACAATGGTTACATTCCCATCAAAAACTTTCCTCACAGTCAAGGCTTTAATTTGGATGTTTTGTACATTTTGTTGTTGACTTGAGGGTTCAGAGTGTAGGAAAATCCAATCTTGAAACTAGAATCTTGGAATAATCATTTCACTTTAAGAAATGCATTTCTTTTGCAAGCCACTTGAACTTACATAACCCTTGCTCCCTAGGCCATTTCGATTTTCGTCTACAGTTGACCTAAATCCTCCACATCATTTGGACACGGATAAGATTGGAATACCTGACCCTGTGATAAGCAATTGCTTTGTTCCAAGGCCCTCAGTTCTTCTTTAAATCCTTCATTTTTGGCAAAAGAGAATGTGAAAGGTAAGGGTTAATATTGTTTTTCTGCCTTTACAATTTAAAATCTGCTGATTAAAATTTCAACCACTGCCACGTAGCTTTATTGGAAACGTCTGTGCCAAGCAAGTAACATGCTCAAGTCCCAGTTCAACTTTTGCTAGAGTTAAACCCCAATTTTTTTTTTTCATCCCATAAGAATAAGAATATTCTTTTTTTCCAACGATATTGTTGGCGCGGAACCAGACTAACGTTCTCGGTAAAAAAGCTTCAGGATCAATTTTTTGCCAGTAAACTTTATTCACTGATTTTTATTAAAGCATATTAATTAGAAAATAAGTGAGCTAGCCTAGTCCTACTATAGTAAAGTGTGGCCTATGTGTGGCCTACTCCTTCTAAGTTCTAGTCACTTGAACTATGAATCGTCTCCTAGACTCCTATATTATTTATATATTATTTATATATTATTTATATATTATTTATATATTATTTATATATTATTTATATATTATTTATATATTATTTATATATTATTTATATATTATTTATATATTATTTATATATTATTTATATAGCGGAATGAACATCAAAATAGTTCTGGGGAGAAAATGTTGCCCTCAGTCACACTGGTTTGGTGGGACGAGTATAATTATCTGCTTTTATTATTGCGTGTACTATATTATATGTTTAAATCTATATTTATTTCATTGTGTACCCCAGATGTGGGGCAACAGATCTACGGATCATAGTATGTATTTGCTTTTGTTGTCCCTTGCCCATCTCGGGGTATATTGTCTTGTATTTTGTTTTGTACTGTTATGGCAAATAAAATAATAATAATAATAATAATAGCCTAGCCCACCTTGTTGGGCTGTAATATGGCTCTCTTTTAACATCAGTCTTATCATAGTCGCCATTCCCATTACAAAATGCGATCAACGACGACTATGATAAGACCGATGTTAAAAGAGAGCCATAACACTAACTAACAGCCCAGCAAGGAAGGTGGGCTAGGATGGGAGTAACTAATACTACAAGTTTCATTACACGTTAGACGACATCATTAACTGGGGCGCTGTACTCGGTTTTTTCTCTTGACATTTTGACATCACGACCGCAGATGTCAAAATAAAATTAAAACCCCCGAGTACAGCGCCCCAGTTACTGGGTCTCATTACACAGGAAAGTTAGGGGAAAGCCAAGTTAGGAGCCCTACTCCTAGATCTACGACTACGACTACGAAAAAGGTTGTTTCCGACAGCGGAACAAACCTCTCTACTCTAGTCTAGAACTACATGACTGATAAATTTAAAATGACGAGCACTTTCTAGAAACTAAAGGCTTGGACTGTCGGATCCCATGAGCAGGTGAGCCATATAATAAATTATAAACTTATTTATTAATTCGGGGTCTCAAATTTTGGGCCTCAGTAACGCTATACGTTTTCAAAATGGTCATTGATTGAATTGATTGAATGATCAATGATTATATGATTCTGATAGGCCTACTTGATAGTTCAACATTTTCTGATCTTTAGCCAACAATAACTTCAGTTTCCTTTGTACTACACACGTAAAACTTTACCAACACACTGCACATACATTCACAATGCTTGTGTGCCTTTCTTGCCGAGTTACATGCAAAAACCTCTTCAAAAACGAAATTTCTTACTAAATACTTACGGCTGTATTGCTGTACTGTAGTCTGCACTAAATTTCTTGCCAGCACCAAACTTGGTGCTGGTGTTGGGCGCAGTCTTTGAAGTTGTCCTTTTTTCAAATTCGCGCGGTGTGCATTTTTGTGACGGCGCAAACTTTGTTATCTCCGTGGGCCAACTTTTGTTCTAAAATTGCGCGCGCGCAAATTTCAAAATGGGCTTGCGCGAATTTGAAAAAAGGACGGCTTCAAAGATTGCGCCCAACACCAGCCTAGCCGGTGCTGGCAAGAAATTTAGTGCAGACTTCAGTTCAGTCTGGTCTCCATGTGTCATGTGTGTTGCCGATTTTGCATGATTTCGATGTGTGAAATGTCATAAATCATAATGGCAGGTACTCTAGAAGAAATCTTGCAGAAACTGTTGATACCAAACAGTGCCGTGATTCAAGAGGTGAGATTGTTTTTAAGTCGTTTCATTTTGATGTTATAAAATATAAAATATTGTCACGACACTGGGGAGTGGGGGTGACTCGTGAGTCGGATCGTGTGACCATCTCTATCATCATATCATGCTCTATGGTGTGACATGGACATTCCTTGCAAACTCGGCACCACCAACAAACTTGGCACCTTGCAAACTCGGCACCACCAACAAACTCGGCACCTTGCAAACTCGGCACCTTGCAAACTCGGCACCAACAAACTCGGCACCTTGCAAACTCGGCACCTTGCAAACTCGGCACCTTGCAAACTCGGCACCTTGCAAACTCGGCACCACCAACAAACTCGGCACCACCAACAAACTCGGCACCTTGCAAACTCGGCACCTTGCAAACTCGGCACCTTGCAAACTCGGCATCTTGCAAACTCGGCACCTTGCAAACTCGGCACCACCAACAAACTCGGCACCTTGCAAACTCGGCACCTTGCAAACTCGGCACCTTGCAAACTCGGCATCTTGCAAACTCGGCACCTTGCAAACTCGGCACCTTGCAAACTCGGCACCCACAAACTCAGCACATGTACAAATACAAATTCGGCACCCAGCCCAGTCCAAAACGGCAGCTGCGCGCATGGTATCCTTGTGTCCCAATTATTCGCGCACGGAAGACTTGAAATTGAATTTTGACTTAATTAACAGAATCAAGAACAACTTTCAGCTTTATTTTTAATTGTCTGATGTCAAAGCCCACCTGAGAGGAGAATTTGAAGCCCGCAGAACATCGTCAAAGCACAACGAAGCTCGTCGTCTGCAATCGACCCCGATTTGTCTAGTTGCGTTTTATGACTATGTCACATAAATTCGCGCACTTGGGTTGGAACGTCACTACGGAGTCCCTATTGTGCCGCCTTTCTACTAACACTCAAGTCCGTGCGGCATTTTGCAGCAGCACCTCCAGCCCCCTCCACCCCAACCCCAGATGCCCACATAAAATGTATTTAATTGCATGTGGTGTGGCCTTATACTTACATGTCTGACTGCCGGTTTCAGTTACTATTTTTTTCCTGGTGTATATTTGCAGGGTACGAAACAATTAAAGAGAGCATTGAAGGATCCCAATATCGTCCCAGGACTTTTCAATGTGCTTACTTCATCAACAAACCCACAGGTAAGTTTCAGCTGTGAGAATGCAGTTGGTTAATCCTTCATTATCAAGTCTAAATCAACGCTGTGGAAGTAATCCATAACCGGGCAGCCAGATTTGTGAAGTGCAATTACAGCAGGCGATGTATAGCAGTGTTTCGGTAATGGTAAAAGATCTGGAATGGAAATCATTACAAGAAAGAAGGCTGGCTGCCCGACTAACACTCCTGTACAAAGCTTCGCATCATCTGGCATCAATTGACCTCAGCAACTTCTACATCAATTCCAAGGGATCTAGACAAACTAGACAAACTTCTGCATTATCATTTAGACGTCCTCAACCAAACAAGAACTGTTATAAATACTCATTTTTGCCAAGAACAATAGCCCAATGGAATAGCCTGCCATCTGACATCAGGGAGTCACCAACTATAGCAATCTTCTTCAAATCACAAGGGGGGCCCTTTGGGATTACTATTAGCTGCTTTGCACTGTGACTGCGCCCTGTGCGAGATATCCAGTCTATTGGAGTTTGCACAGTAGCTAACAGATGCAGATTATCTTAGTATTGATTCACATGTTTGCAATCACAGAAAACTCAAAATTCATCGCTGTGTAGAAGTTAGAACAATGAGTGGTTACCATGCAGGAAGACTATGCATTTAACCCAGCAGAGGGTTCCACATCTGCAACAGGTCAATTGGTAGCTAGTGTGGCTAGTGTGTAAAGAGCGGGCCTCTCTTGATTGTGGCCCTGGTTCGATTCCTTGCTAGGGCCATACACGTTGGAAGAGTTGTGTGTCAGTTCTCTTCCGTGCCATGAGGGTTTTTCTCTGGGCCCCCCTGGTTTTCCTCTTCTTGGGAAAAATCTAACACTTTCGATTTCTTGCTGTTGCCAAAGGCACACTCTAAGCATTGTACACATAGCCTCATCCTTCGCAATTCAGCTTCTCAGTTCAAGTAGAATGAATAGACCTTATGCATATGACGTCATTTGAGTAGGGCGCCCTCGCCTAGAGGTCAAAAGGAAGCCGTTCATTGGCCAGTCCTGTGCGCCGCGCGTACAAATCAGCGCGTTTCCATTGTTTCATCATCGGTTTACCTCTAAGATGGCGGCTTGGTGACGTCAATGCATATAAAGGTCCATTATAAGTTGCTATAAATTTGGAATTTTCTACATTGACTTAACCTTCCTACATATCCCAGCAAGTTGACCAACCATCTGAAACCTTTCCAACTGCTTGGGTTGTGTCAGCAGGTGGCATAACTGTGCACAGAACAAAACCCTCTGTGTGTTTACCACATGATGTATTGCCATAGTTTTTCTGTCATTCAAAACCATGTGCATGATATTGAATGGTCAGACAGTAGGAGGGTTGACTGTGTCCTGTGACATTGATCACATGATATCATATTGCAGGCTGGCATAGTTTATCTATCATTTAAAACCACAGTGAATAATATTGAGTGGTCAGACAGTAGGTTGTTAATAATGTCTGAGAAACTATCCAACTCATTTCTCCGGAATCACAGATTTGTAAACTGAAACTGCTTACTGGTAAGACCTTCTGCGCGAGGCACACAATGTATTGATACAAATATGCAGGCATGATATTCTTCCTACTTTAGTCTGATTTCCGATTTTTTTTGCCCTTGGAAAAATCTGAAAATTGTTGGATAAATAGCCTGAAATATCTATTAAAGCCTACACCGTGTGTACATGTAGGTCAGCCCTCGTACTCAATGAAATATTCCTACTTTTTTCCATGGACCAAATATCATGCCTGAAATATATGTGCATTAGTACACGTGGTACAAATTATCATTCATGTTTTTACAGCCTTGAGAAATGTAAACAAAAACTTGACTTTGGGGCTTCAGTGGTTTGGTTTTAAAAAGACCGTCTTTTTGCTTTTCTGAAACGCAGTTTTTTCTTTTGAACTCCACAGATACGGCAACTGGCTGCAGTACTCCTTCGTAGAAAAGTTATTAAACAATGGACAAAGGTTCCACCAGATGTCAGTCATAAGTAAGTGTCTCTCGATTGAAAATACAGGATGGGTCGTCATCGATAGAACAATGTTGTTAGTTTGCAATCTGAGAGAACATTGATTCTGAAGTCTGTACCAGTACCAATCCTTCAGAGAAATATGTTTCCACCTAAAAAATGCATTTGAAGACATTCGACAGGGCTTATTTAAGTTGCCGAAATTGAAAAACTTGTTGCTTTCTCTTTCTGTAACCCTGTTAATACCAACATTAATATCGTGGCGTGTCGTGGATGAGCCGTTAAGAGACCAAGACCCGAAAGTTCTGGTGTTTCTGATCAGCAGAGTGTGGGTTCGAGTCCCTTTCGTGGCACTTGTGTCCTTGAGCAAGACACTTTCCATAATTGCTTTGTCCTTCGGATGGGACATTAAGCCGTACGTCCTATGTACTAGGATTGGTATCGCACACAAAAGAACCCAGAACACTTATCGTGGAAGAGTAGGGGATAACCCCGGTGTTTCTGGTTCACATACCAAGCCCCCTCGTTAACAGGTTTCCTCAGGCTAGCGAGCTGCAGTGATTAAGTTCACTTATGAGGCATCCTTGGTTTCATTGTCAGAAATGTATAACAAAACTATTAATACAATCATCACCCCCCCCCCCCCCCCCCGACATAGCTACAAACATTGTGGTTTCAAAAAGGGCCTATAGTGTGCCCTTATTTGTGAAGATTTAAATCAAACTTTTAATTTCAAATTGAAGTGAATTTTTTTGATCATCTTCTATTACAGCTTGAAGCAGATTCTATTGCAAGTTGTTCTCCAGGAGCCAGAGTGAGTAAATTCCATGGCAACCCTGCCAAAGTAATCTAACAATCTAACGAGTAGACCTCGGAGGCCATGGCCTTGGCCCTGGTGCCCCTTGAAAAGATTTCTATATAGACTTTAAGACTTACTAAAAGTTCCTTTACTTACTAAAAGTTCCTTTTACAAAGTGAAAATGGCCTTGTCCTGTTCAAAGATGAAATTCCAGGCCTGTGGTATGTGCGTAAAGGCTCTGGTATACCTTCAGAGTCCAGTGAAAACAACTCACAGCCCTATTACTCGGGATACTGTGGATTATTTCCACAGGACTCGGGGAAAGTACTGAGTATACAGTGCTTGACACACATCAGTGTAGAAAATACTCAACCTTAAAAAAGTCACCCAATCGATAATTAGAACGGTGCATTCACTCTTATCCACTATTTTTCAGTGGAAAACATTCAACTCAAAAGAGACAACCAGCACCACTTAGTGGAAGAGTGTATTCACTTAATCCACGGAAACACCCTCGGAAATACATGTACAGTGTAGTGAAAAACAGCTCAGAAGGACAGTTACACATTTTTAGTTTGCTATTGTTCTGATACTATTGCTTATTTCAAACGCAAATGCCTTTTTTCACAAAGAGCCAAGATTGATCTTAACTTTTTATCAATCTTAATTGCTAAGCAAAGTGCAAAGTGTGACGTCACAATACAAGTCACTATGGCAATACTGCCAACTCATCTCAAGATGAAGAGTAAAAACACTTATTTATCCCCGATGCAAATTTAACAAATGTTAGAGTTTAAGTTGATCTTAGATTGATTTCAATGTCTTGTGTTTTGATGAACGCAGTAAGAGTGTCTGCAATGCCGTGGCACAGCTAATCGGAGCAATAGCCAAACATGAACTGGCATTGAGGAGTGGCTGGCCTGACCTGCTGCAGTTCCTTCAGCAGCAAGCAAGAAGTCCAAATGCTCAACACAAAGAGGCAAGTGTGATCTCAAGACTTGCAAACATTCAGCAAAATATTCATATTAGTTGCATTACTTGCATTTTACGGTTTGTAAATTTTTTTGTGACAATTATTCATCAAGACCTTTTATAATTCACCTCTCAACCCCCAAATTTTGCCATTTTAATGGTAAAAAATATTTACTGAAACATTAAAACAGCTGTTTTCTATTTCCTCAAAGTCAAGGAAGTTATGTTCTTTTACAAATCCTATCAATGGTCAGTAAAAGTTGAAAGGTGCAAATGAACAAACAACTTGCATCTGAACACTTTCAGTGCCAAGGTCGCACATGTACGATCTATTTTATGTATTTTACAATTGCCAATATCGTATATGTGCGATCTATTTGTTGCACTCAAAAGGTGTTAATCTATTGTACATGTACGACCCATAATGTACATGTTATCACGCAAAGGCAGTATCGTTAAATAAATACTATTGACTTTGGGATGTACCAAGGCAACACAAATCAGCAAGATACATTTTGTTTAGTGAAAAAAACTTTTTGTTTTCTAATACAGAACTTTGAAAAAGCTCAAATAGCTGGGCACTTTGTGTTCAAAAAGTTTTAAAAAATAGCAGGCTCTGAAAGAGTTAAATGATGTTTAAAGCTCTGCATGATTTGGATAACCATGTGTAAATCTCTTACGGGAGGAGTGTTGGCTCTGGATAAAAAGCTCTTTTTATGGTTGGGATGATTTTAACAGTAGACGTCTGCTTCTCCTGGATATGAGCAGAGTATACTGTTCAAAATCTCCAGACCACAACGGCTCTCCTCAGAGCCTTCATTCCTCCCATAACAGATTTACACATGGTTGAACCTGCAAGTTTTCTAGTAATAGTTTCTTCCTAAATTGCATCTAACAAGAATTTTGTCAAAGTTGGTTGTTCGTGAAACATTGAGAAACGTCTTCCTCTCAAGGGTGTTGTGCTTATTTTTCTTGAGGTTTGCATTCGGCTCATTTCAAATGCAGCAATCATATTATTTGGGGTCTTCAAGTACTGCATTTTGACTTTGACAGCGGTTGAGACGGAAATATTGCTGGGGATTGTCGTTTCATTTCATTTCATTTTATTTGCCAGCTAACATTAAAAAACAATAAAAAATTGCAAATCAAAGGATGTACACGGACAAACAATACAATAGTTTTAAGAATAATACAACAATGTAAAAACACCTAGCAAAGTACTAAAGAACCCGGCTTGGCGGGCAGACACATGTAGGAAACTAAAAATGAAGAACCCTGGCAGGGAAAGCCAATTGTGACAGAAAGTCACTTTCAAAGTGGCTGACCATTTGGTTCTAAAACCACAAAAAAGACCAAACAAACCCACCATCAATTCAAGCCGGGGAACTAAGAAAAAAGCACTGTAAAAAATACAAAAAACATTGGTATGAACATTATCATCGGTTGACTTTAAAATTCAAATTTTTACTAATACAAATACTGTACTTTGTCTTTTAACATAACAGATTGCAGCATTAGTCTTGAGTTGTGTAAGTAGCTCAGCTGGGGAGCATCTTCGGTCCAATCTCCGCATCACGTGTAATCTCTTCAACACTCTGCTGCAACATAGAGAGAGTCAACTGGTCCCACACTACACCATCAAGGCCATGACGTCATTAGTCCAGTATCTAGGCTCTGATGATATTGTAAGTGCTGACAACATTCTGTGTATTAATCATGATAGTTGGTTCATATATAGCGCACATATCCTAGTAGCTAGATCAAGGCGCTTTACAGCATTATTATTCCTGTTCATCGGGCATGCTGAGACTATTCATCAAACTTTCTCAACTCCCCAATTTGTACACTTGGGTTAAGAGAAGCAATTATGGTTTAGTACCTTGCTCAAGGACACAAGTGTCATGACCAGGAATTTGCAGTCAGTCTTGACAGTTTTTTAATTTCTCCAGAATCTTAAGATTATGCTCATCCATATAGTCACCTAATTCAATTCAAATCACATTTATTTCCATACTGTCAAAAACACAGCATTACAGAATGCATATACAATGTAATAGCAAACAGAGTAATTTTAGGTGTATACAATCAAAGAAAGGAACAGTATGGAGGCCGATTTGATAAGCCGAGGCTTGTAGTAATCAGCCTGTGGACAGACAGAGACAAGATAAACGGACAAACAGAGGACGTACGAATAGGAACAAAACAACTTACAAACAACAACAACGCTTAATTAACTAAAATGAAAATATGATGTATATATGAAAAAGAACAAATGATGATTTACCTGGCAAAGCAGTCAATGGAAAGAAAGCTATGTTACATACTGAGAGATAATGACTCTTTTGAGGGAGGCTTTAAAACGGTTCACTGACGGTTGGCTTTTGATTTCTTCGTCAATGGCATTCCACAAGCGAGGACCATAGAATCGAAGGGTGTTCATGGAATAGGTGGTGCGAGTCTAACATGCATCTAATTAATGGAGAAAGTACGTCATTTTGGGGGAAATACTATTAAAACTCATTCCTATCCTCGAGTTACCAATAAACACACCATACAACCAACCTGAGAAACTTCAATCATGTTCAGTGTTGTGTTGTGGCCGAGCGGTCTAGTTCACCGGACCCAAGCTCTGGTATTATCATCATCAGAGTGTGGGTTCGATACCCGGTCATGACACTTGTGCCCTTGAGCAAGGCACTTAACCATAATTGCTTCGTAAAAAGTTGGGCAGGTAGTGCATTCTGCTCTACCAGCCAGGCTCCTAGTGGATGATACCCATGCCTACATCCCTCCGACTGTGGAGGGGGTAACCCTGTTTCAGCCCCAGGAGTTGGTGGCAACGAGTCCCTGGTGATTGTTGATTTAAGTCTATAGCCCAAATCAGTTAAGTGTAGCCCTCACCTTGAAGTGGCCGTCCGTGGCCTTATGATGTTAGGCAATCTCTCATACGTAAAAAAATAAACAAAATAAAAAGTGGTCCTGTTTTATCGTAAAGACCAACAAACTGTTTCTATCTTTTTTAGGAGGAATGATCTTCCTGAGAATATCAAGCAATCTCCTTCAGTAGCCACCTTCAAAACTTCACTTACCTTTTTTCGAGAGCTTTTGTACGGCGTTGCGTTCTAAATTAGTTCTGTTTATCCATAATTACCAATCCCAGACTTTGTCTTTAGGTGATTGAAAATGTGTCATGAAGATTTCATAATTGGTTTGTTATTTGTTGTCTAGTCTCAGTTCCGCCCATTGATACCCCAAGTTCTGGTAGTAATTCGGCTGTTACTAGCGAGTGACGAGGACCAGGGTTGCCAGGCAATGGAACTGTTTGATGAGTTGGTCGAGTGCGAGGTATCCATTATTGTTCCACATCTCAAAGCTGTTGTTGAGTTCTGCTGCGAGGTAGGTGGATTTCAAGATGTTCTATACAGCAATCCTTCACCGATCTTGAACTCTTGGTGGCAGCAGATACCGCCATTATTGCGGTGGTACCTGGGTGGTACTGCGCTGCCTAGCGACGGGTTTAAGCGATTTGCAAAGTGAAAGTCCAATAACCCGCGACTGATCAAATGATCGCCGTGTAGCCCAAACCTTATACCAGTCGCTAGGCAGCGCAGTACCACCCAGGTACACCGCAGTAATGGAGGCATATTTGCTGCCACCAAGAGTTCAAGATCGGTGAAGGATTGCTGTATACTTTTGGTTTTTGAAAAAGTACTTTCATTTCAATCCTCCAGTTTTCAGAAAACACACCATACAAACAATCTGTCACATTTACATCAAAATTGTATGATCATGTTCGTTTGAGAATATCAAATTATAAACCACAAGGGAAACTGACTTGGTAAGTTTTTAATAAGTTGAGAACTCAGAATAATGCCTCTTAATTGTCAAGACATTTTGTGCATATTCAACAAAGCTTGTGTCGGTTTGGGAAATCAAAATCAGTTTTTTGGGGAAGATTTTTGCGTGTCGTTGTATTTCTTATGAAACAATATTGGTATCAAGATTCTTTTTTTTAAAAGGAGGGAGGTTTCTTTTGGAAACTGATTATAAGGTTATCGATCATAACCAATCATAAATAATTACTTGTCCTACTAGTCCAGAATTCAACATTAAAATTGCCATCACTTAAAATTGCACAAAGATTTAATTGTTATTGATTGTTGATTTTATTGTTATTGATGTTGATTTCATTGTTAATGATGGTTGATTTTATTGATATTGATGGTTGATTTTATTGATATTGATGGTTGATTTCATTGTTGATAACAATGGTTAATTTCATTGTTGATAATGCTTATTTTCATTGTTATTTTTGGTTGATTTCATTGTTATTGATGGTGGATTTCATTGTTATTGATGGTGGATTTCATTGTTATTGATGGTGGATTTCATTGTTATTGATGGTGGATTTCATTGCTATTGATGGTTGATTTCATTGTTATTGATGGTGGATTTCATTGTTATTGATGGTGGATTTCATTGTTATTGATGGTGGATTTCATTGTTATTGATGGTGGATTTCATTGCTATTGATGGTTGATTTCATTGTTATTGATGGTGGATTTCATTGTTATTGATGGTGGATTTCATTGCTATTGATGGTGGATTTCATTGTTATTGATGGTGGATTTCATTGTTATTGATGGTGGATTTCATTGCTATTGATGGTTGATTTCATTGTTATTGATGGTGGATTTCATTGTTATTGATGGTGGATTTCATTGTTATTGATGGTGGATTTCATTGTTATTGATGGTGGATTTCATTGTTATTGATGGTGGATTTCATTGCTATTGATGGTTGATTTCATTGTTATTGATGGTTGATTTCTTTGTTGATGATAGTTGATTTCATTGTTATTGATGATTGATTTCATTTTTGATGATTGACGGTGGTTGATTTCAGGTTGCAAGCAATATCAATCTAGGTAACAATGCCAGAGTGAAAGCTTTATCCTTCATCAGCTGGCTGACAAGTCTGAAGAAAAAGGTAAGGACAGAGACAGATGTGATTGATGGAGCTATCTAAAAAGGCTGCACATTAACTCACCTTGAAACTACCACATTACATCTTGAACATCTGCTGCACAGCAAGGACCAGAGAGTGGTCCCAAAAATGTTCAAATGCCTGCAAGACTTGCACAGTCTATTGCAGACTTGCATAGTTTATTTATCATTCTAAATCACAGTGGATGATATTGAATGGTCAAACACTGCTGAGTACATATTTGGTGTTTATCAGTGAACCAAATTGTGAACATTTTTCTCTCAGTTGTATGGCCATTTAAAAGAAAAACTTGTTCGTGTATCTTTACCAGGCAATGCTGAAGTATAAGTTAGTGGGTCCAGTCTTGAAGGTGCTGTTCCCGATCATGTGTAGTCCCCCTGAGGAGGATGAAGATGATGAGGACCAGGATGAATGCGGCGAGGAGGCCGAGGCAAATACTCCATCTTCGTTTGCTGCACAGGTACGCAAAGAAGCCTTGGATCATTTAGTGGCCTGAAGACCAGTCATTCAGTGGCCTGAATCACAGGAACTCTCAGTGGCCTGAAGCTGAGTCATTCAGTGGCCTGAATCACAAGATCATTCAGTGGCCTGAATCACAAGATCATTCAGTGGCCTGAAGCTGAGTCGTTCAGTGGCCTGAATCACAAGATCATTCAGTGGCCTGAATCACAAGATCATTCAGTGGCCTGAATCACAAGATCATTCAGTGGCCTGAATCACAAGATTATTCAGTGGCCTGAATCACAAGATTATTCAGTGGCCTGAATCACAAGATCATTCAGTGGCTTGACGACAAGTCATTCAGTGGCCTGAATGGGCTGAAGCCAAGTCATTCACTAGCCTGAAGCAAAGTCATTCAGTGGCCTGAATGACATGATCAGTGGCCTGAAGGATTTAGAGGAACATCTGCCTTCAGCATCATTCTTGTTAATCGCTATAAGCCAATTTGGGCTGGAACATTCTGCTACGAGATGAAAACTCTAAGCTCAGTTCTGAAAAAAATATTGTTTACCGATTATCTTTTTTTCGAGACATACAAGAATGACTTTGTTGCTAATTTTAAAAAAGTCTCATTTGTCATTTGTTTTGTAAATTATGTAATCAGGAATAAGTAAAATTAAAAAATTTCAAAATACTGTTGTGGTAGGTGATCGACACGATGGCCCTCCATCTACCCCCAGAGAAGCTACTGCCCCCGTTGATGCAGTTGGTCCAACCAGCCCTAAGGAGTGAGAATCCGTTTGAGAGAAAGGCTGGTCTACTCAGCCTAGCTGTCCTTGCTGAAGGCTGTGCAGACTTCATCAGGAACAAGTGAGTAACAAGGACTTTTTTGTATTTTTGCATTAACTTAATTATTTCAAAAAGAATATTGTCTGTAAAGATGGCCAACTTTACACTGTATACAAACAAACCCCTACAGAATTTGTAAAAAAAAAAAATTGAGTAAAAAAAAAAACTACACATGAACTGCAACGTCTCAGGCATAATTATGGCCTCCAGTCTTCCTAAACCCATCAAAATACTCAACTTTTAAAGTATAACCCAACACTCAACCATTTGAACTGTTAACAGAAAACTGGTCCAAATCTCATAGAGCTGTTTAAGCGCAAACAGTAGCAAAGCACAAAACAGTTTTGCTTATCAGAATAAGAACACCAACTGAGATCATATTAATAATTCCCACTTAACGTCTTACGTCTAAGGTATATTTAAAAAGAACTTACGTGCCCGACTGCAGTATTGTTTTTCCGAACTTCGGTTACACAATAACCCAGGGAAAGGGATATTACAAGGCATGTTTTCCTAAACCTGTTGTCACTCTTTGTACTGGTGAAACGAAGCATATCGCGGTAGGTGCCTGCCTGTGCAAGCTGCAAAGTGTAAAGTCCGGATTTATGAATACGTCAGCCGTCCGGCTGTCGTAAGGTGTGGGCCAATGAGCAACCGACTTTTGACCCCTATGAGAGATTGTCCTTCTCTTCTACATCATTTGCACAATGTCTATTGTAAAATGAGTCTTACATTCCCAGTGCTATTTCCATTATGTGTAAGTCAGGGTTTTCCCCATGCACAAGCTATTGTATGAGGCCAATACGCCATAATTGCTTGCCAATTTGTGCAAGTTGTTGCCGATACGCTAACAAAATTTTTAAAAAGAAAAAATTATTGTTTTGTTTCTTAAATTCAGACCAAATTCACAAAAAAGCATCAAGATAAAATCAACGAGAATGCCCCGAGGAACATTCCGAGGACCTCTTTCTGGTTCGGCATTCTTTGGCCAATTTCCAAAACTTGGTTCCAGAATGCCCCACAGAGTTGAAAAATCTTTCGGAGCACCCTGTAAGTGTATAATTTGTTGCCGTAATTAAAAGATTGGTGTTTTTCCCACAGACACCTACAGTCATTACTAGAATGCATCTGCAATGGCATCCGTGACTCTCAGCAGGTCGTGCGCAATGCAGCTCTCTTCTGCCTGGGTCAGTTTGCTGAGCACCTGCAGCCTGACATCAGCAAGTACCACGCTGAGCTGTTACCATTGCTGTTTGACTATCTCAGCCAGGTGTCTGCAACTGCTGACCAGAGCCCCAAAGGAGTCACAAGAATCTATTATGCACTGGAGATGTTCTGCGAAAACCTCGGTAAATTTTCCTTGTTGTTGTTTTGTGGCTGGTTTTCTTTTATTGAGAAAATAAACTTTGATAAAAGACAATTTTATTTCTTAGTTATTATTAATGATGGTAGGTGGATTTTCTGAGTGGATATGTAAGTGTGTTGCATAAGATTAGTTGCTGCACCTCTTGTCTTGAAGGTGTCATACAGGATTGGTAGAGCTGACAAAATAGTCTGTTTTCATGTTTTGTGTGATCAACCACATACATGATGTAACAAACCTGTGTAAGTTTTGGCTTAATCTGTTGTGTAAGTCAGGAGAAAATAGTGAAAAACTGTGCAAAATTTTCAGCATGTAAACACATTGTCCTTAAAGGGCCCTTACCATGCAATATGAAAATTGAACATCGCTCGTGTGCACTAACATTTTGGTTGGCAAAATGATGGAACATTGCGCCTTTTTGTATGGGGCTGATGGTAGTGTGATGCAGACGCGTTTGTGCGTCTGCTTAGTGCACATCTCTATGGCGTTTGCCAACCAATAGTGTCTTTACGCATGCGTGAATGTAGTTAGCATATTTCAAGGGAAGGGTTTATTCAGGGCCTAATTTCATAGAGCTGCTTACGCAGAAAATATTGCTTAACAATTGTCTGCTAAGCAGAAATGAGCAGGATACCAGTCAACAATTGTACATGTGACATGGTAGTTTGGCTGGTAACCTTATTCTGGTAAGCGAAATGTTGTTGTGCTTAGCTACTTTTTGTGCTTAAGCAGCTCTATGAAATTGGGCCCTGGTTGTAACAACCAAAATCGGCTGTTGCGTTTTTTCAGGTGGGACGTGTGGAAATGCATTCTTGAAGAGGTGCTGTACTTTTATTTCACAATTTTCGATATGATTACATTTTTGCTTTGGCAGGATCTGATGAGTTGCTTCCATATCTTCCGACGTTAATGGAGCGTCTCCTTGTGACATTGCAATCCTCAAATGTGATTCATATCAAAGAACTTGCAATCAGCGCAATCGGTGAGTTCCAAGAGCATAGAATTTTCAGTTTCACAAAAGTGTGTTTCCAGATTGTACTGTTCCTGGTTTTCATTTTGTTGAAAAGAGTTTTTATGATTATTTTCGTTCAGTTCCAGATTGTTCCGTTCATGGTTTTCCTTGGTCAGAAAAAGATTTGTTGTTTCTTGTAGTGAGGGCCACTGTTGGCGCATGCTGACATATTTTGATATTTCCATTGTCTTAGCCACCGTACACTCTGGTCAGCTCATATTGCCATGATATTCTAAGCTGGACCATGCCACACGCCCCAGAGGGGGTGTCAATCAACATGGGTCAGGGATTTGGTTAGAAGGGGGGGGGGGCAGGACAAAATACTGCAAGCATCCTTTGTGTACAAAATTAGTTTGTCAATTATCAATGGTAGATAAAACCAAATAAAAAAACTTAATTAATTAAGCAACAAATAAGCTTAGATTAACCCAGGCAAAACAAGGACTAGTAAACACACTTCGGAAAAAAAAAAGGCGCTAAAAATGCAAAACAAACCCTTTTTACTTATGGAAAAAGCTTGTCAGCATGTGCTGACGACGAACCACGGGGGTATTGTAACCAAACAGGTTCCTCACTGCAGTGTTAAGTCAGTATTTTATGTTTGGGGCAACATTTATGAAAACATAATTTCAGTTTTGGATTGTTCAATTTGTAGTTTTTATTATTGAATGTGTTATAATTAATTTTTTTTGTTTTGTTAGGAGCAACAAGTAATGCTGCCAAGGAACACATGCTTCCGTTCTTCCAGCCGATCATGGAACAGTTACGCATCTACCTTACTACTGTGCAACTTGGGGATGCATTAACGTTACAAGTACAAGCTATCGGTATGTTTGAAAGCAACCTCCTTCCCAGGGGTGACCGATCTATGGCCAGTATATTGCACATTTTAATTAGGCCTTTGGTTAATCTATTCAACGGGCAAGCTCAAGTATGGTAGCCTGCAAAAGAGGCATCAAGTCATAGAGCAACTGGTCCCCTCAAAGTGACGTATATTATTGTTGTGCATGTCGTGTTGCGCCATCTTAACTGACACTGGTTTCCTTATTTACATGCCTGCATTTGTATGCACAATCGAGGGGAGCCAAGGAAACAATCTTGTACTCATGGTTCCCTCATCCCCACCATTGGTAAGGCAGTGGACCAAGTAAAGTATTGGTAACGTTGAAAAATCGCATTGAAAAATAATATTTACCCACAAAAGCTTTCCATTTTTGAAATTTAGTGAAATATTTCACGTAAAAGTCCGCTGCAAATTTGTACAGATTTTTAGTTCATCACCGCTATTTAATGTATCGCTGGTGTACACTATACCAGGTAGTAAGGTATATGTGAATCCTGGGTAAAAATACATTGCGGGTATTCGGCATCACTTGTACGCACAGTGCAAGTGTGTGATGTCCATGTCATCAGCGCACCAGTTCCGTGTGTGAGTGCGTGCATGACCAATAATGGCGGAGTTTACATTTTGTAAGAAACGAACGCAAGTATATTGACATATACATTTATTCTACGACAGTAAGCCAGGCATGATATTCCTCCTACTTTAGTCTGATTTCCGATTTTTTTGCCCTTGGAAAAATCAGAAAAATAATGATTAATTAGCCTGAAAAATATATTAAACCATGCACCATATGAACAAGTAGGTCAGCCCCTGGGCTCAAACATTATTTTCCTACTTTTTTCCAAGCACCAAATATCATGCCTGGTAAGCCTATGTTGTCAATTAAAAATTAATACAAAAGTCTAGGTATGGCAATTAAAATACTGACATAAATTCCTCAAAATGTAAGTCTCAATTGTGTCTCTTTTTCAAAGTTTTTGCCGGGAAAGTTCGGGCAAGCAATCTGCGATCAAAGCGTGCCCGATCGGGCACTTAATTCCTCGAGGCCTGTAAATATGAAAACAGTTGTTACTGATTCAACATTGTTTTAAAAAGCCAGTCTATACATCAAAACCATTTTGATGTATAGACTGGCTTTTTAAAGTTCATGTTTTGCTCGTTTGCCTTTTTTGTTCCTTGTTTTGTTTCATGTTTTATGCTTTTTAGTTATTTTTTATAATTGTTCAAATTTTTCCACCCCCTGCAGTTTTGCTCTTAGATAGAGTTACTTGCCTGTTTACAATGTCATTTCATTTGTGTCCCCTCATCGGAATTGTTTGTATTGCTCTTAAACCATTTTGATGTATAGACTTGCTTTTTTTTTACGTATATCATTTTTGGTGTGTTTTTCTGTGTTTGTCTCTGCTTGTTTGCCTTTTTAAATTGTTTTGTGATTTGCATTATCTTCTGTGCTTTTTATATGCCCCCTCTTGCCTTAATGTATTTTTAGGGTTTTAGGAGACATACGCCTTTTGGCGACAGTTATTTTTTTAACTTTTATGCTCTCTTGGGCACCCCACTGTTTTACTTTGTTTTCTTAAATATTTTTAATGTATGTATGTGCTTGTAAATGTGATTGCCCGAATAAATATTATTATTATTATTATTAAATATTATTATTATTATTGACCCAAGCAGGGTCGGAGCATCTGATAAGGCTGATTCTACAAGAGTTAGGGGTCAAGTCTTGTTTTCTTTTATATTATGTGAGGGCCCCAAATGATCAGCTGTGCTGGATGGGTCACCCTCGTTAAATATGGTTTAAATAAAAATGAAAAAAAAAAAAAAGTTTTTTGAGACATTAACTGCTTACGTACCATTTCCCCCTTTGCACCGATCCGCCATGTGCTTGTAGAGCCACGACTTCATGCTTATTCCTATTGTATTTATGTATCTGTTTGGATGAAAGTATCATTACATTACCATGACAATACAGAGTTATACAATGCTTCTATTCACTGCTGTCCCCAATTCGAGGCAATTGACTGACTGTGCAAATGGCGAATAGAGGGAAATATTCTAAATGAAACGTTAAATTAACAAATCTTTATGATATGATTATTTTGTAGACACCTTGGGGGTTCTAGCACGTACCCTCGGTAGGGACAACTTTCTTCCTCTCGCTGAAGAATGTCTCCTACTTGGTCTGAAACTCATCGAAGAGGTCAACGACCCTGACCTGCGGAGATGCACGTGAGTAACCTCATATGTAAACAAAAGTCTATATTTGTCTGCAATGAGTCTTCGACTTTGTGCAATAGTTACGTCATGGCACAGTTACATGACTCTACTTATACCACAGAATTATGCGCTTACGGTTTATCATTCTCCACATAATAAGAATGAGGCAGTAGACCGTGCAAGTCTTGCGCGTATACAAACATTTATTGGACCACTTTGGTTAAACGCACATTGCTTTAACGCATGGAAACAAACTCGCGTATTTAAACAGGTCCCAATGCTCGAATACGGACAAGACTTCCACAGTCTATAACAGTATGATGAGCTGGTCCTCACTGCGTGGTAATGACTGGGTTGCTGGCAAGCTGCTGTTAATGGACTGAGCCAAAGACAAGGTATACTGAATATGCGTTTGGAATGTTATCAAACCATTACGTAGAATATCAGCGAATGTAAAAGAGCAAATATGAAGTCCAGAATCCTACCAAAAACTTATATGCAATAAGTAGCAGGTAGTTGAAATCAACGACTGTATGTTACTGTGTAATTTTTTTAACTGCGCGATTACCAATTACACTGAGTTCATCTAATCTCGTGTAAATCTTTGGGGCTGCAAAAGGCAAATAAGTTGGAAAATATAACTCCACAGGTTATCGGTTGCAGAGGTGGGATCCTACGTCAAGACTGAAGTCACTCTTACATGTTGAACTCAATCAAATTAGCCTGAAATCTGGCTTCTACCGGTTTAACAAATCACAAAGTTTGTGACATCATTTTACCTCTCAGTGTGTTACAAGGGTACAGGATTAATTATGCAAATTAGGTCTCCGATGTTTACCGAGCATCGTATGTAATGATCTTATTGTTTCCTAAAAACTTTCCACTGTCAATTATTTGAACGTGGTATTTGTGTGGCACAAATTTACTTTGAACGTTGACTGTGAACATTTTTCAGGTACGGACTGTTTGCTTCGTTGTCATCGGTATTAGGGGTTGCCATGGCAGCACACCTTGAGACAATTACCAAACTCATGGTGGAGTCGCTGAAGTCTACTGAGGGGATTGTGGTAAGTCTACCAGATAATGATAATAGTAAGAACTCTTAAGCCAATTGCGAAAGCGAAGGGAATTTTCTTGCGTAACAATTGGAAAACAGCACATTGGGTATTGTTTGCGCCATATTATAAGCTTCATATTTGCTTTCCCGTAAAGGATGAAGCAAGCTTTCTGGTATATAGCACCATAATGAAAAACTGTTTAACACAACAACATGGCTACAGAATGGAAAAACTAATTCATACAGCCGCTGCGTATTTTCAAGCTCAGCACCGATGTTACGGAATGACCTTCCTGTAGACATCAAAACTTCCCCAATTAGCAAACATTTTTTAAGAGGAGACTAAAAGCTCATTTGTTCTCTGAAACATTTTCTGTGTAATTAATTTTTGTATTTCTTTGTCAAAGTGCCTTTGATTTTTTTATTTTATTTGATGGATACTATTTATTTTATGACTTGATATTTGAAATAAAAAAGTCGCATCCCCTTAAGGTGATCCCCTGGCTGCCGCTTCCCAGGTTGTATCGTATACTTGGGTGTGATCCCTGGCTATATAGCAGCTAACGGTGGTATGGCTTCTGACTGGCACCCTCGAACAAAGATATTGACAAAATAGGGAGACCGCCAACATAGGGCTAGATAGTTCAGTTGGTAGAGCATTGGCATGTTAAACTGGAGGTCGTTGGTTCTAATCCCGCCTAGCAAATTTTTCTTTGTTCCACCCCAAACTATTTCAAACTTACCTTGTCAGTTTCCCTTATGGTTTATACATTGACTGTTTGAAATGTTTTTTTTGATTGATTGATACAGAAAGTTGTGTCCCTATCAAAATGAAACATAAACAAGCATTTACAGAAACAAAAGCAAGCCCTTTTTAACTTAAAATGGTTGTCTTTAAAAGAAATTAAAACTATCAATGACATGCTTACAAAATCAAACACTAAGTATTACAAAAACAATCAAAAACCCCAAAATCTGGACATAAGAAATAACCCAATATTACTCTGATAAAAATGAACGACGTTTTCCGTTAAAGATGTCTCAAGTTATGAGCAATTATTAAATATTCAAATTTTCTAAATATTTGCAGGCTCACTATAATGATGAGGACAGTGGTGTCTTGTCGTTATTTGAAGATGAGGAGGAAGACGACGATGATGAAGGAGATGATGATGAAGATATTGAAGGAAGTGAGGTGAATCTAAAGAATGGAGAGGATGATGAAGACATTCAGGGGTGAGATGCTAACAGTTTTCTTTAAACCCTTGAGGGACCATTTGTTTCTGTACAACAGGGATGTGATTTTAATGTTTTAAACCGGAAATCCGGTTTTTTTTGCCCCCCCCCAAAAGTAAATCCGTTGTTTTTGCCCCCCCCCCCCAAAAAAAACCCCAAAACAACAACAAAAATTATTAATAATAAATGTTTTCTTGTGGTCTTTTTTTTACTTAAAGGCACTGAACACGTTTTGTAATTGTCAAAGACCAGTATTGTCACTCGGTGTATCCCAACATATGCATAAAATAACAAACCTGTGAAAATTTGGGCTGAATCGGTCATCGAAGTTGCAAGAAAATAAAGAAAGAAAAAACACCCTTGTTGCACAATTTTGTGTGCTTTCAGATAGGAATAAAAGGCTTCTGGCCAGAAGTCTTTTATTATTTTAGTGAGAAGTTACCTCTTTCTCAAAAACTACGTTACTTCAGAGGGAGTGGTTTCTCACAATGTTTTATACTATCAACAGCTCTCCGTTGCTGGTTACCAAGTAAGTTTTTATGCTAATATATATTTTGAGTAATTACCAAACGTGTTCAGTGCCTTTAAGATCAAGAAATAAATAAAAATGTAGATAAAACCATATTTAACGCTCCAGATTGCAGTGTATGGCTTTTAAGACCAAAGCACAAGCTTACTGGCTGGAAGCTCAGGGTGACGATAGCACTGCCCTGCAAACTTGACTCTTCTTGCGCTGATTTTTGCACTAAGCTTAAAGGGAATAATACAGAACATTTATAACGGCACAAATCTGCAAAAAAACGCTCATGGTGCTCAGAGCAAACATGATCGTAAAAACAAAAGCAACATACATGAACATAAGCACATAAGCACATAAGCATACATGAACATAGCACCATGGTGCTATGTAAAGAAATAGGTCTCAAAATTCAAAAAGTAGCTCCACATATATACCTTGCAGGAAAATACTGACTGTTGAAGCGCCTTGAGCGTCACTGAGTGACGGATATGAGCGCTATATAAGAAGCCACTATTATATTATTATTATTATAATAGCAAACACAATCATGTGATTTACCAATGGAAAAATAGAATAACCATTTACACATGGTCCTGGCCATAAGCGCCTTGCATGAGATGTGTTTTTGAATGTCTCAAGTGATGGAGAGGTACGAATAAGATTGGGAAGTGTGTTCCATCATGAAAGCTCTGTCGCCCGAGGACCTAGACGATTTAGGCTCAACCAAGAGGAATTTAGCAGCTGATCGCAAGAACCCGAGATAGAGATCTGAATTGGTCATGTGGTCTTCCCTCCCGACACCGATCACCCGGCGCAGCATTCTGGTGTAGCAACCATCAAGTTGTTTTTCTAGAACCGATGTTAATGTCCATGCTTCACACCCATAAAGTAGCACAAATTCAAATTAACAAATTCACTCGATAAGGAATATTTGTTCAATCCCTTATTTAGACCCTCAGTCGTTATATATTTAAATTTTTTAATTTTGATTAAATATGTCTCTTTAATTTCCAGGTACAGCGTTGAAAATTCCTACATGGAGGAGAAGGAGGACGCCTGTAACTCACTGGGTGAAATTGCATCAAACACAGGGTAGGTCAGAGGTCATAGTGTCCTTAAGGTCATAAGTCATAAGGACAAGATTCTGAATGAAAGTGTTTTTAAATGAGTGAATAGACCTTTCCCATGAAATATGGAGATTGCTCATTGCACATGCGCATTCAAACCACTGTTCCCATTTTCATGGCATTGCTTACCGTGGAATTCTGCACTTACATGTAGGCCCTGTCTTGGCCCATAGGAGTATGCGCTTTACAGGATGCCGTAAGCGCAGAATTCTTTGGTGAGCAGTGCATGAAATTGGGTCCAGGTGGGCAAAATGAGGGAACATCGTGCCTTTTGGTGACGTGACACATTCGTGTTTGTGCCTAGTGCACAACTCTATGGTGTCTGCCAGCCAATACAGTGTGAGTCAAAAAAAAAACATACACTTTAAAAATTGCAAATTTGTTTATTGTGTAGCAATATAGATAAGATATTTTCATATGTACTTGTAAAGTCACTCTTCCTGCTTCTTTTGGTGCCAGTTTCACTGGATTGGATTTCATGCTTGACTGCACTTGAGACAATTAAGGGAGACAGGTGAAATTTGGTATGCGCCAACAGAATGGACAGTTCAGGCATCTGTGGTGGGCACAGGACGGTGCTCCTCCACACAGGAGAAGGATTGTCACAGATCGCCCGAGACAGTTATTCGGAAACCGAGTCATTGCCTTAAATCAACCGGTGGAGTGGCCCCCAAGATCTCCTGATCTGACCCCTTTGGACTTCTTCTTATGGGGCTATCTGAAACCTCGGGTGTACTCGACTCCTCCAGCAAATCTGGATGACCTCCAGGAAATGATAATTCATGAAGTGGACATTCTCAGAAGACAAGACAGGGGTATGATTCGCCGTGCTGTTTCAGGAATCATGCGCCGAGCCCAGCTGTGCATTGAAGATGGTCGCCATGTGGAGGACTAAGACACTGTGAAATTTAAATGCATAAATGTTTTAAATAAACGTGCAATTTGAAACGCAAGAAAAACCTTTCTTGTCTCTTTCTTATCCACCCTGACCATTTGGCGCATACCAAATTTTACCTGTCTCCCTTAATTGTCTCAAGTGCAGTCAAGCATGAAATCCAATCCAGTGAAAGTGGCACCAAAAGAAGCAGGAAGAGTGACTTTACAAGTACATATGAAAATATCTTATTTAAATTGCTACACAATAAAACAATTGGCAATTTTAAAAGTGTATAGTTTTTTTTGACTCACAGTGTAGTGTCAGTACGCATATGTTTTTGTTATTGTTTTTATTTATGCAAGTCCTGAAGCAAGGCTTAAAGCTGCTCTTGGTAAGGGGGCAACAAAAAGACAATATTTAAGATGAAAAAACTCAGGAGCTGGAGGTAGGAATTGATATTCCTCTTGAAACAGTCTGGATTGTAGGATGGAGGGAAACATGCACCAGGCAAGGAGTTCCAAAGAGATGCAGATAACCTGGTTCCTAATTGTATCACAACAAAGAAGTTTCAATGGCTCTTAAACAAATTTCTGTGATTATACGATGAATACCTTTATTTTTGTAAACCTCATTTATGATTACTTTTTTAATTCCAGTGTTGCGTTCATGCCGCATTTAGAGACGTGTTTTTGTGAAGTTTTGAAGCTGATTGATTATCCAGCGGCTAATGTACGCAAGGCGGCCATCACAAGCTCCGGTCAGTTATGCTGCAGTCTCTACAAAGCTCTCACAGACACCAACTTACAGGAGACGCAAGGTATGAGCTGCAAACTAACCGTTAATAGTTGTTGGTATTGCTGCATGTTTTTGTTAATGCCCTTGAGTGATTTACTAGGGTCTTTCTTCACTCCCAACACAATTTAACACCATGTGGTAACTCAACACCCAAACTGTTGGACTCTGATTATGGTGGTATGCCTGATCCCATGTAAAGCATGATCAGTTTACTAGTGCAGTCTCACGGTCCAACGTAATCAAACAAAATGTGCATTCTGATGGGTTAATGATGGTCAGAGATAAAAATGATGTTATTTTTGCTTGCAGAATTAAATAATGAACCATGGAAGAATCCACATACTTTATGGGTACAATGTTCTCACTTTCAAGTCTCTCACTCTCACACACAGCTCTCGCCAAAGCAGTGGATCAGACCGTCCCTCATTTCATCCACATCGTCAACACTGAAACGGATCGTACGGTCGTCATGGCAACCTTAGAGACTTTGAACGAGATGCTTGGCACGTTACGAGGGGCCATGGTCAGTGAGCAGGGAAACCTCAGCAGCATCAGCAGTGCGGTCAGGAATGTACTCCAACGGAAGGTGGGTAACGGGAAAAACGTAACAACAACCCAACATCAATATTGAACCATTCCTTGGGGGATTTACTAACAAATCCATCACTATATGGAAACTCAACATCAAAATTATTGGCCTCTGATTATGGTAGTATGTCTGATCCAGTGTAAAGCATACAGTAGACTAGACTAGTCGAAACGTTGAGATTAATCAAGAACTCACTCCGCGGCAGTGAAGTTTTAATAACAAGAAGTCCCCTCGATCCACTGAGCGAAAGTATAGTAGTAGTCCGGCTGATTTCCTACCTTCTGCCCAGGTAGTAGTTAGTAGGCAGGACAGTTCTTTTCAGAACTGAGAAGTCTCCCGAGTTCTGATAATCTACTACGCGGCAGAAGAGTATACAGCAAGACAAGTTCTCAAAAGAACAAAATCTACACAGCAAGTAGATATACACATGGTGTTACCGCAAACCAAATATACGTTGATACCTCACCATGCAATGCCTCAAATCCAACATAATCAGTTTACTACTGTAGTCCCAAGTCCAACAGAATCTAACAAAACATGCAGTTGCAATTTGATGAGTTGGGAATGATCAAGGTTGAGGAAAACAATAGCTATAGAGTATAGCTATTCAAATCCTAGCTTTCAATAAATACACCTACCCCCTACTTCTATCAGCAGCTGCTACTGATGCCTGGACCCAATTTCATAGAGCTGCTTGAGCACAAAAAGTAGCTAAGCATAATAACAACATGCTTACCAGAATATGCTTACCAGCCAAAAACACATTCCACATGTACCATTTATGACTGGTATCCTACTGCTTTTTGCTCAGCAGAACATTTTTAAGCAACGTTTGCTGCCGAAGCAGCTCTATGAAACTGGGCCCTGGCTGAGGCTACCGACACTGCCCTTCAGTGTGCCCACTACTACTGGAGGGATAGCATTTGAGCAGGATGGACATGAGAAGAAGAAAAATAAACATACCCTTGTCCTTATTTTGGTCAATATCCGGGCATGAGTGTGTAATAAACAATGTATTCGCTACTTGATCGGATCCACTATGTGGGTGTAGAGCCTCGACTTCATGCTTCATTTGTAGTGTTTTGGTGTATCTGTTTGGATGAAAGTGTCATTACATGGCAATACAGAGTTATATAATGCTTCTATTCACTGCTGTCCCCAATTTAAGGCTCTACATGCAAATGGCTGACCGTGCAAATGGCGAATACTCAGTGCTGTTGAGAGTCCTGCAGGAGAAACAAACAAGCAAACATGCAAACAAGCAAACAAACAAAGACAAACAAGCTGCATGGCGTACTTTGAATCCTGTTCTTTGTTTTAATCTTGAAGATGAAACTTTTCTTTCTCTTTGTGCCTCCCATCTCCAGACAGCGTGTCAAGATCAAGACGACGAGGAAGACGAAGATGAGGAAGGAGAACAAGCTGAGTATGACGCTATGCTCATTGAGTACGCCGGTGACATCATCCCTTCCTTGGCCAGGGCCTTAGGAGGGGTGGCGTTTGCTCCGTACTTCGCTGGAACACTCCCTCTTCTGATTGCGAGAACGGTGAGAGAAAGAACACATCAAAAACATAAAGATTAGTCATCCAATGCTTCAAAGGGGCTAGCAGGAATTACCTGGAGGCCATGGCGCCCTGGTCTTAGCCTTGATGCCCCTTCAAAAGTTTCCCATAGACTTAGAGATTTTCTAATGGAAGTGCCTTTTGCAAAATGAAATTCCAGGTCTGGGCGAGCTTTATTCAGAAAGGTATATTCTACATAGAGTGTCGTGGCCGAGTGGTTAAGAGCACCGAACTCAAGCTCTTTTGTTTCTGTTCAGCAGAGTGTGGGTTCGAGTCCCGGGATCGTGACACTTGTGTCCCTGAGCAAGACACTTAACTATAATTGCTTCTCTCCACCCAGGGGTAAAATGGGTGCCTGTGAGGGCAGAGATGGTTCTTGTGATTGATTTAGCTTAGTAGCGCATATATTGCAGCACAGGCTGTATACTCCCCAGGGAGCTGAGATGGTTTAAGGAATGAAATAAATGGCCCAGTGACCAGGGGTAATAATGAGCGCTTTCAGACGCCCTTGGGTGTGATAAAGCGCGATATAAATCCATATTATTATTATTATTATATTACATTCTCAACAAGTCTAATGTTTGGATGTGCTGTGTTCCATTACTTAAAACTAATTTTGTTAACTGAAAATTAATCTATTGAATTAATAAAAACCAACTGAAAAACAAATTCATGATGAATGATTCCTCCGCAGAAGAAATCATGTTCCAGTGCAGAGAAGTCCTTTGCAACCGGAACGTTATCAGAGTCCATCGTGGGGATGGGAGATGCAACTCATCCCTTCCTGCAGCATCTCCTCCCGGTGTTCCTTAACATGGCCCATGATGAGGATGAGGAGGTACGGAGCAACGCTGTCTTCGGTCTCGGAGTCTTGGCTCAGAATGGAGGAGAGGCTGCCTTCCCGTATCCTTTTAACAATCACAAACTATTGACTGATCGATTGGGTTTATTCGGAGAAAAAGTGAAGAAAATTACAACACACTGTTCAAGAATTTAAAGCAAGAAACATTTTAATTTCATTTTAAAATTCTGGTTGTGAAGTCAAGGACTCTCAGAAAAGTCAACTTAATCACTATACTAGCCAAGAACCCCATGGAGAGAGGACTAAGAAGTTTCAGTTTTAGCTATGGGAGGAACACCCCAAGGAATTATTCCAGGGAAAACCCATGCTATCAGGTGGGACTGAAAACCCAATCCACATAGTGCCCCTGGAAGGATTCGAACCGGGACCCTAGAGGAGGAAGGCGAAGAAAGATACTACTTAATCAATCACCAATAAAGAATTTCTCATCAGCTCATCCTAATCCAAAGATAACCCAAGACAGCCAATAACCAAGGCTTCTCTGAGGGATCAGGTTGGCTCAGTGTTTTCTCTCCCTGCCTTTCACCTCTGTGGACCCTGGTTCGAATCCCACCTGGGACCGGAGCCTTAAATGTGGATTGGCTTTTCAGTCCCTACCTGACTGTGTAGGGTTTCCTTATTTGGGATTTTCCTCCCACATCTAAAACTGAACATTTCTTCTCAATTCCCAATCCTGTAGTTGCTGCTTGCGCCAATTAGTAAGATACCAATACCTCTATTGAAAGACTTGAGAATTGCATCCAAGAGATTCGACGTTGGACCCAACAGAACTTCCTGAAGTTGAATGATGATAAAACAGAGTTCATTCTTTTTGGGTCTCGTCAACAATTAACAAAGATTTCAGTGCCATACATTTCCATTGGTAATGCTCGGATAGCTCCCTCGTTGCAAGCTCGGAACTTGGGGGTTATTTTTGATTCATCAATGACACTTCAACCACACATCAACAACATCATACGTGTGTCATCATTTCACATCAGGAATATTGGTAAGATACGCAAGTACTTGAACAAGAGTGCCACTGAAAAAGTCATTCATGCATTCGTAACTTCTCGTCTTGACAACGGCAATGCTCTTCTCTACAGTCTTCCTAACAACCAGATTTCCCGCCTTCAACGCCTCCAAAACACCGCAGCCCGCATCGTGACACTGTCTAAAAAGTCTTGTTCTATCACCCCCATTCTGAAACAACTTCACTGGCTCCCTGTCTCTCAACGTATCATCTTCAAGCTGATGCTCATTGTCCACAAAGCACTTAACGGCAAGGCTCCCCACTATATCTCTGAACTGCTTCAAGTTTACACTCCGTCAAGGAATCTTCGATCCAGTACCATGCTTCTCCTCAAGGAACCCAAGTCTCAACACTCCTGGGGTGACAGGTCTTTTTCTGTAGCTGCGCCACGCATCTGGAACTCTCTACCACATAATCTTAGATCTTGTCTTTGTACCACAAAATTTAAATCACTTCTCAAAACTTATCTAATGTCACAGGTTTTCAAGGAATAATTTAGTTGTTTCTGTTTTTCTTTTGTTTGTTTTTTTGGTTTACTGCGCCTTGAACACCCAGCAGGGTGGATATGTGCGCATAACAAGTCTTTATTATTATTATTATTATTATTATTAGTGTTGCAATTAACATTTTGAAAGACTGAAAGATAGATAATATTTAAAAGAATAAGACAGTATGTGATTGATTTTAATAGTTACAGTTTTAAGAGTAAAATTAGAAAATGATACAATTGGAAACTTAATCCACCACACAACAGGAAATGTGTTGTTCTCGTAATTAAACAAATTACAACAAATGGATCAACTTGCTAGAAAATGCCAATAAGAGTCGGATGATTAGGGAGGAAGGCAAAATGAAACGGGCGGTAACCCAAGGTTGACCTCAAGGTTTTTAAAGGTTATCTGAGGTTCAACTTCGAGTTTACTGCTTGTTCAATTCTGCATTTCTTGCTTAATGGTTCAGAAAGTCATTCTGCCTTAACTGTGTGGTGATACCGTCAGGCATTTTACGAGCATCCTACATGCATTGTCGTCCGTCATGGGGCAGGAAACCAACCGGCGTGTCATCGATAACGTATGCGCTGCAGTGTGTCGTCTCATCATCACCAACCACTCACTGGTACCCCTCGGGGAGGTATGTAGAATCTTACATCAACAATCGAATGTGGGATTTGAGGCATTGCATGGTGAGGTATCAATGTATATTTGGTTTGCGGTAGCACCATGTGTATATCTACTTTGAGAACTTGTCTTGCTATTTATTCTACTGCCCCGGAGTAGATTATTCGGAATTCAGGAGACTGAGGAAAATTCTTAGTTCTGAAAAGAACTGTCCTGCTTATTAACTACTACCTGGGAATCTCGAGAGGAGACAATAGGGCGGAATGGTTTGTCTCATGTATGGATCGAATGATCATCAACATTTTACCGTATAGAGCCCTTGCATTTGACTACACAAACTTAAACAGCGCCCTCAATGACATCAAATTGTTTTGACTCATGCAGGCATATGAACATAAAGCACACAAATCCACAAAAGTGCTCATGGCGTTAATGCATAACAAGTTAAAGATTACTATAAAAAAACTTGAAAAACCAGAAAACAACTTCATGCAAATGCATCATTCAAAAGATAATTTTTGAGTTTTTTTAAAAACTGGTTTAAAGAAACCGATGATTTGACATGTGTTGGCAGTTTATTTCAAGGCGTGGTGCAGCATGCGAAAAAAAATTGGTCACCGCATTATCGATTCGATTTAGGCTCAATAAGGATGTTGGAATTGTCGGATCGGAGTTTGCAAAGAGGATTGTAAGGTAGAAGCAAATCATTAATACATGTAAGGGCACTGTTCATAAGAGATTTAAACACAAAGATCAATGGTTTGTAAATAATTCTGCTACTTACTGGTAACCATTGCAGCCCTTGTAGAATAGGTGTAACATGGGAGGACCTTTTGACAAGGTAAAAAAGTGTGTCGTGGCCGAGTGGATAAGAACACAGGGCTCGAGCTCTGGTGTTTCTGATCAGCAGAGTGTAGGTTCGAATCCCGGTCGTGACACTTGTGTCCTGACGGAAGACACTTGACCATTATTGCTGCATCCTTCGGATGGGACATAAAGCAGTTGGTCCTGTGTGTTGTGTAATGCACGTAAAAGAACCCAGTGCACTTATCGAAAAGAGAAGGGGTTCGCCGTGGTGTTCCTGTCCTGGTTAGATTGGCTGCATATTGCGCCACATTACACAGTGCTATTTAAAGGAAAAAGGTCTCATAGCTCAGATACCTTGTAGGGAAAATTTTGAGTGCTCTGTGATAAAGCGCTTTATAAGAACTACCTATTAATATTGATAACACAAGCAGCAGAGTTCTTAATGCACTGAAGGCATTCAATTTGTATGATTTTTCCCCCCCTTTTCTTCAGTGCCATACAAAATACTGCACAAAGATATGTATTCCAGGCGTATGTTTATATTTATTTTTGCAATACTAAATTTTCGTGTGCGCTTTTTGTTTTCTGCGTACAGGTTGTGCCAATGCTGCTGAAGTTCCTGCCGTTAAAGGAGGATCTAGAAGAGAACGACACTGTGTACGGATGTATACTCAAGCTGTACCAATCAGCAGATGCGACCATCATGCAGAGTTTGCCTAACCTACTGGCAATACTAGCTGATCAATTAGATCAACCACAACTCAA
Organism: Leptasterias polaris; assembly: GCA_037783415.1. Lineage (NCBI taxonomy): Eukaryota > Metazoa > Echinodermata > Asteroidea > Forcipulatida > Asteriidae > Leptasterias > Leptasterias polaris. The sequence continues at coordinate 125,803 of JAZGTN010000126.1, forward strand.
AGAATGTAAGAAAATAATGCTGGAATGTCGGGTCTTTTTAACCACAACCTGGGATTTTCAACATTTTTTGTCAAGCTGAAGGATTAATTTTCGACAAACCCGGATCAAATATTGCTTTGAGATTATCATTGTCACAAAAGACTACGCTGTGAATACTTGTTACGCAGGCATTAGGCAGGGATGTGATTTCTCTGTTCTTAACCTGAAATCCTTTTTTTTCGGCCCCCGAAAAAAAAGAAATCCGTTTTGTTTTGTGTTTTTTTCTTAAGATTAAATTCATAAAAAAATGAAGATAAAACCATATACATCGCCTCAGATTGTAGAATAGGGCTTTTAAAACCCAAAGATAAATGTTATTATCGGGCTTCGTGATCGCAAGTTTTCGAGCTCGCAACCTTTCGCGCTTTGCGCTCAGAGTTCAGGTTTTTTTTCAAGAACCTATCACATCCCTGATTAGGGCCGTGTCACACAAGGCAATTTTTACATGCAACTACTGAGACATTTTCCTAACAGGATCTTACTGTCCCAGAGAAAATGAGATGAAAATTGACTGTGAATGGATTTTCTTCTTGGAGATTTCCTAGAACTGGCTGCCTGAAAATGTGACACGGGCATTAGTCAGGGACTGAGGTGTATGCTGGCGTAGTTAGTGACAAATTTGAATGGTAACTAGACCAGGGCCCAGTTTCATGGCTCTGCTTACCGCCGAATTCTGCGCTTGCTATCACGGTTCTCCGCTTACCGAGCAAGCGCCGAACTTCTGCGCTAGCTGTGTAAGTGTAGAATGTGTCTAGTTAACTTGGACTACGCAAGCGCATAAGCAAAAATTCCCTGCTAACCCGTGAAATATGCTTGATGTAAGCGCGGAATTCCCTGCTTCCGTAAGCGCCGATTCTTTGCTTACGGTAAGCAGAGCCATGAAATTGGGGCCCTAGTTGCACATTTATTTCAGGGCTAATGCATTCACACTCAATATTTGCAAGGCACTCTATAAAAAAAAACATGAGTAGACCAAGTAAAGAAAACAAAAGCTCTGATGAAATACACCAGGATTTATTTGTCTCTGTCGAGAAAATGTGTTTGTTGTTCAACGTGAATCGGTCGAACCCTTGACCGTAAGCTGTGGCCTGGGTTATTTTACAAGCACTGCCAATTCTGGTACATGGGACCTTTGGCTTAATGTCCCATGTGAAGGACAAAGCAATTAAAGTATCTTGCTCAAGGACACTAGTGCCACGACCGGGACTCGAACCCACTCTCAGAGCTTGAGTCTGGTGCTCTTAACCGCTCGGCCACAAAATGCTGTACATCATTGCTGTTTTCAAGAAGAATGGTCAAATAGTCCCCAACATTTTGTTTGTAGCTTTTGCAGTTTTCCACCCTCCCCCCTCCAAAAAAAAAATAAATAAATGAATAAAATAATACTAATTCCATTTTTTTTTAAATTGGGGGGGGGGGGGGGGGGTCTGCATTGGAGGCTTTTTGTCACAGCAAATAGATTCAGTGCTGTTTTGCGTAATTTGTAATTTGTGAGTAATTTGTGTGTATAATTTCTTGACACAGATGCCACATCATGCATTGTGGAGGTCATCCGTAGCTCAAGTCAACACCAACCGGACGTCTTCAACTCCGTCTTAGTCTCCCTCCCGGAGCACCTCTCAGCGAAGCTCAACCTGATTCTGTCCTCAATCAATAAGGTGGGCACATGACCCTGTATCATCTAACACACAAATCATTGTACCAGAATTTGCCAAAAAAAACAAGTTTTTAATCAAGTCATGCCAAAAATTGTATGGTGTACACAGTGAAATGAATTGTAGAGTAAAGTGCCCCTTGCAACAAATTCTTGTTGAAAGATAGGATTGTTTTTATCAAGGGCTGTGGTTGAATTGAGTGGCTTAATTTACGGCTGTGGCTTTCGGCTACAGCAGCAACGTTGAAGAGTAGACCTTTGCAGTGATCTAGTCGCAGCCACAAAGTCTCTAATACAGACACGGCCCAAGCCTTGAGCTCAGAATAAAAGGCGTGCCCAATTTCATGATTCTGCTTACCACATAATTTTGCACTTATGACACCATGGGTGCATTCCACTTGCGCAAACAGATTGCGAACTTGCATTTGGACGATTGTTTGGGCACTTCGTGATGTCAATATGGCGGAACTGTGTAATGAAGATGGCGACACCGTATTGATTGATTTTTTTTTTACTTGATTTTTGCTGTATTGTAGTCAAATTTTAGTCCTGTTTGTACATCACGACTTCAACTAAATAAGTTGTTATTTCAACTCCACCTGACTGCGTTACCAACCACTGAAAACACATTATTTTCGCGACAAGTATTTTCGCGACAAGAAAATAATATCGTCTGCTTGCGTTTTGTTGTCTGTTACGCTTTGTTTTAAAAACCACCCACCAACACCTCAGAAATACGTTTTCCTACGGTTGCGAACATTCGCCAACATTGTTGGCGCACAACTTGTTCCACTCAAAATTGTTGGCAAACGTTGGCAACGTTTGTGCAAGTGGAACGCACCCCATGTAAAGTGCTAGAGTTCCACGGTAAGCAGAGCTGTGAAATTGGTCCCAGCTATTTATTTTTTTTTTCTCAGCTGTGCATTGAAAGTTGAAAAACACAGTACACAGTCTAGCTCTACCTGGCAACTTTCTCTTTCAGCTGCATGTCTTAATCAGTCTGGCTTCTGTTCTTAAGAGAACCAGCACTTGGGATTGATGTTACACACACAGGGAACCAGATCCCAATTTCATAAAGCTGAAGCCCTTACAGGTTACCAGCCATTATGTAATGTAATTGTTTGACACTGGTACCCTGCCAATTTTTGCTGAGCAAAAACATTCCAAATACAATGCAATCATGTTGAATAAATTATATGATAAAATGGCGTTTTGATCAGAACTTCTGCATTTGGTCAGGCTTCCATTCTAGCATAGGCTTCTTCAGTACTTTTTAAAAAGTGCACTTTCTGTTTGGGTGGAGGGGGGAGGGGGCCTTCGAGGAGGCAGATGGAACCTAAGGTTTTGAAAGAGGCCCGTCTTTGATTGGTTTTTTTCTTTTGTTTTTCAGGTGGTGTTAAAAAAAAAATTATTTACCCATAATATTACATGTATACAATACACACGTACAATTCTATCCACGCTTCTGAAATTAGTGTTTGCATTCTGTTTTATTCCAATCTCTCTTTTAATTTATCGTCCATTACTGGGTAACCCTTCTTCGCAACACTATCATGTTTAATCTAATTAAAAAATTACAGTACAGTATTTGTTCAAACTTGAGACTAGCAGCAATATTACAACAAATAGGCATGCAAAGAGGCAAGAGGGGAAAACCAAAAGGAGCAATGTCAAGACATCAGGGCCTTATTTCATGGCTCTGCTTACCGCCAAATTCTGCGCTTGCAATCACCATTCTCCGCTTACCGAGCAAGCGCCAAATTTCTGCTCTAGCTGTGTAAGCGTAGAATGCCTAGTAACGTGGACTACGCAAGCGCACAAGCAAAAAATTCCCTGCTAACCCGCGAAATACGCTTGACGTAAGCGCGGAATTCCCTGCTTCCGTAAGCGCCGATTCTTTGCTTACGGTAAGCAGAGCCATGACATTGGGCCCTGATTGGAATGTAAGCCTATGGGCTAGTTGATTACACATATTAAATAGACCTTTGTCATGATGCAGCGATCATAATTCTTTCTCATTCAAGTTAACATAACCAAGCCGAGGCTGGAAGGACAAATAGTCTGGTTCCTTTCTGTACCACGAGTACTAGCTTCCATTACTGCTGTTGGATGCAGGGAACATGACCAAGATGGTGGCAGCATGATCAAGGTCCATTGTACAGTCCTTATTCTCACTGCTTTACATGTAGGTTCTGAAGTTAGAATACACTTGTGTCTAATAACTAAACTTAATTCTCCCACTACATCATTCAGAGACAATTCTTATTTAACCCTCCTTCCATAACGTTTCAAGCGAGTTGACCAACTGTTTGAACCATTCAAGTTCATGTGTTGTGTGTGGTTGGACAACATTGCATAGAACTAACTGTACATGTGTGAACTGTGTGAACTGTGTGGGTGCATTCACCTCATGATAGGGTTCATCATATTGGAGGCTGGCATAGTTTATCTATCATTCAAAACCACAGTGGATGATATTGAATGGTCAGACAGTAGGAGGGTTGACTATGCACTGTGTAGATGCATTCACCACACGATGTCATATTGCAGGCTGGCATGATATTGAATGGTCAGACAGTAGGAGGGTTAAAGCATAATTCACATTTTTAATAACAATCCTATAAAACATGTACGTTAAAGGCACGAAAACAGCTTTATAAATATGTGCATAAATACTCAAAAATAAACTTTACTGTGCATGTCCAGTGAGGTTTCTGATAACCGTTGGAAGGAAGTGTGTAAACTGGGCATTGCTTTATGGTGATTGTAAGTCACACCGAAAAGATTGCCTGGCAAGTGTGGCAAGGTGGAATTAATTTTTAATTAAGTATCCTAACATGTACAAAAGACATAATTAACAATTCAGTCACTGTAGGCTGTGCAAGTCTAGTTTGCGTGAGTCTGTTTTCCTTCATGCATTAAAGCAAAGTGGTCCCAAAAAATGATCAAATGTGCATGAGACCTGCACTGTCTATGGCGATGCCTACAAAAATTGCGACCCAAATTGTAATGAAAGTTGCATTGGTTATACGTTTGTTGACATGCTGGCGGGTATCATCTTTTTTATTAACCCTCCTACTGTTCGCAACATTTTCAAGTGAGTTGACCAACCATTTGAAACCATTCAACTGCCAAAGTTGTGTATGGTGGCACAACTGTGCACAGAACTAACTGTGTACTGTGTACATGCATTCCCTCATGGTATCATATTGCAAGGCTGGCATAGCTTATCTATCATTCAAAACCACAGTGAATGGTATTGAATGGTCAGACAGCAAGAGGGTTAAACTACATTTAATTACAATATTTTTCGGTGATGAAATTTCTACGTATAGATAGTTTCTGGTAGGCGCCATTTTTACAAGCAACTTGGGTTTTGGCATTGAGCGGCATCAGGCATTCTAATTTGTCTACAAGGCCAAGTGGGTAACCGACAAAGAATGATAAAGAAAGAGTTTTGTGGCGATACCATGTAGTTAAATCTCTTCTTTTGAGTATGTGTGGTTCTGAAAGGAACCCGCGGACTTAACGTTTCAGACAGTGTACTCAGGAATGTGATAGGCTGTTGAAAAAAAACCCTGATCTATGAACGCAAGGCGCGAAAGCTTGCGAGCTCGAAAACTTGCAAGCACGAAGCCCACTTATAACATTTATCTTTGGTTTTAAAAGCCCTACTCTGCAATCTGGTGGCGTTATACATGGTTTTATCTTCATTTTTTTATGAATTTGAACCCAAGTTAAAAAAGAAAAAAAATTATTTGTATTATTTATTTTGGGGGGGACAAAAAAAAGGATTTCTTTTTTGGGGGGTCAAAAAAACCGGAGTTCCAATTAAAAACGGAGAAATCACATCCCTGTGTACTCTGTCAATCGACTGGATTCAAACTGGGTCTTTGGCTTGTATAAGAGAGCGGTGAGCTGTAGATGCTGAATGCGTTGGACTGTGAAGGCTGGAAGCTTGTGTTGGAGGTGTGCTGGATCCCAGATTGGGTGGCTGCTCAGTCGGGTCACCACTGGTTCCTTTTCTGAACCACACATACTCAGAAGAAAGATTTAACTTCATGGTTTCACCGCGAAACTCTTGCTTTATTGTCTTGCCACCATGCAGTTCTTTAAAGTCTTTTTCATGTGGTAAATGGTTGAGGGTTTTGACATAATTGTTCTTATTTCCATTGCACAAAATGAACAACACAAACCATTTATCAATATTCTCACTGAATCGGTATCACCTGAAAGTTGATGAAATTCCGACAGAATGGTTGGATGGTGTGATTAGTGAAAACTAGAGGAATAAAATGAGTTTACCTTTCCAATGATATTTAATGTGTGCTGAAATTGGTAAAATAACATGTCACCTTAATAATCGCAAGAACAAAACCTACATTAGTATTTATGTACAAGTACTCTAGGTAACACAGAATACATGTGACCACAAACGCAAAATGCTGTATCCCATGAAGTTGACCTCTGGTTGATCATAAAAGGGTACCCCCTCCCTTCCCTTTTCTTTCCCCGTCCCCTTTTCTTTCCCCCCAGGCGCGTAGCAACGAGGGTCGCCGGCTGGCAATGGCCACTCCAGTTTTTCTCGTGTTTGGCGGATTCAAAAATTCAGGCAAAACTAAAATTTTAAACTAAAGTGGTTTAAGTGGTTGTCTGGCCTTGTGGTTTAAGTGGTTGTCTGGCCTTGTGATGTTACGCGATCTCTCATAATGAAAAAAAACCCCAAACAAATAAAGCTCAGAATTCTGCAGTAAGTAGAGCCATGCCATTGGGCCTGTGCTGTTTTCTGAGAAGTATGCACTTAATTGCAGTTACATAATACTCCACTTGGCAGTGCACAATAACAACAGAGCTGACAAAATAGTCGCAGGCAGTGTTCATGTTTTGTGTGATCAACCATATACACGAAATATCAAACCTGTGAAAATTTGTGCTTAATCCATTGTGTGAGTCAAGAGAAAATAGTGAAAAAAACATGCAAAGTTTTCAGCATGTAAACACATTGTCGATGATTTTGGTTGTAACATCTGAACTTAGCTGTTGCAGTTTGTTAAGGTTTCGGATACAGTTTCTTCTCAAATATGGCTTCATTTCAGAGGGATATAGTTTACAGAAAAAAATGTTCTAGTAAGCTTTTAGACTAAGTTAAACAATGTTTGTTATTGTTACCAATCCTCTGTATATTAAAACCTTCAAACAAAATTACAACAAAGCAAATTTAACTTTAGTTACATAATAGTCCACTTGGCAATGCACAATGATTAAACACTACATTAAACAAAACTAGAGCATCAACAAATTCTATTACAAGTTTCACTTTTCAAGTAAAATTTTTTAAATTCTAAAAAATATTACAATTTTCTTAGAGAAAAACAGGCCTAATACCTGTAAGGGCAAGATAGGTTTTTTTAATTATTGATAAACAGCACCTCTATGATAAACATTTAAATTTCAACTGGAACATTTCAAGGGGCAATTGACCAGGGCCCAATTTCATAGAGCTGCTTTAGCACAAAAAGTAGCTTAGCACAACAAAACTATGCTTACCAGAATAAGGTTACCAGCCAAACCACCATGTCCCATGTACAATTTGTAACTGGTATCCTGCTCATTTCTGCTAAGCAACAAATTGTTAAGCAATTTAATGAAATTGGGCCCGGGGGCAACAGTGCAATTGCATACCTGCCAACATTGCAACCTCAGAAATAGGAACACCAGTTTTACGAGTCCACAGATAGCAACGCAAGAAGTCGTGCGAGTAAAGCTTATTACATGTACACATACAAATGATGTATGTATTTAAAACAATGTACAAAAATCACTGTTTCCTGTAAGGAAATCTCTACTGTCGCCAGCAAATGGCATCCTCTTTTGTCAGAAATAGGAATGTTCTATTTTTTTTGCGGCCTGTAATCTCTTAAATCTGAACAGTTGGCTGGTATGAAATTGCCTCCATTGCCTCCATTGGACTTACAAACATGTATCATCAGGCTGTAAAAAATGATTGCAGTACACTGGGGTTGGCATAAAATGTGCACAACTATTGCAGTGTTAGTGGTGGGTGACTTGGAAGACAAAACACCTTTCGATGCTCGGCCATCTTGTTTTTAATCCATTCAACTGAGTGTAACCAAACCGAGGTTGGAAGGTTTTAAGTAGTCTGAGCCCCTTCTTGTATTGTGAGAAGGGGGTTCTCAATATTGCTGATGCACAATAGAACCATTTAACACCATTTTGAACAGGCAGCCATAAGCTCTATAACATTTGTTCACAATAAAACATGTAAATTGTTAACTCGTTGGTATCAAGAATCAAGAAACACTATGCTATAAAAAATAGTATGAAAAATCAGTTTCATTTCAGTAGTAACCATTTATATATCAGCGATTTATTGTATTGTTAAAGGCTGCAGTTTGGAAAAACTTGTTGATATTGAAAAACAAAGGTCGTTAAGGCCAATATCTTACACTCCTACTGGAGCAGGTGACCCACCTGCCCCTACGTTCTTACCAGGGACAGACTGATAACTCTGCTGTCCGTCACGACTCCATGATACACCGGGTGCGCTCGCTGAGCATGTGGCCCTACTATTTCTAGCCTTGATGACCCGCCATACAACAATGAGTAGAATGATACACATCAATACACAAACCAGAAGAATGGTCACAATTGCAGCCACTGGAACGATTGATCTCTCTGTGGTATTGAAGACAAAAATGACAATTATTACATTTTAGCCCGGCACTGTAAAATATCCTCACTACTATAATGCGTGTAAATAACAGTTACACAAAGTGTGAGTGGGTATAGCTGTTTCTCCCCTGCTTTATTTTTGGTTTTAAATTTTGTTGAATGTAGAATTAAAAGGTTCCTAATTCTTTAGGGGCCATTCATTTCTGTATAATCATCACCATACGCCCACACATGGCTAATACTGTTCAGGTTTTTACACAATTTTTTCACGTAAAAGTGTCTGAAAAAAAATAGTATAAAACAGAAATTCGGTTTAGTTTTAGAAACAGAGATACCATGTTAACATGGCAAACATTGGAAATTGTCAATTCAGTTTGTCCTTATAGTAAAGGACACCTTGATGAGGGCAATTGAAATGATAACTGCAAAGGGCACAGAGGCAATGACCAGGCATGGCGGCAACGGACCCTTCCCATGAAATATGTAAATTGCACAACCCTCGTGCGCACTAACATTTTGGTTGGCAAAATGATGGAACATCGCAACTTTTGGTATCGGGCTGATGGTGGCGTGACGCAGACACGTTTGTGCGTCTGCTTAGTGCACAACTCTATGGCGTTTGCCAACCAATAGTGTCTGTACGCATGCGTGAATGTAATTAGCATATTTCATGGGAAGAGTCTATTGTCTCATGATGAATAATCAGGTGTGAACTTTCTATCCGAGGACTTTATACAAACGACACTAAACCAAAGAAAACTGTAAAATTATCTGAAGGAATGTTATTATTCAGATTTCTCATTTGTTCATACCAGTAATCTCTCCTGTGGGTTCGACAGTTCCGTCACTCCTCCAATTCACCCCTCCGGCATTAATGGTATATCCCTCCTCCATAGTAGGACCTCCACTGGTCACAAGCTTTGCAGTGGTGTATATGTTTTCATCCACGTACACACTTTCGAAACATTTCAGGTTGACATCGTTGTCATGGCTACACTCGCTGGTTTCCATAGAAACTTTGCATTGATCCAAGCGTTGTTCCTGCCCAGTACACTCCACTGCACTGTATAATATCCCGGTATCTGATCTAGCCTTACCATATGCCGTTTCGGTAACAAAAGTATCTAGAAAAGACAATAATGTTGAAGCGTATTAAAGGTGCTTTGTTGTTGCACTTTCCCAGAATTTTCATGTATATATTTTTTTATGTATATTCCAAAGATAGTTGGGGAGAGACTCGAGATGAATCTCACGCCAAACTGAAAAAGTGTCTGGTCAAAGATTGTCTGAATTTCTCGGGCGTCTTGATCCCCATGATAGTCTCAGGGAGAGAATTCCAAAGTCGGGTGTAGTATGGCGTGAAGGATCGCTGATGACTTGCAGTTCTGGATAGCACCTGTCTGATTGTCATTGGATGATAATGTACAGAGCTATGCGTCAATCTTGTGGGTTATTGGAAGCCATGTTTGAGGATGGTGCTGCTTACAAGGATGGGACATCTTCCATGAGCTGCCTGGGTGTATGATGGACAGACCAGCAACGTCACGACGGAGTTGCAGAGGCTCCAGGAATAATCTAGTACAACAAATTCCCACTTTTTATCACATCCATTGAATTTAGCTGTGTGCCTTTTGTCTGCTAAGAGTTTAAGTGGTTGCTTTTCCAGCTTTTCAGCTCTGTGAACCTTGGTTCAAAACTCACCTACAGACCAGAGTCTTGGATCTAGAATGGATTTTCAGTCCCTATCTAATTACATGGGACTTGGGTCTGTGTGGAGCATCTTGTGCATTGTATTTAAGTTCTGTCATTCAAGTGTGGGTTTGAATCACGGCCTGGCTTGTGTAAGATACGTCACCATTGCTGTTGTGACTTACACAAACTTTTCCCCTGCAGCTAAAACCGTGTTGATCACAACCTAGACGGGTGTGAATTGACTCTTCCACAAACCAATGATGTAATAGATGCATCCCTTTAACTGTTTACGCATGATCAGTGATGCAGATGGATGAATCTAGGGTATTAACATCTCTTTTTCTCTTTCATTGGAAAATACAAATTCTAGCTGTAATAAATTTCCTAGGGAGTGATCAGTTTAATTCCATACAATTAATTTTGTAAGTTCCCAGAGGAATAAATATTGTTCACTTAATGGTATAATACAGGATTGGTAGAGCCATCAAAATAGTCACAGACAGTATTTATGTTTTGTGTACGGTAATCAACAATATACATGAAATATATTTAATTATTTATTTTAATTCTTGGACTATACAATATAACGAGCAGAGGCCGTCCAGGGAAATGCAAAAGTAAAAAAAAAACTGTGAAAATTTGGGCTTAATTGTGTGTGTCAGGAGAAAAAAGGGAAAAACCATGCACAATTTTCAGCATGTACATTAAACACAAAGTCCTTAATTTTGGTTGTTAACAATTGAAATCAGCAGTTGTGTTTGTTCCGACAACCTTAGGTTTCAATAACCCCTCGTAATCTACTTGCTAGGGTTAGGGTGAACGCTAAGTTTAGGATTACATTTTTTTCTCTTTTGTTTAGAGCCATTTGTCTATTCTTATCTTTTATCTAGTACTAATTGAATTTTTTGTAAGAATAGTATTGTAAATTGCTTGTTCATCTAGTTCTAATTTAGGCCTATTGGTATATTTGTAAAGCGCCATGAGCACAGGGGATGTGCGCTATTGAAATAAAGTTGATTATTATTATTATTAGGATTGGAAAATAACATTTGTAGTAATGCTGGAACAAAGGGGTGTTGAAACATAAAATGTGACCCGCTCTGTGAAAATGAGTCAGATGTTGACAATTTAAAGAATTGTGTTATATACATGGCTGGAAAGAACACACCAGCAGCAGTTATTTGGTATATGTCTAAGCTCTGGGGTGTATCGCGTTGCTGAGTTACTCCCGTTTGAAATTAGCCAAGGTATCATTTTTGTTGAAAATGAATTACAAGTAAATTGATGTTTAAAACTACAATTTTCGCGCTACATATTAGCAAAAGGACACAAATTAGACTAAAGTATGATGTTTTCATAGCTTTATTGACTAAAAATGAGTGTTCTGAAAGTTTACCATGCAAAAATAGATCTTAAAAAAGTAATATAAAAAAAAAATTGATATTTTCCCCATTGAAACGTCCATTACATAATAATGCATTAGGCGACATCTGACTCATTTTCACAGAGCGGGTCATAAATGTGTAACTGTACTGTCTATAACGTCATACAATGACACTGCTTGTTTACGCATAAATTAAGGCCTAGAAATTCATCTTTGAGAGGGCAAGGCCATTTTCTTTTTTGCAAAGGGCACTTCCACAGGAAAATCTATTGGGGCATTTTGAAGGGGCACCAAGGCTAAGACAAGGGGGACAGAGACCATGGCCTCTATGTAATTTCCAGCCCCTGAACTTAAATTTAAATCTAACGGCACTACTTGAACTTTTTATCCAAATGGTTCACTCTCCTAAAGCTGTTCTGTTTGTGCTGTACCCACCTGTGTATATAGCACCGTTAAATCCAAGCTGGTGACAGACCACCCTAGCAGCTTTACGATTCCAACCAGACAGGCCGCAGACACTCCACCATTGATCATCTTGGTAGATTTCAACACGGCCAGATGTTAGAGTCAAACCATTCTTTAGACGAATTTTAACTCCTGTGACAGAAAATTTTCAAGGAAAATAATGACACAAACATTGAAGGTGTCTCAGGCCTGGAATTTCATCTTTGAGAGGGCAAGGCCATTTTATTTTTTGCAAAGAGCAGTTCTATTTCTACAGTAGAAAGGTAAAAGACTACCAAATAGTACGGTAGCTGTGGAGTTTATTTTTTTACTTGCATCAGTCTCATTTTATGGGAGAAAGAAATACCCCAGCACGCTTTAAAATCCAGAATTAAACAGTGATACCTAACTGACTGTGTCTTCATCTCACCATATGGCACAGTGGGTTTAACGAGACTCGTAGCTGAGCAGTGAACCGCAGCGATGTCATAAAATCCACACTTGGCGGTAAGACTGACATCGAATAGACACTGTGTCAGGTTGCTCTCTGTACCTTGACACCTGAAGCCAGTTATCAGTGCATCCCCGGAGCTTGTATCTCTAAGTATTAATCATATGACTGGGCCCAATTTCATGGCTCTGCTTAAGCACAAAATTTGCTTAAGCACCAAAAAACCTTGCTTAGTAAAACCAGATTACCGGCCAATACTCCACTCGATTGTTATGCTAACTAAACAACAGCTAAATACAAGTCACGAGCAATGTACATCGCATGGAGTTTTGGCCAATAACACGAGTATAATAAGCAAGCTTTTTTCGTGCTTAAGCAAATTTTGTGCTTAAGCAGCTCCATGAAATTGGCCCCAGGTTTAAAGGTAGAGTCATTGATATGAAAGACTAGATTCGAGAAGACTGGAGGAAAGAAACTTTTCATAGAAACAAATGATGTACTTCCCTTAAGTGAGGATCCAGAAAGAAAATACACTTTTATCATGCCTGAATATCTCGCCTGAATATCGCACCTGAATATTTCGTCTAAATATCTCGCCTGAATATCGCGCCTGATCATCGCGCCTGAATATCGCATCGCGCCTGAATATCGCATCGCGCCTGAATATCGCATCGCGCCTGAATATCGCGCCTGAATATCGCGCCTGAATATCGCGCCTGAATATCGCACCTGAATATCTCGTCTGAATATCATGCCTGAATATCTCGTCTGCATATCATGCCTGAATATCGCCCCTGAATATTTTGTCTGAATAACTCGCCTGAATATCCCGCCTGAATATCTCGCCTGAATATCGCACCTGAATATCGCGCCTGAATATCGCTCCTGAATACCTATTCTGAATATCGCCCCTGAATATCTCGCCAGAATATCTCGTCTGAATGTCGCGCCTGAACATAGCACCTGAATATCGCAGATGAATATCTCGCCTGAATATCGCACCTGAATATCTCGCCTGAACATAGCGCCTCAATATCGCACCTAAATATTTGTCTGAATATCTCACCTGAATATCGCACCTAAATATCTCGCCTGAATATCGCACCTAAATATCTCGTCTGAATATCTCGCCTGAATATCATGCCTGATTATCATGCCTGGCTTTTAAAGATACTTTGGCTTAATTGTGACCAATAAATAATAATTCTAACAAAATTCTCATGTTTTAACATTAAAGAATACCCACTTGTATTCCTGGGTGAAGCGTAGAGTATACAGTGGCCAGCCAGTAGCATAACCCAATGATCGGCAAGTGACCTCAGCTTCCCTCTCGCTCCATAACCCATCATTGCAGATATTCCACCATTGTCCGTTATAAAATGTTTGTAAATGTCCCTCGTCTGCATCAGCAGAACCAGCCAAGCGGATTTCTTCCCCTGTCGATTGAAACAACAAGCCGCATAATGTAATTCCCATTCATATACCCTTTTTGTTAAAAACAATAATAATATAGGAAAATCTGTAAAACTTCCATGTTTTGTACTTTTTTAATTCCTATATTATTCTCATGCCCCTTTTCAAGAGTGGTCAAATTTGCACGTGATTTAACAGTTGTGCGTCGGTTACATTAATTACACTACAGTTGCATTAATTACACCATGTGTTATTTCATTTTTCATTTCATTTCATTTCATTTCATTTCATTTCATTTCATTTCATTTCATTTCATTTCATTTCATTCCATTTCATTTCATTCCATTTATTAATTATGGTTGTGAAGCCCATTTCATTTCATTTCATTCCATTTCATTTCATTCCATTTATTAATTATGGTTGTGAAGCCCATTTCATTTCATTTCATTTCATTTCATTTCATTTCATTTCATTTATTAATTATGGTTGTGAAGCCCATTTCATTTCATTTCATTTCATTTCATTTCATTTATTAATTATGGTTGTGAAGCCAAGGGCTCTCAGAAAAGCAAACTTAATCACTATACTAGCCAAGGAGCCCATAGAGAGAGGTGCCCACACAAGCTTGTGTGCCAACACACACATGGCTTTTAAGAGTGCTGAATGTTGGTCACCCAATCGATCTTATACAACTCCTTCTGTATCTTTATTGGTGAAACACTATCATGTGATCACATTTCGACCAATCAGAATGCGTACACTCTCCAAGGTATTGATGAATAAATATTAAAACCTTTTTGTAAACATTGTCGAGGGATAGGTTTCTGGGACGGTTATGATTGATGGTACATTTTATATACAATTTGAGTTTCCTGTTTACAAATTTTAATTTTTTGTTCTGAAAGTGCCTAACCTAAATACAAATCAAATTTATGTTTTCATAACTTCTGATAACAAATGCTTGAGACCTATAAATCCATCTGGGTTTAGTACTTGCCTGGAAGTGAGGAAGGCTCCAGACTACACTTGACCCCGCCCACACTAGCTTCGCAAAAATCCCCTGGTATTATTCTGTGAGGGCACTCCAGCAAATACTTCTCATTTCCGACGCAGTCCGGAAATCGCAACGCGTAGGGGAACGAATCCTGATCCGTGAAGAAATGGTTGTCCGTGAAGGTCTCGATTGCGTACTCATAACCCAACTCACGGCAGACAACTGCTGCATCTTTTGCATCAAAGGAATCGCTGCAAACCATCCACGCAGATTCGAATGGCATCAACTCAATGTTGCCCTCTGTCTCTTCTCTGCCATGGATCAACTTCAGGAGATACGGGGGTTCAGAATCACCTACAAAGACAAAGGAATTAAATGATAAATAAGACGTGTGATTTAAAACTTTGCTGAGTAGAAACTGGTCTACAGTAACATCTAATAATTCAGGCCTGTGATTGGTCAGAAGTTTTCAAACACATCTTACTTTCCCGAAGACGTTAATTTGTCCTGAACCTCTAATTTTCTGTTGTTTGTGATGTAGACCGTCTATAAATCCATTAGAAAATAGAATTAGCTGTTGCAAACTGCTTACCAACCAAAGACCTGTGGTATAAATGTATTACTAACATCCTTGCAGGACATTCAAGAAGTGTTATAC
The DNA here is from genome assembly GCA_037783415.1 of Leptasterias polaris. Classification (NCBI taxonomy): domain Eukaryota; kingdom Metazoa; phylum Echinodermata; class Asteroidea; order Forcipulatida; family Asteriidae; genus Leptasterias; species Leptasterias polaris. The sequence goes on from JAZGTN010000126.1 coordinate 141,225, forward strand.
TCTCAACCAAGAAGAGACTGAATACATTTATAATATTTTTCACTTTTGTACAAACACATCTGAGGTAGTCATCTCTCCAATGTAATATGGAGAATGCAGGTTAAAAAATAGTTTTAAAAATTGTGATTTTACAAGTCCATGTTTCAATCGGTATGCTCTGATCAGCTTCTGGAGATAAGCTGGGGGGAAAAAAGGGGAAAAAAATAAAATTCTACTCCCAGGAATTTGTAAGGGTTAGCTATTCAAGTGTTAAAAGATCAACCAACGTTTCCTGGGGATTTCCAAGGAAATTTGTCCAGTGCGAAAGGGGTTGTGCACTGCAGCAATATAATCTTCTTTGCAGGGGGCTAAGAAGTACATGTTTACCAAACAGAAGTTTCTCTGAAAATAGACTAGAGCAGAAAGGTAATATTCTGAGGGTAGCGATAATGGAGTGTAATGATATTGGGGGGTAGGCCTATATTTTTCCTCTTTTTTGTGTGTGGGTGTGTGGGCTTACACATGCCAACTTACTGGGTACTTTTAACAATGGAACAATGCCACCCCACAAGGTTTTCTTTGTTCTAGTGGTACCCCACAGAGGATTTCTTCAGAAAAGGGAATAATAGAACAACAATGGATGTACCTAGTAACTGCCCTATGTAAGGTTGTGGGTGTGGTGTGTGTGGGTAGGTTTTCTTTGTTAAACTGGGTCCCCACAACGGGATTCTTTAAAAAAGGGAATAATAGAACAACACTAGGAAGTCCCCACAACGGTGTGTGCAAAAGTGTGTGTGTAGTTTTGGGGGGTATTTCGTTTTTGTTTTTTATTGCTTTTTGCTGCACCAGGGAACCACAGGGTCACTCTTCAAGGATTTTGACAGAAGCTGAAAGTTACAAGAGTACAAGCATAGAATGCAAATTCTCATCTCACCTTCATTAGGTTCGCAAACTACCAGTACTTGATACAAATTGGGAAACCCACGACCGCAATAGTAAGCCCATAATGGATCATGAGCACACTCCGTAAGCAGCGTCTCGTTGCCAAAGCAGGAAAAATCAAAAGTTACGACACCATCCATGGAGTAGTCTTCTAAAATCTCCCAGGATGACAGTGCTGAGGGGTAACCGAGCTGTCTGCAAGTAACCATGGCTTCCTTTTTAGTCCATACAAAGCGTGGCAGGCAGAGTTTACCCCATTCTCCGCCGTTAAAGATTTCAACTCGTCCGCTGCTGGCACTGTAACCTCTGACGAGGCGCAGAGAGAGTTCTGGTGAATGTGAGTCAGAGGTTAACATTAATACACCGATCCATTAAGCCCCGCCTCCTTACGAGTTGACCAATCACAGCCACGAAACCTGATCACCATTAGAGCAAAGATCACCAAACGGCTCAAATGGTGATCAGATTTCGCGGCTGTGATTGGTCAACTCGTAAGGAGGCGGGGCTTAATGGATCGATCTATTGGTTTTAAGAAGAATACAAAATTCTAACTTTCACTTTGTAATAAACACAATATTATTAACTAACCATTGAAATTTTATCAAATTTAGGAAATTCAACTTTTGTGAAATGATTATAAAAATACTTTTGTTCGTAATGCAAATTGTACAAATTGTGAATGCGGCAGTCAAAGTTTAAAGGGACGCTTTGGGTTATAAGAAGCGTTTGTTATTAAACAAATATGATTGGAAAGATGTTCTAATAATGATTCACACAAATATCCCTCGGCATTGTGTGGTTTTAATACTACTTTGTAAACTAAAATGGTTTTGGTTGAACCAAACTTTTGACTCCACAAAATGGCGGACAGTGTTAGCTCGAAAAGTAGAAAGAAAACTTCATAATTTCGAGGGATATTTGTGTGAACCATTATGTTCTACTTTAAAAAAACACATCTCTCCAATATAGGCTATTCATTTGTATAGCCCAAAGCAAGCAATCCGAGGCAACGTGTCCCTTTAAGCACTGGTGATTTGAGGAGGGGGGGGGGGGGCTTTAAATGCATTTATAACTACTTTGACATTAACTATGAACTTGATGATCAGTGCATTACAGGTATTCTACGTGATTGGTAAGGATCAAATGAGATTCATCTAATTGGACTTTTTGTATCCTTAAACTGAATTGAAAGATATTTGAACATGTTGTCTACTTTTCGGATAAATATACACAGTTAGATATTTCTATTTCATTGAAAAACACATGACTGCTATACTTGTCCAGTGGCGAAATTACTGGCCCGACACTATCCACTACCCTCTGGCCTGCGGACCTGTGTAATTTTCCATTGCATTTTCTATTTCAAACAAATTAAAATAGTCTTTTATGCAACAAAAATATTACTTTTTTGTTGATAAAACTGGCATATATATCAATCAAAAGTACAGAAAAAATAAAAATAAAAAATAGCTGGTCTGCTTTTAATGCTTCATCAACTTACAATCATTTGTTAATATGCTCTGGGGAATTTTGTTTTTGTAACAATAACATAAATTGTTCCATAGTTTTTGTACCAAGGCAACAATTGTCATATAATAATAGGATCAACATTTATATTCAATGATATTTCTTTTGAAATTCGTTTTACTGGCCATGCAATTATAAGCAAGAAACACATACCAGCAGGCGACTGTGATGTACTTGTCATGCTTGTTGTATTCACACCAACAGTAGCGCATGTTGATAATGTCGACAACAACAAACACAGGTTGAAGACAACATTGGGAGATTGGATGCCTAACGTTGGCTGCATTGTAAAAATCGAAGGCGATTTTACTCCAATAATTATGTTTGCATAAAGAGATTGTAACACTACTACAAGTACAAGTCTCTACTCTGAAACTGGTTTATCCCAACAGTTCTGCACGGCACAACGCATAAAAAACAGTTGGATGATGGACCATGGATCCCATGGACATATCGAGGAGAGAGTAGGTGTGGCACTTTTCTCTTGCAGTTGCAAAATCCACTTTGCGGCACACTGGACAGCGGTTTGCACGCGCCGCATCTGATCTACACACAGTAAACAGGAGGAAATTTGCTTATTGTTCATTCGCGACGGTCACACATTATAACTCGGTGAATTATTTAGGTTTCACACTTGCAGCAGAATTTGTTTCATACAGAGCTACAAATTGCTCAGGTTGACATGCTGGTTCCATTATCTTTTTTGTTTGTGTTTATGTTGAGCGCATTTTAGGGATTTGCCCAATCTGCAGATTGCGCTGCTCAATTTTATGATTAATATTATTTTTAGTCTCACCGTCGTTATTCCCAAATTGCGCGCTCTAAGTCTAGTGTGTCCCTCCACAACATTGATCTCTGCCACAGAACACCACCCGAAACATAAACAAAGCCCGTATATATTTTGACAATTAATGATTATGTTTTGACACAGTTGATTCTTTGATTCTTTGACGCGGGGTGAGATATTTTGTCTTGCTGTCTGGTCCGCCAGATAGGATGAGGCGGCCGCCAAGTGCACTCGTACCCTTCCCGGCCGGACACCAGCCTGACCATCCATCACTAACAAGCACAAATTGTCGGCTAGATTGTTTATAAATGGGGAGGATATTTTATGAGAAAGAAAGAATTTTGAAATTAACTAATGTTTTGAAACACTTTTGACGATATTCTGTGACAAATGGAATTTAATACCGACGAGGCAGATGCGAAAGGGTCTTATTGCATGCAGGGCTCTCATCATGCGAGGGATAATTCCTTCATGCTTTCATCAACTCAAACTAAGGGCACCCAATTCATTCGTGGTGGGTTAGGAGGGGGATCAGGAAGATCGGTGCTCTTTTGTAAAGTCTTTGCAGTGTCACGCAGAAAATGACATTGAGATGCCCCCCCCCCCCCCCTCCCCCCCCCCCCCCTTCCACTCCCCAAGAAAAGGCCAAGTGCATCAAGCACGCTGAGTGCTGTCGGCACGCTCCCAAATATAATGAGATGAAGTCATGGTGAAACGGCGGCATGGTGATTAATCAAACCGAATGCTGAAACCATAAGTTATTTAACTATTAAGGCCGTATCCGAATTGACGGTCACGGTTCACGGCTACTGACTGTTGCCAAAGGTCGATCGCAAAGGACGGCCGCGGCCATCCAGCCGCAGCTTTAGCCTGCCCGTTAGGCCCCTACCAATTCGGACACGGGGGGCCGCCTTAATTATTACGAATCGGTTATAATTAAATGTCTGTCTTTGGCCCAAACTGTGAATCGATCATTGAAATTATCTTATGAATTAACGCCGCGCGGACTGTCCATGAATCTAAATCTTACCTGTAAGAAGAGGCTTACTAATCCCACCAGATCTTCATTACTTTTATATGGGGGTACTTGCCTTCACACTAACTTGGAGGGGACACAATTAATTATTAGTGGTTCAGCGGAGGGATATGTTTTGGAGTGGAGGGGACGCCGCGAGGCCGGCCAGGGGGCCGGGATTTAAGGGTGTCCGGTCATAGTCAGAAGAAGAGTGGCGGTAGCTTCCTGGCGATGGCACTGGGGGAGCTTTAAATAGTTTTGAGATTGATCGGTTGCTTGTTTCATTTGTTCAACTAAAATTGGGGAATTTAATTAGCTTTTAAGATTTCCCAGTGGTATAAAAATTAGTTTTCCCCGGGGATTTGCCAAAACTGGGGAGTCGGTGGCGAAACTTATGATAAGTTTTCGCCAACTCCCCAGTTTGGGCAGCATTTTGAGAAGCATGGTTCTTATCTGCCCAATCTACAGATTGCAGTCTGTAGATTGGGCAGATCGTGCGCAATCTGGAAATCGCAAATCCCAAATCCCCCCAAAAATGACACACGTCAAAAGTACAGTCTAGAATGGTACCTAGACGTTGCATGGTTGTTACTTTGCTATTAAGAGAAGCCCCAATTATATTACGTTTTATTTGGGGCGATTTGTTCCATCAAGCTCGCCGAAACACCGCCGATCGATCGGCGGCTGTAGTTTTCCTGTTGTGAAACAAGTCAAAACAGCCCATGGATGATGGTGATGTGTCGTCGGCATATCTGTCTAAAAGAGGTAAGCTTTTTGTGGATGAATACTTACATTGTACAATTTATAGGACAGATAATCTGAACACAGTTATAGTTCTGATAACTTTGCATGGCATGATTTGTTATAGTTTTTCAACCGTCTAAATAAATTTTGCTGGTTCTGTTCAGCTTTGAATTTGATCATGGACGAGTCTCTGTCATCTCGTCGCACCACCAGACAACCAAATAAGGAGTTAAAATTTTGGCAAAATACCTGAACATCTTGTGTGAACACACACAGAGATAGGTTTGTAGGGCTTTTGTGTTGTCATGTCACCCATATGGGTGGGGTTCTGGGGATTGGGAGTAGTCTTGCCGGCCCGTAGTCAGTCTTTTAATATTATTGACTTAGGCCTTTTCCTATGTTTTATACACACACTTAAAATACACATGTTCCGTCCCAACTTGGAGGACAATCATCCCAACTATAGTTGGGACCGGTCCCAACTTCCCAACTTGGAGGACAATCGTCCCAACTATAGTTGGGACCGGTCCCAACTTCAGTGTTTAATACACCTATCAATTGTATGACGCACTATCAGACCCCCGGGGATGGTGCGTCAAGTTTGCGTCTTTACTCTCGGAAAAAGTGACTGTGGGTACGTCAAGTCCAATAGTAGTCAGTCAAAAAAATCTTCGAGCGGTGCGTCGAGGTACGTCATGGTCCGTCGATGTCCATTTCAACATTTATTTTGTCTATTTAGTGGAGAATAAAAATGCACCTACCCTCCCCGCCTGTGTAAAATGATGTTGGTATTATTTTGTTAACATTTATGTTGCCCGAGGGTCGGGAATTTACCGCCAGAAAGTCAGCGATCACCACATGCCAGCTCAGACGGCCGTTTATTTTCCACACTGCACATAGCAAGCCTTTTGCCCAAGCCCAATACACATGTGCATCATGGCGTGGTGGTTTTGTCATCCTTGGCCCCTGTGGTATATTATATCTTTCACACGCACGATAGTGGGGGTCGATTGTCGAGTCATAGATGGATACGAGGTAAGCCTGTGACCATACGTTTAATTTACTATCCGTTTCAAACTTTTCCAAACGGTTAACCGTTTGTCGGCGGCAAGTGAATTTATTCTAAAATACACGAACAACAAAGACGATGTATAAGGAAGCCCAAATGTTTTGACAATTAACATCGAGACTGTACATGTACCTGTGTCAGTGTATTTTGTAAATCCTTGTTTTTTGATGTTTCCAAAAATTTACCGACCGAGAGATAATCCTTCACGATCTTTATAAGCACAACATCCCGCAGAGTCGAAGTCGTGTGAATATCCCCCATCACTTCCGTGTGTATTTGAGTTTGACAAACGAAAACTGCAGTATTGCTCACGCACGTGTAAAAACATCTCTGACCACGCAGTTATTTCTCACTAAGGGAATTTCCCTTGCCTTATCGCTCCCACAGCTACACGCCATTCCTTCGCCCCCTAACTATAAAAGTTTACCACGTTAGGTAGAGCAAGCACATCCGCGGGATCGCGGTGATGAATACAGCGCTGTGAGAAGCACTACGTCATAAATAATTATTCACGCGATCGGCCAATCGGAAAGCGGCCAGTCATTACCAGTTATTACGAGGATGTGTGTTATTTAGTCACATGTAATTCATGGCGCGGTGGTTTTGTCAACCTCTGCCCCGTGGTATATTATATCTCTCACATGCACGATACTAGGGGTCGATCGTCGAGTCATGGATGGATACGAAGATGCATTATTTAGTAGACTGGTTCCCTCTCTATTATTTCGTGTGTTTGATAGCTAGTGCGTTGGGAACCGCACGTCTCGAAGATCAAGTTGTACATTCTCGCCTCGTGCATACACTTGCCATGTATTTTCAGCATGTGTGCCGGGAAACTCGTACATACAAGGTTGAAATACTTGGTATTCACTGCGCGTGCATCGTTTGCAGCATAGCAAGCGATTATGTGCGTCGATTTGTCCGTCGGTGGTGCGTTGCTATCCGCGAAAGGTGAGTCAAAAAAACGTTCGGAAGACCGTCCAAATCTGCAACAAGTGTGTCAATTTTTTGACTCATGGTGGGTCTTTGGACACGCAAATCCGTCCCCACATATGGACAGTGACGCACCATCCCCGAGGGTCTGATAGTGCGTCATACAATTGATAGGTGTATAAGTTGGGGCGTCTCAACTATAGTTGGGATCGCCCATTACTAGAACTCAACAGGATAGCCCCCGCAAAAACGATACAGTGATCGATCGTGGGGACTGTGACATGCGGTCAGAGAAGTGAGGTGTGGGGAGCTCCCACTGCCGCGATCAGCTTATGGATGGGAAGAACGGTCTCAATTCTTTTCAAATATGGTGCTGGCACTGGATTTTCTCAATTTACTGAAGTCAGCACTAAATTATTTAGAGTGCTGGTTGTCACACACTGACTTCACACACAAACAACCAGCAATTGGCAGCGAACAATCTGTCCAATGTATGCCGATGCTGGCTCCGCTGGTACCCTATACTATCCCAACTACAGTTGGGACGCCCCAACTGTGACACTCAACTATAGTTGGTGCGAATGTCAAGTTGGGGCGGAACACACACACTGACTGGACTAGTCGTACTGTGCCTTGTTGAGATTAGGGACCTACATGTACAAGAAGAATGAACATACAAACCAATAGAGCTAGGTAGGGGAAGTACCGGCACACCTAGCCCACTTCTGTGGCCAAGCAGGATTCAACTTAGTTGCGATAATCGTAACCCTCCATCCTCCCGACGGTCGGAGACCGGAGGGTTTTAAGACAACAAGCACAAGATTCGACCATAAGTGCAATTTCGACCAATGTTGACAGACTAGTCACCAGATTTGCCAAATTTTTACCACTTTTGAAAATCATGTCACAAATTCTAAGAACACGGATTTGATCATCAATGTCTAATGAATCCATTCATAACACTCAAAACATCATTGATGGTTGAGGTTTTAAACCCGCACTTCGTTACCATGCAACTTCTCGACCAATCACTGCGCATGTTCAGTGCCATTTCAGCTTTACAACGCTTCAGCCTATTTAAAGTTAGCTGTTGGCGGCGAAATATACCATGCCATTGCCTACAAAAAACTCACAGAGTATCATTTAATTAAAGATCTTTCGGAGCACAATTTGAAACATGACATCGTCATTGGATGCCAACTGTAAAAATGTGTCTGTACAATCTGCACAGAAGTTTGTCATTTAGTCAAAATGTCAAATTCAACATCTACATGTATTTCACTTTGATTTAGTTGGCCTATCAAAGAAATATAGGAATAATTTTTTTTAAAACATAATACAATTGTACAGACCCATATGTTTTAACTGTGACATCATTATATATATATTATTATTTTTTCTTTACTTGCAGTCGGAAGGGTATCACTTTCAAATACAACTTAGCATTTTACACCAATTTAATATGAGATTAGAGACATGCACATTTTTTCTACTTTCATAACGACTTTATTTATTGGAAAATAATTTCATCACAAAGCTGAATTTGACCTTAGAGCCTTACTTTAAAGGCATTTCGTCTCAGCAGAAGAACGCTAATAGACCAATCCATTAAGCCCCGCCTCCTTACGAGTTGACCAATCACAGCCACGAAACCCGATCACCATTAGTGCAAAGATCACCAAACGGCTCAAATGGTGATCAGATTTCGCGGCTGTGATTGGTCAATGAGAAATGGGCGGGGCTTAATGGATCGGTGTATTGTAACCCAATCCAAAGTTCTCAAAACTACATGTACACCTTAGCCACTATACAATGTACCTTGCAGGAAAAATACTGAATGTTTGAGTGCCATGATGAGCGTCACTAATTGACTGATTTGCAGGGTTCTGCCCAGGATTTGTTTAGTGCCGGAAATATTTTTTTTCCTAGTACAGTCAAGTCAATTTCCTTTCGATCGTGGACGGAGTGGTAACCTTCATGTAGATTTACGGTAATAATACCAATATCAGGTGAATAAAATCTCTTGTTGAGTTCTTTCCAAAGCTCAAAGAAAGATTTTGTGCACATGATGTTACTGCAAACCTTACTAGGTTGTTCGTATCTCCACTGTACGTACAAACAGTATATTGGGTGCCAGTTTCACTTCCTTTTTAGGCCATGTACCAGGGTTCTGCCCAGGATTTGTTTAGTGCCGGAATTTTTTTTCCCCTAGTACAGTCAAGTCAATTTCCATTCGATCGTGCACGGAGTGGTTACACACGTGCGCCCTGCAGCTGTGCCTTGAATGTAGGCCCTCAGTGCGCGCACGCCTTTACCGTCATGGGAAAACAATTTACAGCATCTATAGCATGGTGCTTACTCTGCAGTTCATTTCCGTTGTATTAAATGCTGTAGAATAGGTTTCGCAACATGATGAAACTGGTATCATGCTATTCCAAGCGTAAAGCTATAATCAGCGTGACTGGAAACCATTGCAAAATCAATGCGGGTTTCGTGCGTTGGATATATTATATTGTACATCGTAGCGGGAGGAATGCTCGATCCTGGATCATTAAAATAGACTCAAACCAAAGAAGTAGGCTACTCGAAACTTTGGATAAAACTGTTTACTGGTAAATAATTTGTTTTACACGTTGTTCAAAATATTTTGAAGGAAATGGGCAAAAAAAAGGGAAAATGTGTGGTGGTCGGAAAAAGAAAAAATTCTGCGAGTGCCGGTCGGGGAATCATGAGTGCCGGTCGGGTTTTCCGGCACCGACCACCGTGGGCAGAACCCTGGATTTGAGTGCTGTATACAGGGATGAGAAATTTCAGACTTGTATTTGAATTCAGACTTTTATAAGTCTGCCTGGCAAACAAAAAATGCTGTAGTTTTCTCCAAATAAAATAAGCTGGGCTCATTGAGGCTCTTAAACCCATTTCTTTAGCACTGAGGACGCTGTTTCCAAAAGCGTTTGAATCTTTAACTCCATGGGTGATCAAAAGTTGGAAATGCCATAATTTCTACATTACCTCCTAAGATCTGGATCCCAGTTTCAGACTTTTTGGTCAGCAGTGACTCTCACCCCCTGTGTATAAGAAGCCACTATTATTATTATTATTATTATTATTATTATTATTATTATTATTAGACATTGTTGTGTTTTTGTGTTATCAAATAAACAAACTTATTGTTTTCATTTTTGTTTTATACTAATAGTTTAATGTTTTGTAATTACAGACTCTGAGACCTAATGTGCTCTTGATGTTGTTTGCCGTCTACTAATGTCAAGCACTGTAAGAAAACAATGTCTTCTGAGGAATACTGGAACAACTTACCAGACCACATCATCATCAACATCTTGGCCTTCCTTCCTCTAACTGATAGATGTAATGCTGCCCTCTGCTGCAGGAGTTGGTCTGAATGCTTTGATGATCCCTCACTGTGGCGGAACTTCACGTTTCGTTTTGAAGATGCCAGTGACTCGATTCAGCTTCAGTGCCTTACAAAACACGGCCGACAGCTACGGGTGGCAAAGATCCTCTGTAACCAAAGAGAGCTTGCGAATCAACAGAATGCTTGTGCCGTCCTCAGCGGACTGGCCCAGTGTGAAGAGCGTCGGTTGGAAGAGGTCACCGTCCAGTTCACCACAGAGAATCCACTTTTCTTCCAAGGTCTTGACTTCCTCAGCAGCCTAGCACAACTCTTCGGTCCGCCAGATCCTAAAATCAAACTGGTTTCCACTCTGACGAAGGTAGACTTGAGTGGGTTGTTTGTAACATATCAACCTGTTCTGTTGTACCTTCTTGCAGACAACAATCCCAATCTAAAGGAGCTTAACATTCAGAACACCTCACTAACGTGCTTGATTGAGCCAGAGTGTATGCTGACAGTAGTGACCAAATGTCCAATGATCAGCTCACTAAGCATCCACTACCGCTCCACGTCGGAGCCGTTATTCCTTGAACTATGCGATCCCAAACGCCAACCTCTCAACTTCCTGTCTCTGGCGTGTACCCGGGAGGAGAAGTACCACAACGCAATTTCAAGAGAATCTTGGAAGATGCTCATCGACAGACACAAGCATCTCCGTGTCTGTATAAAGTTTGATCATACCATCGAGAGGCATCGGATTCTGTCCATCCTGCAGCCAGAAATTCCTCTGGTAGAGCTCCAGATGAAGACTATGACCGAGCTGTATGACGAGGTGTCCATGGTAGGACGGTACTTCTACAAGACGTTGGAGTATTTATCCATCGTAACCAAGGGAACGGATGAGCTCAAGCGGGCATTACTGGACTTGGTGGAGCATTCAGATAGACTGCACACTTTACATTGCTACTGCGCATTGGATGAATACTCTATCAGGAGGATTCTGACGCTGCGGCCAGATCTGAGAAAGTACACCCTCAAGACGGAGGAAGAGTTTAACTTGCTTGTCCCAACTCTGGTAGGCCATTCTGCTCTGGAGCAGTGATGTAATTGCTAACCCACTCCTTGAGTTAATTTTCTGTGCAAAATTGTTTCCTTTCTTTTATTGCATCATTCACAAAGTTGTTCCTTTTTTTGTTCTGGCCTTTCAAAACCAAAATTGCTTTTGAAAACAAGCACACTTTACTTTGCAAATGATATCCACCTCTTTAATGGGATTTTGCAAATATGCATCCATGTACCTGTTCTGTGTACATGCACTGGCCAGTGTTGAAAAGCATACTAATTTAATCAGGAGGTATTCTCCTATAAGGATATCAGTTCTTTAGAAATCAGTTTGTAAAAATCTGTGTTATAAAAAATATAAGAGTTACCATTTGTAATGTGCATGCATGACAAAATCTTGAAACATTAAGAGCAAAATATGCATGGTGGATATTTTTTGCCAAAAAATGTTATTTTCATGACAATTTGTTTGTAGCCGGATTTAAGAGAGTGTTTGGAGAACATCTGGAGCAATTGGAAGTCCTCCCAAAGAGCAATGCGTGTGTTTGGACAACCAGCTTCCTGAATGAAAGGGTACCAGGCATCACCAAGAAATCCTCAACCCTCGTGGTTTTGGGTAAATTTGTCTGAAAACCAACGCCTCGGTGTGATTTTGCCTGCATGAATAACAGTAACGATTAAAGAGGCTGTGTCATCATGATCAAAGCAGGCCTGTGACTGTACATGGAATTATGATCTCTCACCCATTTACTGCACACGTGCGCCCTCCCTCCATATTATACTTAAGGAGGATGCAGGCTTGTGCGGTAACTGGGTGAGAGTTCATAATTGCATGCACAGCCACAGGCCTGCTTTGATCATGACGACACAACCCCTTTAAATTTGCATCAATATTGAGTTTAGGACACTTTGCAATATAAAGTTAAAAACTTAGAAGTACTTAGCCACAGCATGGCAGATTAGAATTGTTATAATCAGTGTGTTCCTAAAGACAACCAACCCATACCTCACCATGCCACACACTAGAGACTGGAGTCCTTGCCCAAAGTGTTTCAATTGGGAAGTGGTCAAATAAATAATACAAAATAGTGGCGTCTTTTGTATAGTGCACAATTTCATCACTCAGTGACGCTCATGGTGCTCAACAATATGCAATTGAACAAAAGGACAAACTCTCTTGAATAACAAGAACTGAAAAAGATGTAATAATTTGGGTTTGAGTGTGAACAGATGGGTAAAATGGAGAAGTAAAATGGAGAAGCCACCAGCTGTGCTCAATTGAAATGGAATTCTGGCTACTGTTGGAAGAGACAAGGTTCTCAACCTTGGTCAATTTCTGCAGTTGGCAATCCTTGGCACTGAATCACACTTAAAATAGGAGGTTTAAAAACTGAATAATAATAATAATATCATCTTGGATTTATATAGCGCTTTTCACACCCGAAGGGCGTCTCAAAGTGCTTCCAACATTATTACCCCTGGTCACTGGGCCATTTATGCGCTACTAGGCTAAATCAATCACAAGAACCATCTCTGCCCTCACAGGTACCCATTTTACCCCTGGGTGGAGAGAAGCAATTATAGTTAAGTGTCTTGCTCAGGGACACAAGTGTCACGACCGGGACTCGAACCCACACTCTGCTGAACAGAAACACCTGAGCTTGAGTTCGGTGTTCTTATCCACTCGTCCACGACACCCCATAATGCATCCTTGCATGAATGCATCCTTGCCCCAGGAAGACCGAACGGAAAAAGATTCAGTAGTTGCCATTGGGGTCATTTTATGCAATTTTTATTTCATCTTCTTTGTCATGTTCAGTTACGCTGTGTAAAATGAGTATTTTTCATGATTTTAGTTTTTTAAAGTCTAAAAGAAAATGCTATTAATAATGTAAATCAAAATCTAATTTTTTATGTAATTAATGCTTTTCAAACTTCAAAGCAATTGTTGTATACAATTGTACAAGTTGGATAACAGTTGCCTCTATTGGGCTCAACTATTCTTTCAGGGACTTGTGGTTATGACGACAAGAAAAGCCTAAGGTATAACTTTTTTAACGTTTACAAAAAAAAATCCATGAGTGAAATGATGACTGACACTTATTGATAGAGGGGACAGTTTTGTTTAAGTTGTCATGGCTTACAGTGGAATTATGCCAAACTTACAAACAGGATATGGCACTACGCAATCAATGTCTTCCATAATGCAGTATTTGGTTTATATACAGCGTGGCTATAATGTACTTGAGGTTAGTTACATCTCATTTCAAATCTGACAAACCAGCAAATAAGCGGCCGCTGTCAGTTTTAAGAAAGAATATTTTCAAATCTTGTCTTATTTCAATTCTCCGCCAGGCAATTTTAATAAACAGTATCCATGCAAGTATTCCCAGCCTTATTTTCATGAAAACATTAGCACTTTTTTAGCACTTTTTAAAATGAAATAACCACGATGATGTACTTCTGTCTGTTTAATAATCATGTAAATTTTAGGATTGTGTATATTAATCGCGGTAAGTAATTTTCAGTGATAATTAGACAAAAGAAGACTAGAACTAACAGCTTTATGCTCGGATCGGTTGGTGCCTCGCCAGCTAGTGGAACTTTGGTGTTAATGTATTCTTAACTTCCCTAATTTTTCTTCAAAATAAGAATAATGAGAATTAAACTTAAACTCCTTTTGTACGTTAAATTAAACATGAAACAATCATGCTCGGTAATTTTACTAATTCAGTTTGGCAGTTTTATCCAAATTTAGTGAATATTATAAATACAATGAACACATTGCAAAAAAAGAAAACAGTTTAAAATAGAATGAAATGCCAGTAACTCAGTTTATAGCTGATCCAAGAAGTTCCGAGATACTCAATAGTCTCTGTGCAAAGATGAATTGTTATCTAAATGACTACAAATTATACGTAGTGTAGTACCAATTTACCGTATTTTTGACTGCATGAAGGGATGCGTGAACCAAATGTGATACAAAAAGGTAACAGATTTCTTTTTAAATTGCTGTTACACATGTAGTTACAGGGAACGATTTCGTCCAGCAATTTTGCATAGCAAAATATATAAGTTTTCTGCACACTGAGTGCTAATATTGAGTAGCGAGTGATGATTTTTTAGTAGCAACTGATACATTTGGAGTAGCATTTTGCTCTGCTATTCCAGGGAAATCGTTCACTGAGTTATTATTATTATTACTACTATTATTTCTGTGGCCATTGGTACAAGAAAAATACACACTTGTATTCGCTGTTCGAATTACTCTCATGCGGCAAAAAATACAGTCACTTGCAAATAGAAATTATTGGTTAGTACTAAAAACCAACAGACTGTGAAAGTCTTGCGAATACTCGACCATGTTGGGAACGGTGGATTTTAACAAACTTTGCTTGAATATGTGAAGAAAACAGGGAAAAAACATCCTTCAGGTCCCAGTGTTTGAATAATGCAAGAATTGTGCAGTATATTATAATTTATGAAGAGAGGTAGATAGAAATGTGCAATTAAGGTGTACAAATAATATATTAGAAAAATTAATAATCATATGTAAAGTGTGTATTTTAATGCAATAATCCTCATCTCTAAAAGCTCAACAATGAGGGGAGTAGACCACCATCTCAGTCATGTGACCTGTGTGCAATAGCAGTCATGTATCCTGATTCACATTACAGAGCTGCCAACTCTCCCTGATTCTGCAGACAGTACCCTGAAAATAAACCAACCTTTCCATGCTCTAATGAACAGATTTGAAAATCTCCCTGATTATGGAAACTTGTTTCCTATTATGTTGAGAGTAATTCTAAATATCTCCCTGATTGTTGTACAAAATCTCCCTGATTGGCAAGATGCAAATGTTGGCTGCTCTGACAAATCCAAAAGGAAGCAGGCGCTTTTGTCCTCTCAGCAGCTTCGCTTTGGTTGTGTTGACTTGGGTGACAAAATGGCTGTACCATTCTGTAGGTCTGTTGGAGGGTGGTTGGATGAAGGATTGAAAGCCTGAACAAAAGATGAAACGCTGTTTCAGAACTTCAAAGTAAAAGTGTTAAAGGGAGACATTGCCTTCAGATTGGCCACTTTGGAGTGTAAAACGCATTTTGTTATGACATGAATATGGTTGGAAAGATGGTTTAAAAGTAGAATAGAATGATCCACACAAACATACCTTGAAATTGTGTGTTTTTCCTGTTACTTCAGGGATTATCTCACAAAATACTCCACAAAATGGCGGACAGTGTTAGCTCATGAAGTAAAAGGAAAAACCACACAATTTCAAGGGATATTTACGTGAACCATTACATTCTACTTTTAAAACATCTTTCCAACCATGTTCATTTCATAAACGCTTTTAGAGCCCTAAGTGCCAATCAGAAGGTAACATGTCCCTTTAAGCAGCTATCATTTGACAACCCCCTCCCACCCCCCATTCCTCCCCCTCCCACCCCCCATTCCTCCCCCTCCCACCCCCCATTCCTCCCCCCCCCCCCATTCCTCCCCCCCCCCCCCCCCCCACCAGCACACACTACTCGCAGTAATTATTGGATGCAAACAAGGGGGAGGGCTAGGAATATATTATTTTAACTTTATTAGTTATAAATTATTATGCAAAAAAGGTTGATATAGATTTGAAACATTTTTATACAAAAGGTAAATAAACATAGAATGCTATGCAGCAAAGTGAATTTGATTTGTGTCTCTTTGTTGTATATAAGTTGTTGCTTATTCATCCAATGCATATTTGCTGAGGTTAAAATGAGGTGGAGCTTTGTACTTATTTTGACAAAAATATTGTTCTGGAGTTGTTTTTTCTCTCTCTCTATCTTAAAATCGTTTTATTTTAACTGAGAAAAAAGAATCAGCTGTTGCAAACTGCAAAAATCATGCATGATATACTTCCTACTTAAGTCTGATTTCCCAATTTTTTGCCCTCGGAGAAATCGGTTAAATTGTCATGAAACAGAGTCCTTGCAGCTAATGACAACATGACACACACAAACAGGCATACTGCTGTAAACAGAAGTAGTCAAATGGAAATAAAGAAATGAAAAGAGAGAGGGCGGAAAGCACACAGAAAAACCAAGGGATGAACAATGAAGGAGGAGACAAAGGGGATGGAGGGGGGGGGGGGCTGATTTAACCACAAGAGGTTAGAAACACGTGTCACAGGTTTTGCCTCTATATACGAGCCTGCGAACGGTTCGATGTTGTGTAAAGGAAACTTGCTCGGTAATAAACGCAACGGACAGCTATATGTGGTTTGATTCTCTAACTGGAATCACCGTATTGTTATTTGTTCATACGAATCAATGCCAACAACATTATGTAAATAATAAACAAGCAATTGAAATATAAAGAATTTGATAAATACAAGTGTATGTTAAAATACAATAGCTTCAGTTAGAACTTATTAGAAGTTATTATCACCAAATGAAATACAATTTAACACTTGATAAAGTATACAAAAATACACCTGTGGAAATACATGGATATTGATAATTAAATTAAAGTCTTAGCTGGGTTTATCTGCACTTCTACGACTAGAGATGAAAGGTGCACGTCACTCAGATGGGCTCCAAGAAGACAAACCTGTCAAGGTCCAGGAAAAGGCGATGAAAGGGGTTAAGAAGCGGGGCAGGGTGGAGAGATGAACCGGGTCATATCTACCAAAGCGGGCCTGGGGACTAGTACATCTGTATCAACAGAGCACGTGAAAAAAGGGATGCAAGAGTTTAGGAACCACTTTTATGGAAAAATCGTCGCGTTCCAATCAAATCAAGACAAAGTGTATAACGGGACACTTTTCCGACTTTGCATCTCAGGCCGTTCTCGCTTCTGAGGAGCCAGGAGCAAAACATGGGTTTAAAAACGCAGCTGGTCACGCACTCAGACAGAATTAAACTATTTGATTGGTCAAAGTCTTAGAACAATGATGTCCTGAATGAGCTTCAACCAATCAGAAAAAGACTAGTGGACTGACATTTTAAAATAATTGCGTGGTCAGCAAAGACGACCAAATTTGGAAGGATGGTGGCCAACGTGGCAAAATCTAACACTAAGACATAACTTGCAAAATAGTGCGAATGCAGGCAGGCCTACGTAATGTTCCTGGGGTAGTTCCGGATGTGCCAAATATGCTGTGGTCAGCAGAATATCGTGGGAACAGCAAATTCTACCCTTCCCCCATGGAGGTGTTATAACACTTTCTGGACAAGTAAACTAAGGGGAATTAAAGCATCTTGCCTTTTTTCAAATAGGCGAATGCTAAAAAAGTGGAAATTATAATATTAAAAAGAAACTTCGTCGGACAACCTTAAAGGAGTTATAAATGCAATTTGTAACAGGGTCCGACACACAAAAGACAAAATAAAAGGTGGGAAGAGGGAGAAAATTTAAGGTATTAAATTAGTGAACGAGACAGACAAGGAGAAGGCAAAGACAAACATTTATTAGTCATTTCCTTCTTGGATGAAACGTCTCTTGGTGAAGTTCTTATTTTAATTTTACAAAGATATCATTTATTTCAAAGTAAAACAAAATAAAGCGTTAGTCTGTAAATAACATTTATCAATGGTGATTTAAGACAGTAAATTGCTACTCACCTGTCCAAAGCAACAACCATTGCCGGACAGGTCAAAAACAAATAATTATTGACAATGATGAGGTACAAGGTTTTTAAAATACCGCCCTCTATTGGACATTTACTCTTCAAATCCGCACTAAATTTTGGGCGGCAGTAAAATAAACAGTGTTTACCTTTTACCCGAAGGCCTTTTGTGTTACCTTCGTGTCGGGAAATTTTTGAAAAGTTACAAATTAGCATAAATTTTCCTTCTCAAATAAAGTGACGTCATCAAATAATCAAATCAGAGCCTTTTCAGAACTGAGAAGTCTCCCAAAGTCTCCCGAATTCCGAATAATCTACTCCGCAGCAGTAGAATAATAGCAAGACAAGTTCTCAAAGAACAAAATCTACCAAGCAAGTAGATAAACACATGGTGTTACCGCAAACCAAATATACATTGATACCTCACCATGCAATGCAACAGGTAGAGCAAACTTTTTAGTACAAAAGGGCCTGACCGTATCCATGGTCCAGTCTGAACCGCACCTCTCGACCGATTTCAATCATTACTCCATCTCCCCCATCCCATTCTGAATTTCTATTCAAAGCGCTATATTTGCTCTGTTGCATAAAACGTGAATTATTTGATTAATCATTTATAAATCATCTACAAATGTTTTTCCATTATTTTTGTAAAGAATCCTGAAAACATACAAGCGACTGTCAGGATTGTGTGTCAGATGGATCGATTTTCTTCACTTTGTCCAATCGCATTTCAGAACCTGTGCCCCAGTACCCTACATAGTGTTAAAAGGTACGACAGATACTCGATAGCTCCCAGCACCAGACTATTCAAGATTTCAGCTGGCGTAGACGACGTGTGGTGGATAGAACGTCAACAAACGGTGAGTGAAAAACCACGTTTTTTCCCCCTTTTACAATTCCAGAAAAATCTTTCAAGTTTCATGAGTGAAGACAATAGGTCCATTGCTTTACTGACTCGAAGTTTGTCCTTACTATTAGTGTTTTCATCATGAACAGAGGTTAAAGTTTTGTAGAGGAAGAGACAGTTGATGTTTGTACGAGAGATGAACGGCCTCGCGTAGCGTGACACCGGCAGCTAGTGCTGGCCGGGGCCGTGTGTCGTTGGTTTAGGTGGGCGTACACAACGACCAAGCAACACACGCCCTGCCGGACTTGGGTCATGGTGGGTAATTCGATGCTGGTTGTTCAACAAACAAAGGAGGAGGAAATATACGTTTTTTCCCTTAGGGTTCAGTTAACATGTTAACTCGTTTTATAGACGAAAATACCAAATCCACTACAGTTACGATTTTGCTCATGTAATTGAGTCTGTATGGAAGAAGAAGAAGAAGTTAGTAAACAAAATTGTTTTGTTAATTCGACGGTAAGGCCTTTCCCTCATCTGCTCATGAATCTTTGTTGTTGATTAAACACTTGACAACTTGCCAACATTTTACAATACATCCATAGACAGACAATACAATACATCCATAGACAGGAACTTAGAAATTTCTCTTCACAAATACTTCCCAATCAAATCCTTTTTGCTGGTTCTCTTTCCTTGTTCTTTGAAAGTTTGTTTCCCATTTTCTTATTTTTTCTGGGGGGGGGGGGGGGGGGGGGGTGTTACCCATTGAGCTTACTAAAATAAGTATAGCTTTTGGAATGTTGTTATTTAGCACTTTTCAGTAATTTTATTGTATGTAAATTGTGCCACAGTCTTTATATTAGGACTTGCAATACTACAGTTGTAGTGCCACTGAATGGTCTAAAAACTATCCATTTAAAATAAGACGTGACCAAATATACTTTTAAGTATCAAAATTAAGTCAAGTTCAGCATTTGAAAATATATTTTTAGTAGTTTTTGATTACGGGGCATCTGAAGAAATTGTAAAATTTCTTGGTACTTTCAGGACTTCATTCAAAAGGAAAGGGCATTTATACTACATGTAACTACAACCACAGTATGAGGTTTTGATTATAAATTATGCTAGTGGCTGATTGCTGAAGCGCTCAACGTCGGAGCTCTGGTAGTGTAGTGCACGCTACTTTTCCAGGGGACAAATGTACTGTTTAGCTAATACTATACATGTAACTAGACATCCTTTCAATTGTAGGATTGCTTGTAGAAGTGCAATCATGGCAATTAGTTAATGCATTTTATTTCCAATCAGGCAGCTGGAGTAATAATACAGAAGTCATTGTAATCAGACAAAGGCAGGCTGTTATTTCACTTAAAAAAAAAATTAGTTAGTGGCCTGACGTTTCGAACCTAGCAGAGTCTTTCTCGAAGGCTAAAATGACACAACAACACACATACACAAGTGTAACAAGAGCAGTCACTGAGTCATTTTTTCGGGACATGTACACGTATGGCAGTTTTTCATTTGTAACGAGCACCTCTGTGAGGGAAATTCTTAATTTGAAGCGGATTAATTTTATGGGCACCAATTCAATGACCAGGGAGATGGAGACAATTGCTTCCCTGAAGTATAAAAGGCATGCATGATGTACTGTACGTGCTTGCACCAATACACAGAAACAATGTTCTTAATTGATATATATGCGTGTACAGAATGATTGCCCAATTGTCAAATTTCATACACAACAAAATTTAGTCCTTTATTACAGGGTAAAGTAGTAAACAAATCTTACTCAATAACATTGGAACAATAAAAACCAATAATTGTAAACTGTTTACATTGAAAAATCCAGAGATAATTGTTACTTACTAGAAAGCAATTAATTAAGTGTGCAAAGTTTCTCTTGAAGGTGGAATCTGGTCAAAAACCCACATACATGTAAATAATCATTTTCAAATATTTTCATTGGACATTTAACATGATCTAAGATGAAACAAGTTTGATTTCAATAAAATAAATAAAAATATAAAAGAAATACAGTAGGCATATAGTTTTTAATACAGTTCACAATTTCACAATTTTTCCTATCTGTATTTTTACCATTATAAAAACAAAAGTTATAAACTACATGTTCGCAGGCAAGCTGACAGTCAGACAGTCATGGTAGAATCCTACAGTACAGTAGGCTGGCCTTCAAAATTCATATCTAGAGAACTACATGTATGACTCCTAAGCGTATTTAAATCTAAGTTGTCCTCTTTTGTGTTTCTTATTCACCAGATGCTGTTGTCATTGCTTTAGATAACTAGCAAATAGCAGCACACTTAAATAATACAAATCTTTACTTTCATACGACCCAGGGAGGCACCTGCCCTTTCAAAACAGTGGGAAAGTTCAGACGGCAGGAAGAAGAGAAAACAAAAATTTGACAAAAAAGTACCCAATAAAAAATCAGTATTAGAAATAGGTACCACATTTTTGTAATGTAACACTTAAGGCAATTCAACCCCTCTGCCCCCCCCCCCCTTAACCAAAGTGTCCCCATCCGCCCATGTTTGCTTTATAAAACATGTAAAATGACTCATTTTAGAATTGAGTCATTTGAGGTTCAAATGCAGGTCTAGAGCACAGTCAAATCATTTGTGATGTTTACTAAATTTTGTATATAAGCAGAGCATGCTTTTTGAAACATTGAGTTCAGGTATCCCATGGTGGACTGTAAACCTATTTGTTGTTAGGTCATAGTCTCCCTTATCATAGAGACCGATGTTTACATTTATAATGTTTGTGTGCAAGCCACTGGGGTGATAGCAAAGTTCGCCTGATGAAAAGGTTAGTCAAAACAAAACAAATTATATTCAGGGAAGGGAATTGTTATTATATTTTATAACGAATTTACTCACTTTCCATACAAATTCTACATTAATTCCTGAATTCCTTTTTTGTTTGTTTTTGTTTTGACATTTATTTTATCACAAACATGTAGGAACTAGAATTAGCCCTACAATACTGATCTAAAAGGAAGAACCAATAATAATAACAACAATAAAAACAGAGTCCAAGAGAGGTGAAGACAATGTGTGATTGATACATTTTTGGGGGTATAGCAAGTTTTTACTGAAGAAATATTAGTAACTTATGCAGTACTTTATAAAGACTATTCACAAATCAATCAGCCAGTTCATGTTAAAGTGACCCAACCCAGTTCCTATACATGTACCCCCCCTCTCCTCCCTCCCCCAACAGTTCACTTCATATTGTACCCATTGTGCGTGTTGGTTATTTAGCTACGACTACACTGCAGCCTGATCATGGGCTTGTGCTGCGATCCAGAGCTTTTTTTTAAATACCTGACTGTGTGACGAATCAAAGCTTGAATTCTCCTGTAGCATAAAAGGAACATACCTGAATGATCCAGAACAAAAGACCAATACAGGTGTGTTTGGAGAAGCACAAGGTCATAGACGGAAAAGAAAATGTAATGTAATTTTACAAAGAAAATCAAATTTGTTCTCAGCATACCTGGCATACAGATCTTGCAGTTTTTAAGTTTACATGTAGTTTCTTTCTTTTGTTATTTTCCGTACAAATCTTCACTGGTTGACAGTAAAAGGTAATTTGTCCTTAGATTTTATCTGAGTGATGTCATTTTCAATGATGTATTTTTCTGCCTCAAGGAAGTGTCAAAACAGTTTTTGAACAGGCGTGGACAGTAACTAATCAGAAGTTTGTATAAAATACTTGTTATTTTACACTTGTTGGACTTCTACCTGTTTTATATTGTAGGCCTACATACTTTGACCATGAACTCTTTAAACAGATGGACAATGCAGTTTTGTGCCATGGCTTGATTTTTATAGTACAAATAATAGTGGAATTTGCATCACAACTTAACTTACACATTGTTAGCATCATCATGCACACAGACGGAAAAATGCATCCTTGTGGAGCACTCTTTTGTTCTTTCCTTTGTCCCTGCACTTAACAGTTTCCCATAGACTTTGTACACAAATTTCCTTGTGGAGCACCCCGGTCTTTAGAAATTCCATGTGGAGTCCTTTTGTTTTCCCTTTTTTGTTTTGTCCTTGGTCTCCAGAAGGTACCGAAAGTGAGAGCATACAGGTACATACCTCGTTCTTGTTAGGGCTTGGGCAGTTTTTCCCGTGCAAAGGGCACCTCTATTATGAGGGAAATGTAAATTTCTACTGTAGAACATTTCAAGAGGCACCAAGGCAATGACCAAAGGCATGGATGGAGGCGATTGCCTCCATTGCACACTGTGAAGTACCAGGCTTGCATCATACACAAATATTATGTTTACCTCTATAAAAAAAACACCAAAACCCTAATGTACGCAATGTCAATTTGGGGTTACCCTTACACATTTTACACTGAGGTGTAATTTAATAAGCACTAATACTCGGGCATGTCAGGTGGTATTTTGAGTTCTGTCTTGGGAAGAACAAAAACACTATATCGGGTGGGATTCAAACCCCTGACACCTGCATGCCATGAGATGTGTAACCACTAGACCACCGGCCATTTCTGGTGAAAAGAAGAATCAAATTCTGAAGAGCAATTAGCATCTTGGGTAACAGCAAACAGAAAGAGACGTAAATAGTTGCACCTGGACAAAGAATATTACATTTGTACCCTAACTACATGTACATGTAATCATTGTGTGATATTTTGTTCAGCAGAAACACAAGTTGTAACATTACAAAATTCTTATATGTAGACCACATTTTTATATCTGTCAGATTATTTACTGTAGAATAGTTGTCATGTTCATTTTGTTTTAAATATCAGTTGTAACTTTTAACAGTCCTCTGTGTTATCAAAACAAATCACCATTTCCAAATTAAAATAAATTTTTGTTAAACATGTTCATTGTCAGATCTCATAATGTGCAGTGTTTAGCCTGTCCATTATGCCCCATTATGGCATAGTATACACATATGTACCTTTGGTTTGTGGAACTTTTCGATTGTTTCAATCCTAATTAACCTGTGAAAATTTCATTTAAAAATGTGGCAGTGTTTCTGGAGATATCGTAAAAAATCTGGAGCAGTTATGGGTCATGGAAGAATAATTGTTAATTGGAATACGCATTCTGAGAAACCTTTAGTAGGTAAATGGGATACACATTCTGAGAAGCGTTTCATACATGAGAAACGTAAAATCAGATTGAAACTTTTTGGAATCCCTTTCTCTGAAACCACATTCAATATATCCTAGAGTAGAAGGGAGTTGTTTCTAAAAATGTGTACATCAACAGATGCAGTGCTTCTTATATATGTACCAACAAAGTTTTCATGGTCTTGCTGTTTTTTGAGTAATTATCAAGGGTATACCTTCCCTTTAGGAAATTACCAATTTCTTGTAAACTGCATGTGATGTAATTGTGCCACAGGCATGACGGGCAGGTTGAAATTATAACTTGGGTTTTATATCAGACTGTAGGGTACACGAATGGAGGGAATAAATGGCAATTTAAAAATGTACCAATTATTTTTGTAAGTGCAATTGTATCATGCAATCTACCTCTCTATCTTGTGGTCAACACGATCATTTTCATCTTGTACCCCTACACTGCCAAAGGGCACCATCCATATCCACATGTCCCATGCCAAATTAGCAACAAACACAAGACCCTGGACGCACATAGCGGTCACACGACTACTGCACCACGATCACACGTAGCCAATTACTGACACAGCACCTCGTGAGGAGTAACCATGGCTTCCAGCTAGTAAGCAGTCTGCTCTCAAGCAGAGGGCAGCGTGTGGGAGAAGAAGAAGCGCGTGTGGTCAAACTCACCTGCTTGTTCACCGTCCGTGTGTTTCTGCAGGCGCGACTATGCAGTCGTGGCTTCTACTAATAATTAAACTGGTGTCACTTCTTTGAGCGGCCGGTTTTATGATGCATGTAAAGCAATTTTAGGCTTTTTGGTGATGATGCTAATGTACACTCCACTGTAGCACAGATCTTGTTCAATGGAGATCTTGTTCAATGGAGATCTTGTTCAATGGAGATCTTGTTCAATGGAGATCAGGTTGTGAAATGGAGTACTAAATGGAAATTGACATGATTCTGTGGATGATTATCTAGCCATTTTTCGCATCGTACATGTATAGGGGGCGCTGTGCATTTCAAAGACACCATCTGCTTAATGATTTGGTTTGAATGTGCAACAATTAACAAGCCATGCTCTAAACAAGACTGGGAGTTTCTAGTGGAAAAATCATTCTTGATATTTTTGACTTGAAAGTGAGATGAGATTTAATGCAACAATTGACCTTCTTTTAGTTCTACCTCTTTGTTGAGAGCAGAAAGTTGTTGTGAGTAAAAAAACCCTGCAGAGTATGTTTTGTAATTGAAGTGTAGGTCATGCACTGTTAACAGATTTTCCTGTCAACCAGCGAATACTGATCAACATTGTTGATGAACTGAAACACATCAATGGCACAATGCACTCACCATCGTGAATCATCAAGCGGTTGTGTGTGTGTGGTCAGCCCAAATTTTTGTCAGCCCAAGTTTGAGTAAGAAACCCTGTATTGGTCTGATGTGGTGGTCTTCGGGGTGTTGTTCAATCTTGCTGTATACAAATTTATCTCTCTTTAGACGATTACATGTAGATACGAATTTAAAATTAAATTATTTGTTGATCTTGCCTAGACTTAAATGAAACATTTGTTTGACAACAAAGAAAACAGACCTTTCCAAAATTGTTACATGATATGCCACAAAAGCAAAACAATACTCTGTATACGAGAAAAATATGGTTACGAATCTAGTTGCAAAACTAACTTGTCATTATTAAACTTGCTCTCAGTCCTTTTAGACACAAGGTAGAGTTTTGATGTAATTAGCATGGATTAATACACTCATTATAAAGCCTGTTTAACAATGACTTCTGTTTGCTGTATTTCAGGCCGAGCCATGATGACGCATTCCTGAATGTGACGAATTTACCTCCAGTTCCAAATGAGCAAGTTTGTGTCCTTAATTACGTCAAGGATGTCCCCAAAACACCCCTACCGTAGGAGTCAACCATGTTGTCATGTCAAAGGTCATATGAGTTAAGCTTCCTGAGGAAGTGGAGAGAGGAAATCAACTAGGCAGGCAGATTGTCTCTTGTTCAGTTTGGGAATAAACCAGCCAGAGTGGGAGTAAGAAAAAACCCTAACACGAGTACTTCAATGGACACGTTCTTTGCTACTATTCAGATCACATGATCACATTGTTGGCCCTGTTTCTTCAGTAAAAGTTTTTTTTAAAAGCCATCGTTATCAAGAGTAGTTTCCTTCGGAGCTAAGGGATAGATACTGTTCGACGCCGATATCAAAATGACTAGTCACGATGAGCTTGTTTCAGAAATGGCAACGTTGGAACGTCTGAGCGTGCAGGATCGACTTAAATTAGCCAGGAAGCGACGAGCGGCACAGCTGAAACGATGGACAGCCAGCGACAAAGAGTTTATCAAGAAAAGCCGGAAGAGTGGAATCGGGCGATTAGGGTACGAGAACACCAAGAAAGGACGGAGGATTCATTTTGCCCACAACATTCAGCTGCTTGAAGCTGCAGCAAGAGGAGACATTGATGAAGGTAAGACACCATAAATGTGCTGACTTCAGAATTGTGTCGTATAATCCAAACAATTTAAGTGTAACGCTTGCTTTACTTTAGTGTCTGTATCAGCCTGAAATTTTATACATTGTTAATTTCAGGATGATACAAAAGTAAGTAAAATTTATTTCTATTCATAAACATGAAGAACAAAGCAATAAAATTCCACCCTAACATGTATTAAAAACTTAGACAAGAAACACTGGGGCAAACCCCCTTCTTTGCACTGGGTTCTTGAACGCGCATTCCAAAACACATGGGACCTACTATGGCTTTACTCCCGCCATCTGAAGAACAAAGCAAAAATTGTGGTTTTAAGTGTCGTGCTGATGATGGACACAAGTGCCATGACCAGGAACGGAACCTGGGCAATCATGACAACACCAGAAATTCGAAAGTCCTGTGCACTGAGAGGATGTTTTCAACTAGACATTCACAAGTCGAAATGTTTATTTTCCAGGGTCACTTAAAATAAAAGCAAATTCATGGTTACAATTTAATTTTCTTTCTTTCTATGTTATGCTGGGGTTAGTTCCGGATCATTCGGGGGAGGGGGGGGGGGGTAGGCTTGGCATACATTTACTGTAAATTTATGTACATCAGTGGACTGGATGTCTTACGTGGATTAGGGTTCTGAAGCTGTATAAATATGCAAATAAAATTACTGTGTTATGCACCCACTTACTGACCTACATGTACATGGTCTTGTTGTAACTTTGAGCCAATTATGATGTGCTCATTGCATCGAAGGCAATTTTGTGTCCCCCCTTTCTGTACATTGCTGTACATGTACCATTATGGGGATTATGTGTATGATCCAATTCCAAGGATTTCCCCAGCATGTTTACCAGCATAATAGGATTTCAGTTCAATAGTTAGATATGAGTGATAAGAACTCGGTTATAATACAGCGAAAAAAAACCCCCTGTGTTATTGAAGAGATGTCTGTTGTGATTGGAGTGAGGGACAGTTATTGATTTTTTTTTGGTTTGATGAAGGTGTCTATCCTGCATGCAGTTGAACACATACTGTATGTAGTGTGTTACATACTGTATGTAGTGTGTACACACTGTAGTGTGGTCTGCAGTATGTGCATGCTAAGTCCATTGCGTACTGTACAACTGTGTTGACATTTTTTGCACATGAAGTACCATTTTGGAAGAGGGTCGTTAAGAATTTTAAATGGAAGAAAAAGTCATTACAACGGAGTACTCTTTATTTTGTCTGACAATAAACTAGCATGTAAACATGTGATATGATGTCGTCCTTCCATCATCAGTGGTTAATCATGCTTTAAAACACATGTTTAAAGCATTGTCCATGGCTATGTACAATTACAAACAGTAGATATATTTAGTACTAGGTTACTATGTATGTAATTAAAGGCAGTTTATACTTTTGGTAAATGTCAAAGACCAGTATCCTCACTTGGTGTATCCCAACATATACATGAAACAACAAACCTGTGAAAGTTTAAGCTCAATCGGTCATTGCAATCACCAGAAAAAAGTGGGGGAAAACAAAGTGTTTTCACTGTTTTCAAACATCAAGTTTTTGACTCATGAGATCAAAACTAATTGTTTTACTCATTTCTCAAAAACTATAGCATTTAAAGCAAAAATATTTCAAAGGGAGTTTCCCATCATGACCATCTTTATACCACGTAAGTTATGTGTGAATCTGTGAACATTTATATTTTTACTCTTACCAATGAAACACCCTTTAATGTGGGGCTAAAAACTTAAACTAAAGGATGGCTTGTGCATACCGCTAATGAGGTGGATCTCTTCTGCTCAGAATGCATATATACAGTGTATATATTAAAAAAAGAACATGTTTAAAAAAAAATAATAATCTTTATCTGTGAAAAGTATAAAATAAAACTATACATTTTCAATGTCCACATATAATCAATGTCTAGAGTGGTCTCATGAAGGAAAATTTCATGTGATGTACCTTAAGAAATACAGGGTAATAAACAAAAAATGTACATTACTGCAATTTACACTCATGTCATTATTTATATTCCCAATTTTTGTTCATAGACGGGGCATACATTACACACAATTTTGTTTGTAATCAGTTGTGCCACAATACACAACCAAAGTGCAGACATGTATTGTAACTCGTATGCTCACTAAATGGTTGGTTGACTCGCTGGAAAATGTTACAAAGAGTCAGAGTGCACACAAACTCAAGAGTTGGATTTGAACCATTCTCGTCCCAAAACCTAAGCAAAAAGGCATGGGAATCAGTCAACCATGTTGTTTTGCATTTTTAGATGTAAAGTGGGGGCTGCATTAATCCATAAAGTTGAGGGAATAGGCTGTCACCTTGTCAAGCCCCTAGTATCGTTGTTTGATTGGCAGTTGGGAAGCCAGACTCGGTATGGATGGAGGGTGTTTCGGGAGACGGTACTCCGGCGCGCAACCAAAACGAACAAGTGAAAAAGGTCCGTTCCCATGGTTGACTACAATTATTATCATCCCTGTTCATAGTGAACAGCATGTGGATGATATACATTTAGACCCTAGGCCTTGAAATTGAACACCTCATGTTTTCATAATGGCTAGTTGTCAAACAACTGTTCGCATAACTGTTGATGTTTTCACAAACCCCAGGCAATGATATTGTACTATGTAAACAAAGTCTGTAAACTGCATAACACCAACACTATGTGTACATGATCCATGTGCTATTTAAAAAAAGGTACTTGGTTGTATTGTGTCCCTTTCTCCATGGGTGTTCAGTATTCTGGTACATTCACATTACATTGTACACAATGTCCTATTCTAAGCCGTTTCCGAATTGGCAGCTCTAGGCTACAGCTACGGCTGTTGCTAAGGGTGTTGTTAAGCGTTCGGCGTTTGAGTTGGCATAGTGATGTATTTCCTCGACTGCCACCTCTGGGACCCCGGTTCAAATCTCGCTGGGGGTGTACATGTTTGTGCCTTGGGTTTTCAGTCCCTACGTGATTGCGTAGATTTTCCCTGGATAAATTTTCAAGGTTTTCCCTCCCACATGTAAAACTGAAACCTTCTTCCTTGTCTTCTCTTCTAAGTTTGCTTTTCTGAGAGTCCTTGTAAAATTAATAAATGAAATGATTGAAAACAAGCACGTCCTATGTACTTCAACACATGATGGCGCGGTGATCCAGCTGTAGCACTACAGATGTAGTAGCCAATTCAGACACGGCTCTAGCCTTGGACTCAAAAAAAAAAAAATAATCCCATTGCAACTCCTTGAATTAAGACTACTCTGTACTCACCAACTGCTTTTACTGCTGGATCCATACAAACCACCTGTTGGTGGGCATGTTGTGAACAAGAACAGCCAGGAAGTTTCATCTTGGATAGGGCAAGGCCATTTTCATTTAGCAAAGGGGACTTCCAAAAATGACAAATTTTGCCCCGGAAGGTTATCACATACATTAGCAATTTACCCCATTTTAACATGAGGTTAGAGACTTATAAAGTTTTCTATTGGAAAATTACTACATGTACATCACAAAATTGAATTGGACATTTCCTTTCCTCTTTGCGCTACACTGCTCGGCCACAACACGCCACGTGTAAATTTTACGACAAATTCTGCAATTTGTGAAAAAACCAGCCTATATTGCAAATTGTTCAAAATGCTATGCAGTAGGGTTTAAGGGTGGGTTGGAAGGGATCATTCATTGTAATACTGTACAGAGCTCGAATGTACACTGCCAGACCACAGGCCCGAGGCCAGTAGTTTTAGTCTCGGGCCAGTAAACTCATGACTGGACATGTCGGCGGTCTTGTGTTTTTCAATTGATTAACAAAACCTCATTCTGTGTACTGTTGTGTTAGAATGTTAACTTTGAGTCTGTTAAAATACATTTCATTTATGAAGAATACATTTCATTTATGAAGTATACTTAAACCATTAAGACAAATACATGTAAGATCAATCTTTTCTTACATGTCTTAGTACTTGCTCAAATTTTAAAAGAGAGATTGATTCTGGTCTTGTAAAAACAATTCTAGTCCGGTAAACATTTTGGGCAACAAACCCTGTGGTCTTGTGGATTGACTTCCCCCCAAATTTGAGCCTTGCTGTACATAGTTGACATGTTTAAGCTTGAAGGAAGGACATGATTTGGCCACAGAGCAATAATCACTCTACGAGTCTACTACATGTTGTATGTAAGCCTGGGCGACTGGAGCGACTAGTGTCAAAGTCGCGACTATTGATTGCTTAGTCGAGTCGCGACTACCGTTTTTCAACTACTCGGTTAATCGCGCAGCCATGACTACTACAAAAATAGTCGCGACTACTTGCATGGTGAACCAATTGTGTCGCTCACGGCTATTCACGACAACATAATTTACTTACGAAACACAATCAGACATCAGTGACACAACCCTTCAATCCTTTCAGCATGAGTTTTACTAATTTCGCCTGCAGCAAACAATATACCGCAATGCATCATGGGAATTAAAAATTTGTCGCGACTAGTGTCGAAGTCGCGACTATTTGAGGCGCGACTAGTCGAGTAGTAAATTTCACTAGTCGCCCAGGCTTAGTTAAATATGAATATGGATGGTTTGGCACAATTTCATCACTTGACTTTTGAGAAGTATTCCTGGAATTATTAATAATCAGGAACTGTTTTTTTAATTAATCACTACCCCCACCTGTGAAAAAAAATCTCAAAAACCTAAAGGACAAAAGTTCACATCCTTCCGTCATGGTATTCCGTGTTAAACAGGATAGTTCGTATAGACTGTGCAAGTCTCGTGTATATAAAAAACAAGCGTTTACATAAAACTTGTTTCGTGATCGGAGTAAGGCAAAAATTCAATTTTGTTTGCAAGTAACCTGGTTTTCTCTGGTTTTCTTCGTTATATTGTTGACTTGATTTTACTTTCATAGCTTTTATCACTTACTGTTACATTCCCAACAACATAAATAATTATCATGGTTATAAACTACAATATACACTGTACGTTAAACTAAAATAATTGATGAAACAAAATCTTGTCCCTGCAAAACTCCATATGGTTGAGTCCACAACGGTCGCTGTTAGATCCAATATGCGCACAGTCTATTGATAATATTAACAAGAATCCATAACTGGAATATCATGTACTAGCTTGTTCAGTGACTGTAGCTTGGCCCACTGTTGAATTTGGTCGACTTGGGCCACCAGTTCATTGAGTGTTGAGTATTGGTGACTGTAAGTTTTGTTGAGCAATTGAGTCCAGGAAATTTCAAAATTTTGTGAAATGTTTTCACAGTCGTTTTAAAATTACTGAGGATGGGTGGTCGGAGACTTCGTGCAAATTGAAAAGACGTAGTGTATTTATTATTATAAATTTCTACCTGTGTAGAAACAGAGGAGGACAAACATCGGTACCAAAACTCTTGGCAAGCCTACGTGTTATACTAGTAGAAATTAAGGGGGGGGGGGGGGGTTATTATGAACATCATATTAATGCACATCAATATTGGGGGGGGGGGGGGGGGGTGGGGGGATAGGTTTCACACATTCAAACCAGAGACAAAAATATATGGTCCTTGGTTGGGTGAATGTTTCTAGTGGAAAGTATGTATTCAAAACCAATGTGTGCCAATGGGAGCTGTTGCCAAAAAGTTAGAGACAATAGGAGGTCCCGGATTGCAGCTGGTGTGTGTGTGGGGGAGGGGAGGGGGGGAGTCTTAATATTCTCTGTATGACCCCTGTCTCCCTAAAGTGATTACCAGGATTCTTTTTCACTCTACACGGAGGACTCTGACTAAGGTATTTAAAGCATTATCAGTTTAGTGCAGCCCTCAGCCGAATAGAATCAGACAAAAACATGCAGTTGGATTTTCAAGGTCTGGGGAGGTGAGGGTTGAACATTTTTAAATGTTGGACGATCCCTTGCTTAAAGAACTTGTACAAATTTATATACATGTAGCACAGTAGGGCCTACTATTGAAGTACATGTACATGTATTAATAATGTCAGTTTGAAACATTTACCCGTGCACAGAACCAGGATCTATTCTACATGGGGGAAATCCCTTACATGTCATATTATTCATTGTGAAATATTGTACACTATACATTGTGTACAATACTCTGCTATCGTACAGTGTAGCACTATACAGATCTGTACACTTGTTTATTCTCTGGTGGATTTAAACCTTTGTGATGCTCTTTCTAATGCAACCTAAGGCATGATTTCATACCAAGTACAGCATACAGAATGAACAGGCAAAGTCTGCAGTAGACTAATCCCAATCAGCACATTTAATTGTTATTGCTTAGTAAAATTGACTGTACATAAATTTGCTAATTTGTAGGCACAGCAACAGCATTGTTAAGTAACGGTAGGGTGTGGATGGATGGGCTTATAAATTAAGTATTATAACACCCCTAACAAATATTCTGCCTTTTCATTGGTTTAGAGCGCGTCACATGATATGTCTTAGTTTTACTAGAAACGGTGGCCGTGTGATAGTGCATCGTTTGCCGTGTGATAGTCCGACGACTATCACACGGCGTGCAGTACAAGGTTTTAGCCAGGATTTGGTAAAAGGGTGTCCAAATCTGCTGGAAATTTAAAAACTGGGTGTCCAAATTGTTCACTTACAATACATTTACATGTAAATGACAGATGAAACTGGGTGTCCAAATTTAAAACAGGGTGTCCAAAAGACACCCAGACACCCCTCTGGCTAACACTATGGTGCAGTACCTAGACGTCTTTTTTACCCACCTCGAGCCCAATCAGTTGTGCATCTGTGTATCTGAAATGCGCGTACGAAAGTTATGTGTACGAGGATGATAAATAGTCTGTTGGGGTGTTATAAAACAAATATTGACTGCTTTTACTCGTGCTATGGTTAAAACTACGACTCCCTCGGTGATCCCCGGAGCGTTCTATTTTCCCCGGAGCGTTCTATTTTCCCTCGGCATGAATTTTATGTTAGTTTTTTTGCAGATGTTAAATCTGATAATTATTGTAAAAAGTAAGCGGAGCAAAAACCTGGAGATGAAGAAGATAGAACAAAAACTTGTCTGTAATCATCCCAAATCAGCGGGATGCAAAATTGAGGAAAATTACCCTCTTGCGTATTTCTGTTGCTATAGCAATTCACGACTTGATGAGGTGGCTCTGCTTACCGCCGAATTCTGCATTTACAGCCCATAGAATCCTTACAGGTGCTTTAACCCTAACCCCCATTAGGGTCCCTCTGCATACCCTGCCAAATACAACAGAATGCAACACAGTTGAAATGAGAACCATGCCATATGCAACAAAATGCAACAAGGGATTTTGTTGCATTGTGCAGGCATGTTGTTTGTGTTAGAATTGAGCAAGGGTGTTTGCCCTGCCAAATGCAACAATATCCAAGTCATTCTTCCTGTGGTGTGTGGCATTTTTTAGGGGGCTCAGTATTCTTGCCATGCACTGCTTTGTGTCTTACTGCCAAATAATTGACTGCCAAATAATTGACTGCCAAATACAACAAAATGCAACACCAATATGAAGTCACTTGACTGCTAAATGCAACAAATTCAGTCAAAGAGTCCCCGAAAAATTCCACGGTGGGCAGTGAAATTGGACCCTGGGCTGAACTTCAGTAAGCAAATAGGCAGAACAAACTTTATTTATTTGCTAAGCAAAAATAGGCAGTAAGGTAAAAAATGAGTGGAGTACCAGTTACAAGTAATATACATTATATGATATTTTGGCTGGTGACGAGTTTCTGCTTAGCAATTTTGTCTGTGCTTTTAAAAACAGCTTCATGAAATTGGGCCCTGGTACAAATTGGGTTTGAGCAATGTGACCTACATGAAGGGATGCATTTTCGCGATCGTAACCAATAACTGTTTCGTTCAATGGCCAGTGATTAACCAATGGCAAGTTCAACTGAAACAGTTATTGGTTACGACCGCGAAAACGCACCCCTAGCAAGACATTATTCAAATCGTTATACAGTGCCACCATTTTGTTGCAATCAGCAATCTCATGCAGGTTCCCATCATACTGAAAAGGGGTCTGACTATGTTTCCTCCCAGTCTCAGTTTGGTTGTAGACTGATTTGAAGTGAATAAGAACAAGGTTATTGCACCATGATCAACTTCAATGCAATTTCACGAATGGTTAATTTTGATGTGTAGATATTACACAGCAAAGAATCTGGAGTCCAGATTCATTGTACACGATGTGAATCTGATGCAAAAAAAGGATCGGACTACATTAGCCATTCTACCCTCTGGTTAGTTAAATGATTATTATTATATATTTCTGGTAATAAAACCAAGGGTTCCTCATAAGTGAACTTAATCACTGTAGCTTGCAAGCCTGAGGAAACCTGGTAAGAGTGCTTGCTAAGTGAACCAGAAACACTTCAGTTAACCCCTACTCTTCCACAATACATGTAAGTGTTCTGGGTTCTTTTACGTGCACTAACAATCCCAGTACATAGGACCTTCTGCATTGTGTCCCATCCGAGCGATGAAGCAATTACGGGAAAGTAACTAGTAAGTTAGTAACTAGCTCAAGTATTCAATTAAGTGCATGACCGGGATTCGAACCCACACTCAGCTGATGAGAAACACTAGAGCTTGAGTCCGGTGCTCTTAACCGCTCGGCCACAACACGCCATTTGAATGGAACACAGACAAGATGGCTGCCCCATGAACAAGGTGTAATTACTGAGGAGTAGTCTGCTGGTGTGTATAATTAGTACGGTAGTTCTGGAGTCATCGTACTTGGTGTGAATCTCCTGTGGGCACTGACACCATGAGCAATTGCAGTATAGGATACCTTGGAGTGCAATGCACTGTGTACATACTCCACTTGGTGAATGGGCGTCATGACAGTGACAGTTTGTACACTTCTACCTGGACACCTTTCTCGAGAGATGGGAATGAATAATGGTTTGAGTGGATGTGGGGCTTGTTTAGTAGAATTTAATAATTGCTGAGGAACAAGCCGTGCCGGCCTTGGGAGCTGAGATGTGTTGATATTTTGAGGGCTGGTTTGCCGATAGCGGGAGAAGAACAGCCATTTTTAGAGGTTTTTCAGACCTACATGTACCATGAAACAAATATCGCCAAGCAAATATTAGCTACATGAAGAAACCAGTCACAGGCATTGTACATAGTACACATGACAAAGAATGTGTTGTGCTAATCAGTTTTGTGTGCATGCATTTATTTTTGAACTTTTATTGTGAAGTTGCCTGAAATATGATCTGATGATGATACAAACTACATCAGAGCTTCATGGAAACCAGGCACTGATTGATGTCAGAGATTCCATCAGGAACCTTTTGAGCCAATATAGGAATTAATTTCCCTGTTTTCCTCCCCTTCCCCCTCCTTCTCTGAAAAAAATCAAGTAAAAGCTTCATAAATGTTTTATTTTCTATACATTTTTGAAGCGTATTAGTTCGCCCATAGCCAGAGTGGCATCTGGGTAGTCTGTCTAGTGGACACTCTGTTGAGTGATCGATTTGAACACAATTTTTTAAAGAAACTTCTTGACCCCTTGTACTGACATCACCTGCATTACTGTCTGTAGGTTGTCTGCCATTTTAGGAGCAAAAATGCTTGTGTAAAGATATGTTGCGCGTCTAACTGCACGTGCGTTGCCGACTTAAAATGAGCACTGCACTGAAAACACAAGGAATCTTGCTCCCCCAAAACGTGCAAGGAAGATTGATCACGTAATGCAATTGGTGAATTGGGTCAAAATAGCATGTAATAACAAGTTTGACTCAATCAATCAATCAATCAATGATCATTGTTTTCTCCAAACCCCTAAGGTGCTGATGCACTTAAGTGATGTTTAAAGGCACTGGACACGTTTGGTAATTGTCAAAGGCCAGTATTCTCACTTGGTGTATCCCAACATATGCATAAAATAACAAGCCTGTGAAAATTTGGACTCAATTGGTCATTGAAGTTGCAAGAAAATGATGAAAGAAGAAACACCCTTGTTGTACAAATTAGTGTGCTTTCAGATAGGAATAAAAGGCTTCTGGCCAGAAGTCTTTTATTATTTTAGTGAGAAATTACCTCTTTCTCAAAAGCTACGTCACTTCAGAGGGAGTCGTTTCTCACAATGTTTTATACTATCAACAGCTCTCCGTTGCTCGTTACCAAGTAAGTTTTTATGCAAATATATATTTTGAGTAATTACCAAACATGTACAGTGCCTTTAAAGGTAGTGGACACTTTTGGTAATTACTCAAGAAATATATTCCAATAAAAACTTACTTGGTTAGGAGCACCTGAGAGCTTCTGTATAAAACATTGTGAGAAACGACTTCCTCTGAAGTAATGTAGTTGTTGTGAGGGAGGTAATTTCTCACTAAAATATTTGAATCTGAGAAAGGCTTCAGGCATGAAGTCTTTCTCAGGCATTTGAAAGCACACAATTCTAAGCAAATTTTGTATTTTTTATTTTTTTCCTTTCATTATTTTCTTGCACCTTCGATGACCAATTGAGCCCAAATTTTCACAGAATATGTTGGGATACACCAAGTGAAGATACTCTTTTGTTGGCAATTACCAAAAGTATACTCTGCCTTTAAAGCTTTGCATGGTGTTTGTACCTGGTAAACTTGTGAAAATCTCTTTTTTGAGGAGTGTTGGGTGTGGTCTCGTCTGCACGTCTTCAGGATGCAGATTGTTTAGAATTCCTCCTGATACAGATAAGGTTTGGAGATATATATGTCTTGAAGGTGTAGATTGAACTGGCATCTCTGATACAGGGAGCTTATTCCAGGTTCTCGGGGTCATACATGTATTAGACGGAGAACACTCTATTTAGGCAGAAGTAGAACCATACTGGGGGAACAAGAATACACCGATCCATTAAGCCACGCCCATTTCTCATTGACCAATCACAACCGCGAAATCTGATCACCATTTGAGCCATTTGGTGATCTTTGCACTAATGGTGATCGGGTTTCGCGGTTGTGATTGGTCAACTCGTAAGGAGGCGGGGCTTAATGGATCGATCTATTACATATGCACATGTGTAGGACCAAAGTTGTCTCTGTTGAGGTCTGTGATGTACAGTATATTTGGTTTTGATGTTGCATGATTTTTCCCCTGCACAAGCATCTAGTGTATCGGGGCGATACATGTAATTTTTTTTAATATTCAGATCAAATTCAAAACAAATTGATAAAAGATAAAGCATTTAAAATGCCCCAGATTGCATAGTAGGGCTTTTAAAACCAAAAATAAAACACCAAGTAAAAATATTCTGGGGACCTCGTTTCAATTCAGCGTGCTCGGGCCAAACTTACAAAATGTTGGTCTAGAATGCCGCGGGGTTTTGAAAAAACCTGGGGAGAACCTCGTCCTGACCAAAACTCTATTTGGAAAAATCAAGGAGGAAGTGAGTGAGGTATTTTATTTATTTTGAATGATATTCAAAACGTTCAAGTGAACAAGTGTTCTGTTGTGGTATAAAAAGTGTGTGTGTATAGGAAACGTACTTTGGGTTGTGAAACTTGTATGAAATTAACGGACCGAGCTGTTTTGACATAGTACAAGTGCCTGTCATTGCATTTACATGTAGTTTCCATGCAACCGATATCATGTCAGTCTGACCACTCAACATGTCATTAAAGTGGCAGGATTCTTGTTATGTCCGGGAAGAACCATTCTACAGGAATTGAATAACAAGTTCAGTATTCGTTTTACTTGAATTGCATGTTCTGTGTAAAATAGCTGTAAATGCAATTGATAGGCCTACTTCATGATATTGATTCAGTGGTTTATTGTACTTTACAGGAAATAAGTTGAAGTCGTTTTACAAAAATCAAAATTACGTTTGTACAGACACCATGGACAATGTATGGAATGGCATCGGCTGTCATGATGTTGTATGTACCAAGCTTCGTTTTTCCTTTGTAACGGGCACCTACATGTATGCAATTAAGGCCAAATAAAAAAAAATACCAGTTGATCGTCCTGATTTTTCCAAAAAGAGGAGGATAAGGGCCTTTTTATTTTATTTTTATTTATTTTTTTCCAAGATGGCCGCCAAGTATTTCAATTTAAACAGGCCACCAATTCTTCAGTTTGAAATCACCGCAAACTTTCTTTATATCTATTTGTTGCATGAGGTAAGTTTACATCAAAAATTAAAATATATATGTCAAGGGTGGATTAAAAATACAAACAATTTTTTATTTATTAATTTTTTTTTATAGGAAAAATCGGGAAAAAAAGAAAAGGATGCGGCCTCAAAAAAGGATGCGGGCGGGGACGCTTAAAACTACGTGCACCTAATTAAGGACAATTGAAATCTCTACTGCCAGAACATTTCAAGGTCTTTGCGGGCAATGACTAGGGACATGGAGCTGCATGTAATTGCCTCCATGAAGTATCAGGACTGAGCAAGTTCCTGTTCTAACCTTTAGTCAATTTGCCTTTTAAAGGGAGTTTATACTTTTGGTAAATGTCAAAGACCAGTATCCTCACTTGGTGTATCCCAACATATACATGAAACAACAAACCTGTGAAAGTTTAAGCTCAATCGGTCATTGCAATCACCAGAAAAAAGTGGGGGAAAACCTTAAGTGTTTTCACTGTTTTCAAACATCGAGTTTTTGACTTATTGAGATCAAAACTAATTGTTTTACTCATTTCTCAAAAACTATAGCATTTAAAGCAAAAATATTTCTAAGGGAGTTTCCCATCATGACCATCTTTATACCATGTAATGTTATGTGTGAATCTGTGAACATTTATATTTTTACTCTTACCAATGTTACAAACACCCTTTAAATCATGCATGCGTGGTCTGTGTATCGAACAGACAAAAATATATGGCCCATAACAAAATTACTGAAATAAATAGGACAAAAAACCCTGGCTACAGGGCAGTTAAAGGCTGTATGGCTTCTGACTGGCACCCTTGAACAAAGCTATTGACAAAATAAGGAGACCACTAAAAAAAACATACATGTAGAGCACTGGCACGTTAATCCGAAGGTCGTTGGTTCATATCAAGCTCTAGACAAATTTTCTTTCTTCAAACCCGAATTAAATCGGCAAATCATGTATTTCTTTAACCCTGATGCAATGAATGCACCAGTTTTATTGAATATTAGCCATTCAGATGGCCTGTTTTACAATTTAAAGCAAATTCTGACCTCCTGTGTCTGTCTGGTTAAAATCGTTGATAAGGAAACCACTGTTGGAGCTTTAAATTCAGAACCAGGAAATACGTCCGTGAGGTTAGCATTTTTATACCCGCTGTATTTTGGGTCTCCACAAACACAACAACATCAAGTCCTAACAACAACCACGAAGCAAGTATACAT
Organism: Leptasterias polaris; assembly: GCA_037783415.1. Lineage (NCBI taxonomy): Eukaryota > Metazoa > Echinodermata > Asteroidea > Forcipulatida > Asteriidae > Leptasterias > Leptasterias polaris. The sequence goes on from JAZGTN010000126.1 coordinate 181,040, forward strand.
TGTGTAAATAAATAACTCAAGGATTCTGGCATGTCTGTAGAATTTGAGGTTTTGCATGGTCGACTTTAGTTTTATTTATTCTTTCTGGTATACCAATAACAAGTTCGGGAGGTTCATCTTTGAGAGGGCAAGGCCATTCTCATTTTGCAAAGGGCACTTCCAATGGAAGATCCTAAAAGTGTACGGGATCCTTTTGAATGGGCCTCAAAGCCAAGACCAGGGGCAACAGAGGCCATGGCCTCTGTTTACATTGTAGTTCAAGGCCTGGATACACCATGTAAAAGCCTGTTGGTTTGTTCTCAATGTTTTGACTATAGTCTGCCAAAAACTACATGTAGTGCACCCTAGTCGAAAGGTGGAGAGCCAATACCTCTTAAATGAGCAGTGTTGTAACCAAGTCATTTTTTCTCAAGTCAAGTCAAGTCACAAGTCATCTTTGCTCAAGTCATGTCAAGTCACAAGCCATCTCAAGTCATGTCAAGTCACAAGTTATTTTTTGCTCAAGTCAAGTCAATTCACAAGTCAATAGAATTGGCGACTGGAGTCTGACTCGAGTCCAAGTCATCGACTCGAGTCAACAACACTGTAAATGAGATTATTACTTGGTGTTATGTAAGAGTTAATCAATATCCTTATGTCTGTAAAATAAGCTTTGTTTTCAGTTTTACTAATAACGTCCTGGGCTATTAATTTGCACAGAAAAGCAGTGAACACTGAATGCAGGGCTCGACATTTATACAGGACCGCAGGCCTGAGGCCTGTGATTTTAGCTGTGGGCCAGTTAGCTCATCACCATTGTCCGGCAGTCTTGTGCTTTTCAATTGAATAGTAATACCTCACTTAATTGAATTAAACTGTTGTTCAAAAAGTGACTTTGAGTTTGATAAACATCTTTGGATTCTGTTGATTACCAAACTATACTCACCCATGACACAATTAGTGAGATCAATCTTCCCTTTGTGCTTTGGATTCTGTTGAGTACCAAACTATACTCACCCATGACACAATTAGTGAGATCAATCTTCCCTTTGTGCTTTGGATTCTGTTGAGCACCAAACTATACTCACCCATGAAATAATTAGTGAGATCAATCTTCCCTTTGTGCTTTGTTCAAGTGTTCAACTGTGTTGATACATTTTTCTCATTTTGGTTCTTGTTTGTTGCAAAACTGTCTTGTCCAGTAATATTTTGAGCTGTAAGCTCTACTATGTTCTTGCCCTGGATTGTCATCATGAAGATAGTAAATATTAATTATTTAGCTCACTATCCTTTTTCAGTTTTGGTAACCTGCTCACATTTTGGTACAATATACATAAAAACATTTTTGTGGGGCATGCTGAAGTCCAAGACCTGGTAGGCAAATAGCCTCTTTGGCCGTAATGACATTCTGTAAGTGTAGACCTGCATGTAGGACATAATTGCCCTTGAGTTTTGAAAGTTCCCCCACACACTGGTATTGGAATTGCAATAAAAATATTTGATTTACATGGCAATAAAAATGAGATACAGTGTTATATTAACTTCTGGATGTCACCCAATCCAAAGTCCAACCCTGAATTCTGCCATGGTTTACTCTAGGGTTCATTTCTCTGCAACTGAAAATAGACTCTGTTAATAATAACTATTTACACTTAGTTCTCTGGAAAGCTAATTTCAAATTTAAATTCAGTATCAAATTCACTTTATTATCCCCAAAATGGAAATTTACAACAATGAGTTATGAATACATAAGAATTACAAAACTTTAAAAGGAATTGTTTCAATACATACATTAAACAAACTACAAACACTTTAGGGTACTATTAACTCGAAAGTTTTTGTTGATTTGTTTGTTTGTTTGTTTGTTTACCTTCAATTTAGTTTAGTTCTACTGTCATGTTATTCTTGCTCAACAAGTACATGGAATAGAGAAATCACTTAAGTCACTTGAAATGAGTTTGAGTCACAAAACTCACTTGAGATGAGTCCAAGTTACCAGTAACTTCACACTAGTTTAAATCATTGGAAAAAACAGTTGAACTTTCGAAGATTATTGAAACCATACAGTTAATTTAGGTGATAGAATTTTTGTTGTTTACTAATCAAAATAGGAATTTTAAAAAAGGCCCTTTTTGTGTTCTGAAGTTTATAAATACTTGCTGCCACTCATTTGTCCTTGCAATGATTATCAACAAAATAAACATCTGAGTTATGAATTAAATATATATTTTGGTAAAAGTCATCATTAGGAATTTGTGACTTGCGCGTCACAAGTCGTGAAGGTCAAAGTCCGAGTCCGAGACTGAGTCTGAGTTTTTTGCAAATGTAACTTGAGTCGAGTCCTTGGCCCAATTTCATAGAGCTGCTTCAGCAGAAAATATTGCTTAACAATTGCCTGCTAAGCAGAAATGAGCAGGATACCAGTCACAAATTGTACATGCGACATGGTTGTTTGGCTGGTAACCTTATTATAGGAAGCCAAATTTTGTTGTGCTTAGCTACTTTTTGTGCTTAAGCAGCTCTATGAAAGTCCTTCAACACTGATAATGCTGTAAGACATTCACTTGTCTTGGGTTACAAACTAAACATTAAAAACGTGCTTGAAAGGTTGAGTTTGAGAATCAGACTATTTAATGTAAGATGTTTTCTTTCATATTATTAACCACATGTACCATGCAGATGCAGCCAGGCCTTTCAGCTCTACCAATTCAAATGTTGATTTGTTCAGTTACCATGGTAGCCTACGTGCACAGACATAAATCAAAAACCTGATCAAAGAACAAATCCTTAGAAGATGGAGACATTCTCATAATACACATGTGTATGCCAAGGAAGTTGACGATTTCAGAATAAATTTTTTATGAAATAATGAAAGTTTAGATGTTTTCGTGCTGCAGATTATGGAAAAAGTTAGAGTTTTGTTACTAATACGTGGAAGTCCCTACAATGTGTATATGCCATTTATAGTGAGTCTTATGCAAGGCTCGTTAGAGCTGAATATGTACATGTTCAAATTCATTTTGAGAAAATAGAATTGTTCTCAAATCACTTTCTCGCTAATTTTAGGCAAAGCACTATTAATTACATGTATACATAGACAGTCATTTACGCATTATGTCTTGTTTTTACAATGGCCATTAATATTTGAAAAGGACTTGGCTATTTCTGCAGCCTCCAATTGCTTTTAATATGCCTGGTACGGAGACTGAGAAATATGCAGGTTGTGCAAGGTTGACAGCACAAGTGGTTCAATAAACCATATTATGGGTCAAAGACCTTGGATCCTACAACACAATAAAATTGTATGACCTCGCAAATATCATCAATATTTAACCTCAGTAACACCACAGACCCATGGATTTTAAAAGCAAACTGACCACTCAGTCAATTGCTTTTTTAAAAAGTCACTTCGGGGCATTCACAAGACCGGCAAACTTGCAGAGGTAGTTGGTCGACTGATTTCTTGGTGTATCCCTTGATTCATAGATTTGTGAAATTTGACAATCGCTTCAAACTATAATTTTATTGTTATTTTGTTTGCGTTGTTATTATTGTATGTTTACAATTGACGGCTTTATCTACAACATTATGTAATAGTAATAATAATACACAGTTCTTATATATAGTGCTTTATCTACTCCCGATGGGTGGCTCAAAGCGCTCAGTATTTTTCCTAGAAGGTATGTGGAGTTACGTGTTGAAGTATGAGACCTATTCCTTTGCATAGCACCATGTAATGGTTTACAAGGTGCTGTGGCGCAATATGCAGCCAATCAAACCAGGAACACCGGGGCGAACCCCTTCTCTTTACAATAAGTGCACTGGGTTCTTTTACGTGCATTACACAACACATGGGACCTACGACTTAACGTCCCATCCGAAGGAGGAAGCAATAAGTGTACATGCTGGTCCTGTGTTGATGATGTTTTACAAGGACAAGAACTGGACACAGAACTTGCCCCTTTGGAGAAGTAATCAACAAGTCAGAAAACTATGTGTCATCTTATTTACTTTTAATGTCAAGTAAACCACAAGGAAAACTGACTAGGTAAATTTAAAATAATTTTGGGGTGAACAAAGAAAAATTGACAAAGCGTAATTTTGAACCAAGGACCTCTGGTATAACATGCCAGCGCTCTAGCAACTGAGCTATCTAGCCCTGTGTTGTTTTGGGGTGCCAGTCAGAAGCCATATAACTATTACCTGCCGTGTAGCCAGGGATCACACCCAAGTTTACGATACAACCTGGGAAGCGGCAGCCGCGGGAGGGATGCACTCTTTTTTTTCAAGTATCAAGTTGTAAACCACAAATGAAACTGACATGGGTAAATTTTTAAAATAATAGTAATACATAGTTTTATACAGTGCATGTATCTACCAATAAGATAAACTACTCCGGGTACTGGAACAAACAGAAACATTGTAAGCCAGGTTTTTTGATTTTGATGTAGGTGCTGCGGTGGATTCAGCAGCCACTGCCAAAACACCAGGGCAAACCCCCCTCCTCTTAATAACCCTTTGCCAAGACACGCGGCTCAAGTTATAAGCTTCTTTTCGAGAGGAAGATGTTCATCATTGATTTTGGGGAGTTTAGTTAATTGATTCTAATCCTCTACTTGTAGTTTTCAATTAATGCACCATCATTTTTTCCAAAACGTTGCATCTGAACATTCACCTGGACCTTGTAGGATTAAACTAGCAGAGAATTATTCAGTGCATGTCTGTCTATGGGTAAGTTACGAAATTGGTAGTTATGGTGGGACATTGATTAGTTTTTCATCACTGATTGTGGGGTGTCGTGGCCGAGTGGATAAGAACACCGAACTCAAGCTCTGGTGTTTCTGTTCAGCAGAGTGTGGTTTCGAGTCCCAGTCGTGACACTTGTGTCCCTGAGCAAGACACTTAACTATAATTGCTTCTCTCCACCCAGGGGTAATATGGGTACCTGTGAGGGCAGAGATGGTTCTTGTGATTGATTTAGCCTAGTAGCGCATATTTGTTGCACAGGCTGTATACTCCCCAGGGAGCTGAGATGGTTTAAGGAATGAAATAATGGCCCAGTGACCAGGGGTAATAATGTTGGAAGCGCTTTGGGACGCCCTTCGGGTGTGAAAAGCGCTATATAAAAATTGGTTATTATTATTATTATTATTATAACATGCCATAAAGCACCTATCCTCAAGAGAAATATATTTCAGGCTGAAACTCTGTCAAAAAATAAAAATACGTAGTTGAAGTAAACCCCAATCATTGTTGCTTTTCCAAAGTGCCTCAATCGAAATAAGCCTTGTGTATACAGTGGACAAGATCCCAGACAAAATTAACTTTTTTCCCTCCTTCTTTTTGGGGGTCACGTTTTACCCTAAACTGACTGTGTTGCTATGCATGAATAAATTGAATGCATCCCAGAACAATGCAAACTGACCCTACCCTAGAGCAAGGCCGCCCCATTGGGCGCTGTCAATGTACTTCCAGGTAACTTTGTTCTCCCTTTTGTGAGGTCATAATAACCATGGTGACAACTTAAAGGTCTTCTTCTGCCAACCCCCCCCCCCCCCCCCTATTGTCCCATGACACTACAACAATGCTTGGCATTGGGTGCACAGTGGTCTCTCAATGCAGTCTTTCAACCCTGTGGTTTAGGGGTTTGTCTTTTGTCTGATGCTGAGAAGTCCTTGAGGAGTAGTCTCTTGCCTTTAGTACTCAACTTTGCTTCACCTTCCTGAACCAGAAGAAAGACTACAGTTGTAAACAATGTATAAATACTCCTTTGGGAGAAGTGTTGGCTCTGAGAGGAACCAATGTGGTCTCTTCTGAGAGAAGTGTTGGTTCTAAGAAGAACCAATGTGGTCTCTTCTGAGAGAAGTGTTGGTTCTAAGAAGAACCAATGTGGTCTCTTCTGAGAGAAGTGTTGGTTCTGAGAGGAACCAATGTGGTCTCTTCTGAGAGAAGTGTTGGTTCTGAGATGAACCAATGTGGTCTCTTCTGAGAGAAGTGTTGGTTATAAGAAGAACCAATGTGGTCTCTTCTGAGAGAAGTGTTGGTTATAAGAAGAACCAATGTGGTCTCTTCTGAGAGAAGTGTTGGTTCTGAGAGGAACCAATGTGGTCTCTTCTGAGAGAAGTGTTGGTTCTAAGAAGAACCAATGTGGTCTCTTCTGAGAGAAGTGTTGGTTATAAGAAGAACCAATGTGGTCTCTTCTGAGAGAAGTGTTGGTTATAAGAAGAACCAATGTGGTCTCTTCTGAGAGAAGTGTTGGTTATAAGAAGAACCAATGTGGTCTCTTCTGAGAGAAGTGTTGGTTATAAGAAGAACCAATGTGGTCTCTTCTGAGAGAAGTGTTGGTTATAAGAAGAACCAATGTGGTCTCTTCTGAGAGAAGTGTTGGTTCTGAGAGGAACCAATGTGGTCTCTTCTGAGAGAAGTGTTGGTTCTGAGAGGAACCAATGTGGTCTCTTCTGAGAGAAGTGTTGGTTATAAGAAGAACCAATGTGGTCTCTTCTGAGAGAAGTGTTGGTTATAAGAAGAACCAATGTGGTCTCTTCTGAGAGAAGTGTTGGTTCTGAGAAGAGCCAATGTGGTCTCTTCTGAGAGAAGTGTTGGTTCTGAGAGGAACCAATGTGGTCTCTTCTGAGAGAAGTGTTGGTTCTAAGAAGAGCCAATGTGGTCTCTTCGGAGAGAAGTGTTGGTTCTAAGAAGAACCAATGTGGTCTCTTCTGAGAGAAGTGTTGGTTATAAGAAGAACCAATGTGGTCTCTTCTGAGAGAAGTGTTGGTTCTGAGAGGAACCAATATGGTCTCTTCTGAGAGAAGTGTTGGTTATAAGAAGAACCAATGTGGTCTCTTCTGAGAGAAGTGTTGGTTATAAGAAGAACCAATGTGGTCTCTTCTGAGAGAAGTGTTGGTTCTAAGAAGAGCCAATGTGGTCTCTTCTGAAAGAAGTGTTGGTTCTGAGAGGAACCAATGTGGTCTCTTCTGAGAGAAGTGTTGGTTCTGAGAAGAACCTGTGTGGTCTCTTCTGAGAGAAGTGTTGGTTATAAGAAGAACCAATGTGGTCTCTTCTGAGAGAAGTGTTGGTTCTAAGAAGAGCCAATGTGGTCTCTTCTGAGAGAAGTGTTGGTTCTGAGAGGAACCAATGTGGTCTCTTCTGAGAGAAGTGTTGGCTCTGAGAAGAACCTGTGTGGTCTCTTCTGAGAGAAGTGTTGGTTCTGAGATGAACCAATGTGGTCTCTTCTGAGAGAAGTGTTGGTTATAAGAAGAACCAATGTGGTCTCTTCTGAGAGAAGTGTTGGTTCTGAGAGGAACCAATGTGGTCTCTTCTGAGAGAAGTGTTGGTTCTAAGAAGAGCCAATGTGGTCTCTTCTGAGAGAAGTGTTGGTTATAAGAAGAACCAATGTGGTCTTATCTGAGAGAAGTGTTGGTTCTAAGAAGAACCAATGTGGTCTCTTCTGAGAGAAGTGTTGGTTCTAAGAAGAACCAATGTGGTCTCTTCTGAGAGAAGTGTTGGTTATAAGAAGAACCAATGTGGTCTCTTCTGAGAGAAGTGTTGGTTCTAAGGAGAACCAATGTGGTCTCTTCAGAGAGAAGTGTTGGTTCTAAGAAGAACCAATGTGGTCTCTTCTGAGAGAAGTGTTGGTTCTGAGAGGAACCAATATGGTCTCTTCTGAGAGAAGTGTTGGTTCTAAGAAGAACCAATGTGGTCTCTTCTGAGAGAAGTGTTGGTTATAAGAAGAACCAATGTGGTCTCTTCTGAGAGAAGTGTTGGTTCTAAGAAGAGCCAATGTGGTCTCTTCTGAGAGAAGTGTTGGTTCTGAGAGGAACCAATGTGGTCTCTTCTGAGAGAAGTGTTGGTTCTGAGAAGAACCTGTGTGGTCTCTTCTGAGAGAAGTGTTGGTTCTGAGAGGAACCAATGTGGTCTCTTCTGAGAGAAGTGTTGGTTCTAAGGAGAACCAATGTGGTCTCTTCTGAGAGAAGTGTTGGTTCTGAGAGGAACCAATGTGGTCTCTTCTGAGAGAAGTGTTGGCTCTGAGAAGAACCTGTGTGGTCTCTTCTGAGAGAAGTGTTGGTTCTGAGATGAACCAATGTGGTCTCTTCTGAGAGAAGTGTTGGTTATAAGAAGAACCAATGTGGTCTTATCTGAGAGAAGTGTTGGTTCTGAGAGGAACCAATGTGGTCTCTTCTGAGAGAAGTGTTGGTTCTAAGGAGAACCAATGTGGTCTCTTCTGAGAGAAGTGTTGGTTCTGAGAGGAACCAATGTGGTCTCTTCTGAGAGAAGTGTTGGTTCTGAGATGAACCAATGTGGTCTCTTCTGAGAGAAGTGTTGGTTATAAGAAGAACCAATGTGGTCTTATCTGAGAGAAGTGTTGGTTCTGAGAGGAACCAATGTGGTCTCTTCTGAGAGAAGTGTTGGTTCTAAGGAGAACCAATGTGGTCTCTTCTGAGAGAAGTGTTGGTTCTGAGAGGAACCAATGTGGTCTCTTCTGAGAGAAGTGTTGGTTCTAAGAAGAGCCAATGTGGTCTCTTCTGAGAGAAGTGTTGGTTATGAGAAGAACCAATGTGGTCTTATCTGAGAGAAGTGTTGGTTCTAAGGAGAACCAATGTGGTCTCTTCAGAGAGAAGTGTTGGTTATAAGAAGAACCAATGTGGTCTTATCTGAGAGAAGTGTTGGTTCTAAGAAGAACCAATGTGGTCTCTTCTGAGAGAAGTGTTGGTTCTAAGAAGAACCAATGTGGTCTCTTCTGAGAGAAGTGTTGGTTATAAGAAGAACCAATGTGGTCTCTTCTGAGAGAAGTGTTGGTTCTAAGAAGAACCAATGTGGTCTCTTCTGAGAGAAGTGTTGGTTCTAAGAAGAGCCAATGTGGTCTCTACAAGAGTTGCAACAACTTGTCATTAAAGCTTGAGGATCATGAAACTTGGAAGTAACAATTTTTCAGAATCAGGGATTTCTTTTGAAGACAAAGAACTGATTTGGTAATTATCAACTTCGATTTATTATCAATCTGAAAGCTCATTCACTGATTAGAAAGTTTATTATCCTCTGGAAAAATACTTCTGTCTGAGATTTTGGGGGGAAAAAAATAGAATAACTAAACAAAGTCAATAAATAATACAAAATAAATAAATAAAAATAAACAAATAAATGAAAAATAAAAAATAAATAAGTAAAATAAATATTAAATCAAATTACCATTGACTATCTTGAGCAGTAAAAAAAACACTTAATAAAACATGCATACATGTAAACCACTTTTTAATTTTCATTAAAACACTATCATCTTTTTAATTGATTAAAAAAGCACATTAGTTGCTTGAATGGAGTCTTTACTGACATGTGAGGGATGGAGATAAAATATCAATATTTGGCTATGTGTGAATTAGCTGCTAGAACTATGGCTACGGCTGCTGTTAAGGATGCTGTTAAGGATGCTGTTAAGGATGCTGTTAAGGATGCCATGACCAAGCCACAGCCGGTAAATCCAAAAAGTATTTCTCTTTCAAAAACCAAACGGTGGACTATTTCTTTTAATATCAAATGATTATCTCGCTATTCCCCTTTAAATTCAGTTATAAGAGGTTACTTAAGACACTGCAGTATTTTGTTTCAAATGTTTGTACTTAAAAAAGCAGTTCTTACATTATTGTTATTTCCTGCCCCCACTGTATGGTCCACCAAATATAACCCTTCAAGTACTTTTCCAGGAATTTGATCTGCCATAAAGAAAACAGAACACATATGAATAATTGTACTGTCTTTTTAAAACTACCCTCACCTCTTCACACAAAAAGGCACTGCGTTCATTCACCTGCGTACACAGACACAGCGACTTGTCTGATAATGGATGGAGTGGGGGACAATGTGCAACGTTTAGTACAGAGTAAAGCCGTAGAGACTCGTAGTAACATCATGATCATGTTGTTATATATATCCACCTGTCACATATTACACCGTTACCTTGGGAATTAATTACGTTGCCACTACATTATAGATCAGCCAGCACAAATATCTTGGTTAAATGAGAGCGTAAATTTATCATGTTGTTGATCTTTTTTGGCTGTGAACTGAGTAGATTGCTGTTGTTTGTTCATTTAGGTGTACATGCACTTGCTTTGTAGAGGCTTTGGGAATAGGATTTTCGCCCTTTGCACAGTCAGTCATTTGCATGTGAGCCTCTTTTTGGGGACAGCAGTGAATAGAAGCATTGTATAACTCTGTATTGTTACAGTAATGTAATGATACTTTCCACCAAACAGATACATAAATACAATAGGAATGAAGCATGAAGTCGAGGCTCTACATGCACATGGTGGGTTCTTGCAAAGCATAAATAGGGGCCTGCTGCATCAGCATGCACTTTAATAATGTATGTTAAAAGCAGGGTATTAATCCGTAATTGGAATACACAATCTGAGAAACGTTTGTGCATGAACATTATGTCGAATCCCACCCGAGTGATTTGCCTGTGGATTTTTTTCACAGAACTCGGTAAAGTACTGAGTATACAGTCGTTAACACACATCGGTGTAAGGGTAAAAACCAAATTATATTTATTATCCCCGATGCAAAATTAACATCTATTAAATTGTTGCGGTACTCGCTGCCAAGGATTCGAACTGCCTCTAGCCATCGGGCTAGCTCAGTGGTCTAGTGGTAAGACATCTGCTCTAGCAATGCAAAGGTCGTGAGTTTGAATCCCACCCGAGTGATTTGCCTGTGGATTTTTTTTTTCACAGAACTCGGGGAAAGTACTGAGTATACAGTGCTTAACACACATCGGTGTAGGGTAAAAACCAAATTATATTAATTATCCCCGATGCAAAATTAACATCTATTAAATTATTTCAATCCATTTCTCTAAAACCACATTTCTTAGAAGGAATCGCTTCTCAAAATGTTATACATTATCAACAGCTACAGAGCTTCTTACCAAGTAAGATTAGTGATTAGTTTTTAATAATTTTTTTATAGTAAATCCCAAAGGTATAGACCATGTTACCTTTGTTTACAGAGTAGTGACCTTGTACATTCTAATGCAATTCATGACGGGCAAGATACTACACAGGCTATATGGGAAAATTTACATTTTGTGTCATAATTTTCACATCAATTCAAACTTTACAAAAGCAACAGCTGTACAGCTTTTGAGATGTCCCCCCTTTCTTCATATCAAAAGTTGAGAAAAATCAGACAGTGCAATCTGCATAAAACATAAGATTTGTTGTATTCTCCCATTGAGCTGTGTACAAACATGCCTGTAGGAAGTCCAGGCTCTGTGGCTCTTTTGTAAACATGTGATGTCACAGGTCACATGGTCTATACACTTCCTTATAAAGTTGCACACAGTCTCTGATCCCCTCCCTCGTTGCTCTCTGTGTTTGACCGTTAAAATGTTGAAACATCAGACATCCCTTTAAGCTTTCAATTATAAATCCACATTTGCTATTTCTGATAATTACCAGTCCAATTATAGGATTTTTCCCCCGTGACTATTGTAAAGAACTAGAGTTCCCTAGTTCAATCATTAGTAGATATTTCCCCCATGAAGGCTGAGAAAAATTTAAGCGTGTATAATCTTGCCTCCCAGCGGTACCAGTTATAAGGCAGTAGATCTGTCCGTTATTGAGATACATGTACCATCCAAATTCCCTCGCAGGAGTATACATCGCAGCAATGTGTTTCTCATTTTTCTCTTTAATTACATTGACCGGCTAATTGGGAGCCAGTTTGACAGTCCAGTGTATGAGCTGCCAACTCGGCTCTGAAGGCTAATAAAAGATGATGATGATCAGACATGAATTTTCAACTTGTTTACGATTTGAAACCGCGGCTGCCTGTTCTGTAGGTGGCGGTGGGTAAACAACATTGTTAATAGTAGGCGCCGTTAAATTGCCGCCGCTGATGGAAAAAAAAGAGTTGGGGTTTGGATTAAAGCTGAGGGAGGTGCCTAAATAGACTTCGTTTATTAGATGAATCTGGAAGGTTTTAATGAAAGTGTTAGTTTCTCCATAGTTTGTGTGAGTATGAGTGCTTGTAAGAATAATGGTCGGTGTAAATTTGTTTACATGAAAAGTATATCAGTTTATAACGTTTAATATAGTCTTATATAGCCAACGTATCTACCAATACAGTACTCAAGGCGCTTGAACATAAGACAGGTCATTGAATTTACTTTTAGTTATGAGACCAATTTATGTGGCACTGTATAAGGGCTTACAAGGTGCTGCGACACTTTCAGGAGGCACTGCCAGAAGCACTGGGGGGAACCCCTTTACTTAGCGATAAGTGTAACTGGATTCGTTTATGTGCATTACACAACACACGGGACCTACAGCTTTACGCCCCATTCGAAGGATGAAACAATTATGGTTGAATGTCTCGCTCAAGGACACAAGTGTCAAGGCCGGGACTCGAACCCATACTCTGCTGCTCAGAAACACCAGAGCTTGAGTCTGGTGCTCCTAACTGCTCGGCCAGGTCACGCCATTTGGAGGACACTGACACAACGACAGAGGTTGCATTGTGCAAGCACTAATAGAAATCCTGGTCATATTGAGGTGAATGAAAACAATTTCTGTGAGATACTTTAAACTTATATAACAAGAGCCCTGCTTTGTGTGGATTAAGTTATTTATTTTTTCTAATCATTATTTAGGATTTTGTCATGGGGGGGGTTCAGAGTTCATGCAGCCATATACAGTCGGTTGACCAGTTCCGGATCATTGACCAGTTCCGGATCACTTAAACTTTGCAACAACCACATAATTAAATTACTTCTCACATTACCAATTCCTGTTGATACATGGGTTTTCAGTCCCTACGTGATTGCGTAGATTTTCCCTGGATAAATTTTCAAGGTTTTCCCTCCCACATGTAAAACTGAAACCTTCTTCCTTGTCTTCTCTTCTAAGTTTGCTTTTCTGAGAGTCCTTGTAAAATTAATAAATGAAATGATTGAAAACAAGCACGTCCTATGTACTTCAACACATGATGGCGCGGTGATCCAGCTGTAGCACTACAGATGTAGTAGCCAATTCAGACACGGCTCTAGCCTTGGACTCAAAAAAAAAATAAAAATCCCATTGCAACTCCTTGAATTAAGACTACTCTGTACTCACCAACTGCTTTTACTGCTGGATCCATACAAACCACCTGTTGGTGGGCATGTTGTGAACAAGAACAGCCAGGAAGTTTCATCTTGGATAGGGCAAGGCCATTTTCATTTAGCAAAGGGGACTTCCAAAAATGACAAATTTTGCCCCGGAAGGTTATCACATACATTAGCAATTTACCCCATTTTAACATGAGGTTAGAGACTTGTAAAGTTTTCTATTGGAAAATTACTACATGTACATCACAAAATTGAATTGGACATTTCCTTTCCTCTTTGCGCTACCCTGCTCGGCCACAACACGCCACGTGTAAATTTTACGACAAATTTTGCAATTTGTGAAAAAACCAGCCTATATTGCAAATTGTTCAAAATGCTATGCAGTAGGGTTTAAGGGTGGGTTGGAAGGGATCATTCATTGTAATACTGTACAGAGCTCGAATGTACACTGCCAGACCACAGGCCCGAGGCCAGTAGTTTTAGTCTCGGGCCAGTAAACTCATGACTGGACATGTCGGCGGTCTTGTGTTTTTCAATTGATTAACAAAACCTCATTCTGTGTACTGTTGTGTTAGAATGTTAACTTTGAGTCTGTTAAAATACATTTCATTTATGAAGAATACATTTCATTTATGAAGTATACTTAAACCATTAAGACAAATACATGTAAGATCAATCTTTTCTTACATGTCTTAGTACTTGCTCAAATTTTAAAAGAGAGATTGATTCTGGTCTTGTAAAAACAATTCTAGTCCGGTAAACATTTTGGGCAACAAACCCTGTGGTCTTGTGGATTGACTTCCCCCCAAATTTGAGCCTTGCTGTACATAGTTGACATGTTTAAGCTTGAAGGAAGGACATGATTTGGCCACAGAGCAATAATCACTCTACGAGTCTACTACATGTTGTATGTAAGCCTGGGCGACTGGATCGACTAGTGTCAAAGTCGCGACTATTGATTGCTTAGTCGAGTCGCGACTACCGTTTTTCAACTACTCGGTTAATCGCGCAGCCATGACTACTACAAAAATAGTCGCGACTACTTGCATGGTGAACCAATTGTGTCGCTCACGGCTATTCACGACAACATAATTTACTTACGAAACACAATCAGACATCAGTGACACAACCCTTCAATCCTTTCAGCATGAGTTTTACTAATTTCGCCTGCAGCAAACAATATACCGCAATGCATCATGGGAATTAAAAATTTGTCGCGACTAGTGTCGAAGTCGCGACTATTTGAGGCGCGACTAGTCGAGTAGTAAATTTCACTAGTCGCCCAGGCTTAGTTAAATATGAATATGGATGGTTTGGCACAATTTCATCACTTGACTTTTGAGAAGTATTCCTGGAATTATTAATAATCAGGAACTGTTTTTTTAATTAATCACTACCCCCACCTGTGAAAAAAAATCTCAAAAACCTAAAGGACAAAAGTTCACATCCTTCCGTCATGGTATTCCGTGTTAAACAGGATAGTTCGTATAGACTGTGCAAGTCTCGTGTATATAAAAAACAAGCGTTTACATAAAACTTGTTTCGTGATCGGAGTAAGGCAAAAATTCAATTTTGTTTGCAAGTAACCTGGTTTTCTCTGGTTTTCTTCGTTATATTGTTGACTTGATTTTACTTTCATAGCTTTTATCACTTACTGTTACATTCCCAACAACATAAATAATTATCATGGTTATAAACTACAATATACACTGTACGTTAAACTAAAATAATTGATGAAACAAAATCTTGTCCCTGCAAAACTCCATATGGTTGGGTCCACAACGGTCGCTGTTAGATCCAATATGCGCACAGTCTATTGATAATATTAACAAGAATCCATAACTGGAATATCATGTACTTGGAAGTAACAATTTTTCAGAATCAGGGATTTCTTTTGAAGACAAAGAACTGATTTGGTAATTATCAACTTCGATTTATTATCAATCTGAAAGCTCATTCACTGATTAGAAAGTTTATTATCCTCTGGAAAAATACTTCTGTCTGAGATTTTGGGGGGAAAAAAATAGAATAACTAAACAAAGTCAATAAATAATACAAAATAAATAAATAAAAATAAACAAATAAATGAAAAATAAAAAATAAATAAGTAAAATAAATATTAAATCAAATTACCATTGACTATCTTGAGCAGTAAAAAAAACACTTAATAAAACATGCATACATGTAAACCACTTTTTAATTTTCATTAAAACACTATCATCTTTTTAATTGATTAAAAAAGCACATTAGTTGCTTGAATGGAGTCTTTACTGACATGTGAGGGATGGAGATAAAATATCAATATTTGGCTATGTGTGAATTAGCTGCTAGAACTATGGCTACGGCTGCTGTTAAGGATGCTGTTAAGGATGCTGTTAAGGATGCTGTTAAGGATGCCATGACCAAGCCACAGCCGGTAAATCCAAAAAGTATTTCTCTTTCAAAAACCAAACGGTGGACTATTTCTTTTAATATCAAATGATTATCTCGCTATTCCCCTTTAAATTCAGTTATAAGAGGTTACTTAAGACACTGCAGTATTTTGTTTCAAATGTTTGTACTTAAAAAAGCAGTTCTTACATTATTGTTATTTCCTGCCCCCACTGTATGGTCCACCAAATATAACCCTTCAAGTACTTTTCCAGGAATTTGATCTGCCATAAAGAAAACAGAACACATATGAATAATTGTACTGTCTTTTTAAAACTACCCTCACCTCTTCACACAAAAAGGCACTGCGTTCATTCACCTGCGTACACAGACACAGCGACTTGTCTGATAATGGATGGAGTGGGGGACAATGTGCAACGTTTAGTACAGAGTAAAGCCGTAGAGACTCGTAGTAACATCATGATCATGTTGTTATATATATCCACCTGTCACATATTACACCGTTACCTTGGGAATTAATTACGTTGCCACTACATTATAGATCAGCCAGCACAAATATCTTGGTTAAATGAGAGCGTAAATTTATCATGTTGTTGATCTTTTTTGGCTGTGAACTGAGTAGATTGCTGTTGTTTGTTCATTTAGGTGTACATGCACTTGCTTTGTAGAGGCTTTGGGAATAGGATTTTCGCCCTTTGCACAGTCAGTCATTTGCATGTGAGCCTCTTTTTGGGGACAGCAGTGAATAGAAGCATTGTATAACTCTGTATTGTTACAGTAATGTAATGATACTTTCCACCAAACAGATACATAAATACAATAGGAATGAAGCATGAAGTCGAGGCTCTACATGCACATGGTGGGTTCTTGCAAAGCATAAATAGGGGCCTGCTGCATCAGCATGCACTTTAATAATGTATGTTAAAAGCAGGGTATTAATCCGTAATTGGAATACACAATCTGAGAAACGTTTGTGCATGAACATTATGTCGAATCCCACCCGAGTGATTTGCCTGTGGATTTTTTTCACAGAACTCGGTAAAGTACTGAGTATACAGTCGTTAACACACATCGGTGTAAGGGTAAAAACCAAATTATATTTATTATCCCCGATGCAAAATTAACATCTATTAAATTGTTGCGGTACTCGCTGCCAAGGATTCGAACTGCCTCTAGCCATCGGGCTAGCTCAGTGGTCTAGTGGTAAGACATCTGCTCTAGCAATGCAAAGGTCGTGAGTTTGAATCCCACCCGAGTGATTTGCCTGTGGATTTTTTTTTTCACAGAACTCGGGGAAAGTACTGAGTATACAGTGCTTAACACACATCGGTGTAGGGTAAAAACCAAATTATATTAATTATCCCCGATGCAAAATTAACATCTATTAAATTATTTCAATCCATTTCTCTAAAACCACATTTCTTAGAAGGAATCGCTTCTCAAAATGTTATACATTATCAACAGCTACAGAGCTTCTTACCAAGTAAGATTAGTGATTAGTTTTTAATAATTTTTTTATAGTAAATCCCAAAGGTATAGACCATGTTACCTTTGTTTACAGAGTAGTGACCTTGTACATTCTAATGCAATTCATGACGGGCAAGATACTACACAGGCTATATGGGAAAATTTACATTTTGTGTCATAATTTTCACATCAATTCAAACTTTACAAAAGCAACAGCTGTACAGCTTTTGAGATGTCCCCCCTTTCTTCATATCAAAAGTTGAGAAAAATCAGACAGTGCAATCTGCATAAAACATAAGATTTGTTGTATTCTCCCATTGAGCTGTGTACAAACATGCCTGTAGGAAGTCCAGGCTCTGTGGCTCTTTTGTAAACATGTGATGTCACAGGTCACATGGTCTATACACTTCCTTATAAAGTTGCACACAGTCTCTGATCCCCTCCCTCGTTGCTCTCTGTGTTTGACCGTTAAAATGTTGAAACATCAGACATCCCTTTAAGCTTTCAATTATAAATCCACATTTGCTATTTCTGATAATTACCAGTCCAATTATAGGATTTTTCCCCCGTGACTATTGTAAAGAACTAGAGTTCCCTAGTTCAATCATTAGTAGATATTTCCCCCATGAAGGCTGAGAAAAATTTAAGCGTGTATAATCTTGCCTCCCAGCGGTACCAGTTATAAGGCAGTAGATCTGTCCGTTATTGAGATACATGTACCATCCAAATTCCCTCGCAGGAGTATACATCGCAGCAATGTGTTTCTCATTTTTCTCTTTAATTACATTGACCGGCTAATTGGGAGCCAGTTTGACAGTCCAGTGTATGAGCTGCCAACTCGGCTCTGAAGGCTAATAAAAGATGATGATGATCAGACATGAATTTTCAACTTGTTTACGATTTGAAACCGCGGCTGCCTGTTCTGTAGGTGGCGGTGGGTAAACAACATTGTTAATAGTAGGCGCCGTTAAATTGCCGCCGCTGATGGAAAAAAAAGAGTTGGGGTTTGGATTAAAGCTGAGGGAGGTGCCTAAATAGACTTCGTTTATTAGATGAATCTGGAAGGTTTTAATGAAAGTGTTAGTTTCTCCATAGTTTGTGTGAGTATGAGTGCTTGTAAGAATAATGGTCGGTGTAAATTTGTTTACATGAAAAGTATATCAGTTTATAACGTTTAATATAGTCTTATATAGCCAACGTATCTACCAATACAGTACTCAAGGCGCTTGAACATAAGACAGGTCATTGAATTTACTTTTAGTTATGAGACCAATTTATGTGGCACTGTATAAGGGCTTACAAGGTGCTGCGACACTTTCAGGAGGCACTGCCAGAAGCACTGGGGGGAACCCCTTTACTTAGCGATAAGTGTAACTGGATTCGTTTATGTGCATTACACAACACACGGGACCTACAGCTTTACGCCCCATTCGAAGGATGAAACAATTATGGTTGAATGTCTCGCTCAAGGACACAAGTGTCAAGGCCGGGACTCGAACCCATACTCTGCTGCTCAGAAACACCAGAGCTTGAGTCTGGTGCTCCTAACTGCTCGGCCAGGTCACGCCATTTGGAGGACACTGACACAACGACAGAGGTTGCATTGTGCAAGCACTAATAGAAATCCTGGTCATATTGAGGTGAATGAAAACAATTTCTGTGAGATACTTTAAACTTATATAACAAGAGCCCTGCTTTGTGTGGATTAAGTTATTTATTTTTTCTAATCATTATTTAGGATTTTGTCATGGGGGGGGTTCAGAGTTCATGCAGCCATATACAGTCGGTTGACCAGTTCCGGATCATTGACCAGTTCCGGATCACTTAAACTTTGCAACAACCACATAATTAAATTACTTCTCACATTACCAATTCCTGTTGATACATGTGAAGAGTAACATCCAATAAACCAACAAACCCAAGATAAGGTGACAAACATCATCGACAAATAAATTATGGTAATTTTTCTGAAGTTTGTCGGCGATAATGATCATTATTTACCCCCCAAATTGTTGGTTGAAAAACGCTGTTAAAACTTCTCACCTTTCAAATTTGAATGCCAGGGCGAATAGCATTTATGTAAAATGGTAAGAATGTGTAAAACATATTTGCCATAAATACTGAGCAGACGTTTTTTTTTTTTTATGAGATAAAATTACCAAAATCGTTTGTTGGAAGGCATCGTACCTTTGCCCAGTTCCGGATCACTCAATATGTTGGTATGTTAAATGGTGGCGCACTCAGTTAGTTAAAATCATACGGCTGTTGTAGAAAGTTTGTCATTTATGTTGCACTGGAAGCGTGCATTTTTATATTTCAAGGAATGTAAAACTACATGTAATTCATCCAACAGCCGTCGATAGCGTTGCATGTATTTTCAGTTTTATGAATGGGATTGGGAGTATTGGTTTGCAATAGAGGGCGTGCTACTGATTCGGAATAGATTCAACCGATCCGGAACTGGTCAAACGGGTGACGATACTTTTCTCGAAGCCACTTCAAAAGTATTACTTATTTTTTGCCAATGGATACTTGGTGAATGTAATGACATGTGTAGGTAAACTGATCGACTTTTGTTTGTTTAAAATGTTAAAGAGAATGCAACAAAAACATCGTGAATTCAAAAAGTGATCCGGAACTGGTCAAACGACTGTATTGTGATGTCAAGAAGTAACAATTAAAATGTCAAAATTAATAGTGACACCTTAACGTGACTCACAATTACTCAAGTCACGGTTGGGAAGATTTCAGAGTTTAGTTCCCACGACCCTCCAGTTATTGGTTGATGATGGCGATCGTGTACAACAGCCTAAAGATATTGGTTTAAGCAGCACAAGTTGAGCTTTATTCTATTAAATAATGGCAGTCATAAAATGGTTAATATGGACTCTGTCTGGTTCCATAGTATATATACAATGATCACAATTCTACGCATGATTTAAGAACTGGGTATTGAGGTTTTGTTTGGTTTATTTCATTTTGGGGGGGGGGGGGGGTGGGACGGGTGGGAGGAGTAAGAGAGGTAAAGAGGGGGTTTATGTAGAGGAAATCTTTTATAATTTTCTTCACTTTGATTGAAGATTTGACCGTGATTTAAATGAACTATTTTTGTTCAGGATGATTAGTACTGGTATGAACTTTGTAATCGGATTGAAACTTACACATTTGTTTGTAATTTTACAATGATTAAGACTTAAAGGTACATACATGTAGGGTATACCTTTGGTCATTACTCAAAAATCTAATCACCATAAAAACTTACTTGGCATAAAAGCACTGCCAACTGTTGATAATGTATAACATTTTTAGAAGCGATTCCCTTCTAAGGAATGTGGTTTAGGAGAAATGGATTCAACAAATCAGAGAAATGTTTCATGCATACACATGTACATGTTTCTTAGATTGTGTACTCCAATTATGGATTATTCTTCCTGCGCACACATAACCACTCCAGATTTTTGGCGATAATATCTCAAAAACGCTTCCCCTTTTTGAAATGAAATGTTCACAGGTTAGTTTGATTGTACATGTGTATATATACATGTATATAGGAATCAATTAAATGAGGGGTTCAACAAACAAATCGTACACTTTGCCCTATAGAGTCAGTATCTGAATTGCTCAAGTAGAGTTGCATAAAGTGTCCTCCACTTCATAAAACATGTTTATAACCATGTTGATCCATTAGCTAATGGTCTTAAATGAGACCTAGAATATCCATTAAAAAAATCACCGCAGGAGAGCACAGATAATGAGCGACTGAAGATGCGCTTCTGGGAGGCACAGTAGAGCCACGAGAATTACATACATGTATAACCACTTGCTGTATCTTCCTGCACTGTGTCACATATGGACTGATTAATTAAGTTGTTGTAGAGATCCGTTCCTTCAATCAGTATACATTATAATAGATTCAAATTGTCCGCTCAGTGCTGTATAAGGTTTTTGTTTCAATCACGTTATTTGTAACAATCATGGGCCTGAATTAGGTATGAAATATATATTCAAACACCACCAGCTAACACCACAGTTGAATGTTTTTAAAACAGAATTCATGTTTATCTTTGCCCAAAATTAACACAATACCGGTGTTTCACAACACAGTGCACGCTCTTCATCTTACCTTGACGGGGGAAATTTGCCCCAAATATGGTTGACTAGAACCAATCGGCACTTGCAACTCAGTACTGCATGGGCTGTTTGAGACCTTTAAAGTTGCACATTGCATTCAAATCTGTCAAAATGTTCCTGTTTGGAATTGCTCTAGATATCCTTTCCAATAGTTGTTCATGCACAGAAACACCTACAGTGTTTTGTAATTAGTGAGTAGTGACTAAAGAAAACACAAGTTTGCCTCTTGAAATACAACCAGCGAAACATACGGTCTGCCATTTTGTGGAGTCAAAAATTTGGCTTGACAAAATAGCAGACAGTGCTCTGTCACGAAATTACACAAAAATCACACAATTTCAAGGGATGTGAATAGTTGTACTCTTCAAATCATTATATCAGGAGGAATACTCGACAGAAGAAATATTTGTTGTAAAACGTTGTGATACCTTTTGTGTAAGAACGCTCATTATAGGTTCCAAGAGTCAAAGGATTAGTTAGTATCAACACAAACCACCACTATGATCCCTACACTATAATAAAAATGAGTTTTATTTTTTAATTCCTTGGGGTTGACTTTACTTCAGGAAATTGATTTTTTTTTTCAAAGAGCTCACCATCAAACTAAAAAAAACAAAATGAAAAAACCCCCAAAAAACCCAAAACCAAAATGGAAAGTGAAAGTGAGGTCAGAAATGTAGAATGTCATGCTCAATTATACCATTGAGGAGGTCTTGCTTCTACCATTATTAACAGTTTATTTGAAGAGCTATTTATGACCCCAAGAGACCAGTTGGCTTATAGGGACATCCTGGTTGACTGTGATCACTCTGTACAGAAAGTGGGTGTACATCGCATCCGACTCTGAGTACAATTGGGAGTGAATCAGTCACTGTGTCTGCTCATCCAAAACCAAATATACCTTCCTTTTTGTGTGTGTGGTGAGAGCTTTAGAATGGGCCCCGTATACCTCACTTCCCACCCTTGTATCTTTTTACTCTGGGCCTAATTTGATAAAGCAAAAACATTGCTTAGCAATTTTCTGCTAAGCAATTTTCTGCTAAGCAAACATGAGCAGGATACCATTCACAGATGGTTACACGTTCTTTTTGTGACAGACTGTGGTGTGTTGTTGCCGAGCAGATAAGAGCTCCGGACTCAAGCTCTGGTGTTGTTGATCAGCAGAGTGTGGGTTCGAGTCCCAGCTGTGACACTTGTGTCTCAGCATATTGCACCGCAGCACCTTGTAAACCATTACATGTAACTTTACTATATAAAGGAACAATTTATAAAACTTCAAAAATGCTCCTTCACATACCTTGCAGGAAAAATACTAAATATTGAAGCGCCATGAGCGTCACTGAGTTTGAGCAACAAATAAGAAGCCACTATTACTATGGGCGGACTGTAACCGCATAGATGTCAGTGCAAGGGTTCAGTAAAAAAGTAAAGTCTGTCCCGAGCCAATATGGCTCATCAGGCCTGTGTTTGTATCCGGTTTCATTGACAACAAACAACTGAGGATATTTCTATTCCCCCTAGACAGGATACCAGTCCATCGCAGGGGACTCCCCAGCTCTAGCCAGTACCCATCTGTACTCCTGGATGGAGAGAATCAATTATGATAAAGTGTCTTGCTCAAGGACACAAGTGGCGTGACTGGCCAGGCCAGGATGCGAACCCACATTCTGTATGATACACAACTTTTACATCCATCGTAAGGGGTCAATTCATATATTATACACTGGATAAGTTTTTCTGATATTTTTTCCTGGGGTTTAAATATCATGCCTGTCAATTTGGTTTTTTCTGTCCCGAAGAAAACAGAAAATCAAGATTTTAACTTGTTTGTTGATTTGTGAAACATCTGAATTATGCGAAGTCATGAACTGGATCATTTGATGAAACTTCACCCAGTGATTGGTACAAGGCACTGTGCAGAGATTTATTTAATAACCCACTGATGCACTGGTTTGGGTTCCAGGCTGGGAGGCTTATGTTGGCCACTTAATTAGTAGTATGGATTCAAGGGGTTTCATACTACATGTAGGTACTTACATATGCCCAATCAATGGGCATCTCGAGTTGCATCAGCAGAAGTAGCCTGGATACGGAGACTAAGTAAATATACACAAGTTTCATTACGGGAGATATTGGAATCAGTGAAGAAGGTCTGTAAACATGTAGATGATGCCATGGATCCTCTGTACTGACTGTTCAATCGTCAACTGCACGTAATAAGCCCTATTGTAATACATCTTTCATGGATCGAAACCCACACAATTTATTTTCTGTGCACAGAGCAATGTTGCAATGATTTTGATCGGCAAAATCGTGTACAGCCATACATAAAATATCTTAGAACAATGAATGTATTCCGTCGTTGATGTTTGATTTCTTGAGTGAACACTCAAAAACTCTTGTTTTATGTTTGAGTGTTATGTTACAGGGGAATTTAAAAGAAAAATAAATTGTTCAATGATTGGATGACCTATAAACTTATAAATAATGGAACAAATTGGCGTTGCAACCAATTAATTTTAGTGATCCGTCTGTAGTCATGCTACAGGAGAAAAAATGTATAGGAAATGTTTGTTCTCATTTGAATTTTGGTAAACACATATGTGTAAAATCACTTACAGAAAACAACTAACATGACCTATGAATATGATGCAATTTTAATTGATTAGTTGTAAGATGTATTTGGTGAAACAAAAGGGTAAAAATTAAAGGTTTTTGTTGTTGTTGTGTGTTGTTGGCATCTTTCTGAGTCGACACTGGATTTCTGCATTTTGGGTTAGTTCATTACATTGTAGAACTGCAGTGCTTGCTGAGGCTGGCATAAGTACAGTCCAATTCTGGAATGGTAGACTATTGCAATTACTGCAAGTGAAATATAGTAAGTAGAGGTACTTTTTTCAAAAACCAACCATGTTATATCTTGTAATTGCCGCCATGCTCCTGTTCATTGCCTTCGTGCCCTTTGAAATGTTCAAGTACATGTAGAAGCTTGCATTTTTCTCATGGAGGTGCCCTTTATCAATGAACAGACTGACCTGCCCTCATAAGAACAAAGTATCTGGCCTGTAAATGTTTAATAATAATAATAATACGCAGTTCTTATATAGCGCTTTATCTACTCCCGATGGGCGTCTCAAAGCGCTCAGTATTTTTCCTACAAGGTATGTGGAGTTATGTGTTGAAGTATGAGACCTATTCCTTTGCATAGCACCATGTAATGGTTTACAAGGTGCTGTGGCGCAATATGCAGCCAATCAAACCAGGAACACCGGGGCGAACCCCTTCTCTTTACGATAAGTGCACTGGGTTCTTTTACGTGCATTACACAACACACGGGACCTACGGCTTTACGTCCCATCCGAAGGACGAAGCATGTGGTTAAGTGTCTTGCTTAAGGACACACGTGTCACGACTGGGATTCGAACCCACACTCTGCTGATCAGAAACACCAAAGCTTGAGTTCGGTGCTCTTATCCACTCGGCCACGACACGCCACATGTTTATATGGAAGTGTGCAACATAAAACAGGGCTCAATTTTTACTGTGGACCACAGGCCTGAGGCAAACAGTTTGAGTGTCGGACATGTAAACTCAAGACTGGACAAATCCAGCAGTCTTGTGTTCTTCAGTTGAATAGTAAATTCTCGCTATGTGTAATATCTTGAACAAAAACAAATTATTTTCAAATGCAAATGTTGACTTCCAGTCTGGTAAAATACCCTTCAATTCTATTGAGTAATAAAGTATAAAAGTGTATTACCCATAAAGACAAATGAAAAAAAAAATGTATGTAAACTGTGTCAGGAAGTTGTTTTTTCTCATTTTGATTCTGGTTTTGTAACAACAATTCTGGTCCAGTAGACATTTTGAGCAACAAGCTCTGTAGTCCTGTGGATTTTCCCCTGAAATTCTTAAAAGCATATTACACATGTACAAAGTAGGTATCAGTTCCTAAGTGATGTGCGGATTTATAACTGACTCATTTCCTGAGAATACAAGTATGGCAACTCATTTTGTATAACCTATTGATTGATTACATCCAGGCAATCCTCTATGGTAAAACGTACGTATACGTTGTCTGTAGGTATAGGTTAGTTTGCATGAGTGGGACGGCAGTCTGTCGAAGCCTTTTATTTTGTCATTCGGATCAGCTGTTTTGACTTCCCTCCAGAACGCTCTATAGATGGTGATGCAATGGAAGCTTGCCTCAACCATTGATGATAGAACTCCCTTCAGGGTACTCCCCATGAGTTTTAAAAACTGTGGGGTGTAGATCTTTTTATTGCAACGTCCAACTGAGGTTGGAAAACTATGGAAAGCCATAACTGCAAATCAAAAACAGATAGCCATCGGTTGTAACAGTGTTACACAAATATTCAAAAATAGTATTGAATTTGTTGGAAACAAATCAACCAATCATGGAAGGTATTTCAGTTCATGAATCTTTACAGAAAATGTTTAATTTGGTCACAACATTTTTTAACAGGATTGAATGTTTTGCTAACATGCCGTCCATGCCAACCGGTGCACTTTGTTTATCAACAATGGAAAGGTCTATTATGGACTCAAATTTGTTGCAGTTTGGCCAGAGCACTCTGAATTGAAACGAGGTTTCATATCATATCACAGCACTGTGACAAACATCAAACCTCATCAGATAGACAGACACAACATTAGAGGAAAATCTAACATTACCCCAAAAAAAATCATGAATACTACAAAATTTAAGTGTGTCTTGAAGTGCTTCCTAAATGATTGAATAGTGTCTAACAATCTGACTTGAGATGGCAGTTCATTCCAAAGTCTTGGAGCTACGTTAGTGAATGCATAGGCACTAGCAGAATTTACATTTCGATGTTTAGAATAATGATTCTGATTCATATTTCAATATTTTGGGGCAGCCATGAAGAGGTCAACAGGCATATAATTCAGCTGGTGTGTTGACATGTGTGTTTTTGTTTGTAAGCTTCCATCCTACCTGTACTTTTCGGCCGAGTACATGTCAAAAACATGTTATTCTCAGATTTTAGTTGAGATACATGTATAGAAAGCTCTGTCTCTCAGTGATAGAATCTTGTTTCATTTTCGAAAGGAGACTTACTTGTACATCAGGGTTCTGCCCACGGTGGTCGGTGCCGGAAAACCCGACCGGCACTCATGATTCCCCGACCGGCACTCGCAGAATTTTTTCTTTTTCCGACCACCACACATTTTCCCTTTTTTTTGCCCATTTCCATCAAAATATTTTGAACAAGGTGTAAAACAAATTATTTACCAGTAAACAGTTTTATCCAAAGTTTCGAGTAGCCTACTTCTTTGGTTTGAGTCTATTTTAATGATCCAGGATCGAGCATTCCTCCCGCCTGTACGATGTACAATATATCCACCGCACGAAACCCACATTGATTTTGCAATGGTTTCCAGTCACGCTGATTATAGCTTTACGCTTGGAATAACATGATACCAGTTTCATCATGTTGCGAACCCTATTCTATAGCGTTTAATACAACGGAAATGAACTGCAGAGTAAGCACCATGCTATAGATGCTGTAAATTGTTTTCCCATGGCGGTAAAGGCGTGCGCGCACTGAGGGCCTACATTCAAGGCACAGCTGCAGGGCGCACGTGTGTAACCACTCCGTGCACGATCGAATGGAAATTGACTTGACTGTACTAGGGAAAAAAAATTTCCGGCACTAAACAAATCCTGGGCAGAACCCTGGTACATGGCCTAAAAAGGAAGTGAAACTGGCACCCAATATACTGTTTGTACATACAGTGGAGATACGAACAACCTAGTAAGGTTTGCAGCAACATCATGTGCACAAAATCTTTCTTTGAGCTTTGGAAAGAACTCAATGAGAGATTTTATTCACCTGATATTGGTATTATTACCGTAAATCTACATGAAGGTTACATGTACATAAATGTTAAACATGTATGCAAATTTGTTGCCAACAGTTGTCTTAACAGTTGTGTGGCGTGTCGTGGCCGAGCGGTTAAGAGCACCGAACTCCGAACTCAAGCTCTGGTGTTTCTGTTCAGCAGAGTGTGGGTTCGAGTCCCGGTCGTGACACTTGTGTCCC
This sequence comes from Leptasterias polaris, assembly GCA_037783415.1. Taxonomy (NCBI): domain Eukaryota; kingdom Metazoa; phylum Echinodermata; class Asteroidea; order Forcipulatida; family Asteriidae; genus Leptasterias; species Leptasterias polaris. The sequence goes on from JAZGTN010000126.1 coordinate 208,199, forward strand.
TGAGCAAGACACTTAAATATAATTGCTTCTCTCCACCCAGGGGTAAAATGGGTACCTGTGAGGGCAGAGATGGTTCTTGTGATTGATTTAGCCTAATAGCGCATATATTGCAGCACAGGCTGTATACTCCCCAGGTAGCTGAGATGGTTTAAGGAATGAAATAAATGGCCCAGTGACCAGGGGTAATAATATACCTTGTTAGGCGCCTTGAGCATCCCTTGGGGTGGATATGTGCGCATTATAAATGTTGTTATTGTTATTATTAACAACTTTGAGTCAGCAAATTTACAGATCTTATTTGAGAAATTAGTTGGATCTCTCTTTGTCATACGTCTTTTCATGTTTGTGTACTTTGGTTTGCTAGGTTGCAGTTTTGAAACCTAATGTTGTGAAACACACAGTAAACACAGTACGCATAGATTAAATTAGGCCTGTAGCTTGTCGGGATTTTATTCAACTATCTTTCTTTGGTGTAACATTTTCTTGAAGTTGTGAATTTGTGTCAAAGCCAGGAGTTTATCGCTCAAAGTGATCTAGTCTTTGAATCCATCAATGTAACGCTGTCAAAGTTCAGGGGGAGGGGGTTTATCTCTGAAGGGTGTGTACAACATTGGGAAGATTGAAAGTATAAATGTTCACAGATTTGCATATAACTTACATGGTATAAAGATGGTCATAGTGGAAAACTTCCCTTGAAATAGTTTTGCTTGAAATGCTATAGTTTTTTGGAAAACAGTAAAACAGTTAGTCTTTATCACGCATGATAAAATCCGATGTTTGAAAACAGTGAAAATGTATAATGGGGTTTTACACTGTTTTCTCATGACTCTGATGACCGATTTAGCTTAAACTCAGGTTTGTTATTTCATGTATATGTTGGGTCACATCAAGTGTAGATGGATACTGGTCTTTGACAATTACCAATGAAAGAAGAAGACTGCTGCCAATTTTCCAGGATTTTTTCATTTGTCTTTATCCACACCCTGCAGCTTGGCTATCTTTATGTAGATAGGGGGTTTGGGTAGTGCTATACAAGGGAACAAACCACTAGAAATGTGTCAACTGTGTACGTTGCGCATCTACAAATAACTTGCTATCTATTTCTCATGCATTGTCAATCCCCTCCAGTCCCGGAAAAAGAAAATCCATCTTGATTGAAGGGGACCGGGAACTGGACAATGTGTCTAGAATATGTGGCTGTAGACTACTCCCCATGGTCAGGCCCCTGTGATTGGACAATTATTGATCCAGACCGCAGCTGATGAGGACAAGAATCTCTTGTTATGAACCCTAGAGGGCCTTGGGTTACGGTGATGAATCTTAATGTTCTGAGGTTTGGGGTTTGGGGGTTGGAAGGGGATCTCGGACTGGGGGAAGGCTGTATCCCTCCACCAATACTTGGATCCCTGGAATCTCAATGTGGCTATGGGAGCTGGAATTTGTGAGTTTGTTTGTTAGGTTTTTATCATATCACTCTATCACTGCATGGTCCTTGCTTCTAGGGTTGGGGTCTTTGATTGGGAAGGAGTATCAGGGTTTGAATTTTTACCCTGGACAGCAGGCCAGAGGACAGTGCTGTTGTAGCTTCAAATTATTAAACTCAGGACCGGACGAGTCCGGCAGTCAAGTGTATTTCAATTGAATAATAAGATCTCATTGTCTAATTTTTTTTTTTTTCAACAACCTGGATGTGCACAAAAAGTTAATGGACACCCTGATATGACGTTGTTGCACGGAGCGTGTTTGCACAAGATACGACTCTGTTGCAGAATCAGTCTAGTGTTATACTGTGTCTCTACTTTTATGTAAGAAAACATTACATAAAATGTAGAGTAAAACCGCAATGATAAAACAGATGTACCGTGTTTCCTCTAATTTTGTTTTTGCTAAAAATGCTGTAGTTTTTGAGAAATTAGTAAAACAATTAGTTTTGATCTTGTGAGTCGAACCTGATGTTTGAAAACAGTGAATTAAATGTTGTCCATTGTTTTCTTATGACTTCGATCATTGAAGGAGCTGTACTCCCAGTTAATCTTCGAGACCTACTACATTTCTTGCCCTGAATTCTTCACACTTCAATCCTTCCTTGAACGATGCGGTAACCTTTTCCCCTTCAAATTAAACACGCTTCTCCTTCAAATGAAACTACATGAAGAAGATGTATATGTCAAGCTAAAGACGAAGGTAGAGTTCCCTTCAGGCTCTGTCATTGTTTGAATCCGTACATTACTCGTATGAGATTAAAAGAAGACATAAAGGTCATCATCAGATGATGGCAGGCCCTCACAATATAAGCAGATTGAGGGATTCTCACAGAGTTAGCAGGGGAAAAAAAAAACTAAATAAAAGAAATGTGGAATGTGTAGATGTTTTTTTTTTATATTTTAAATTTTAGAAAATAGAATTTGTTGTTGCAAACTGCTTACCAACCAAAAGGACCTACATGTATGGTATAAATGCCAAAAAATAGTTAATGACCGGACAGTTTGACCAAGTCTTCCTCGAAGGCTAAACAAATTTCATATTGTATTCAGATGTATGACGTAAGTTGAAAACTATTATATGGATGAGAATGATTTTACTCTTCCAAAAACCAGTGATGTGTGCCCTTATAGATCATGGTAAATAAATGTTTTGTTGAAATCCAAGTTACACCTTTTCCTTAGTGTCTCATTGAATGAACCCTAGATTAAGAACACATGATGGAATAACAATTGTTCGTTTGTTGAGAAACCAAACTTCTTGCACTTTTTCAAGAAAGATTAAAAAGTATCTTCAATGTCGGCAAAGAATGCACATGTACAGCATGTAGATGGACTGTTTCTGTAGTTAGTCTTTGTAACAGAAGGTGTACCCATAATTTGAGCATTTTTTGTAATATGTGTAAATTGCATTGGTTAATTTAATGCATTGGTTAATTTAATGCATTGATTTAGGTTTCCAACTTATCGTTGTGTGCCCGGAAGAAAGGCGTAAGACTCCACGGCCTTTTCTTCTAGGCACACCAAGTACTTTTTGTCCCAGTACCACTCCAGGCCCACTGAATCCCTTTTCGCACTACTCTATTTCCCGGCGGCAACCCCAGGAAATAACGGCCGGCGCTTTCACACTTGGATCGCTTTACCCCTGATCTACCCCAGCAGTTGGGAATACCCCGGAGAATAGCCACTCCTGCTCTGGAGTAGGGGTAAGCGGTAAAACCTTGGGGTATTCTTGAAACGTGCAACCGGAATCCAGTGGAATAGGGACCTAGGCAGGGACAGTGTGAACGTGCGCCGGGGTAACCATGGGATAAAACAAATCCTGGGGCTTCCCCAGGGCTGTACACGGGGATAAGAGATACAGTGTGAAAAGGGCTTAAGTACCCTTTTTCCAGTAACTGAAGGATGTAAGCAATGAAATGGCTCCTGACAAAAACAAATATGTGATTATTATTATTATAAGAAATTATGGCCTGATTAGAAGTTACATTTTGGGGCTAGAATTACCCCCCCCCCCCCCCCCGACATTTACCCCCATTCCCATGTAGAAAACCAATCAAATTTTCATGATCGGTTGTCTTGAAACTCAATTTTGCCCATTAATTTATTACCTCTTTTCTCTGGTTACTTTTCTGTACGATCTTCTGCTGTGCACACAATGTATTATGTTTACACATAAGTTGGATGTGTCCATGTGTTATTCACAGATGTATTTCACTCTTCCTACTTTTTCAAAGGATTTGATCGAAACTTCCTTGTTTTTATATCGATAAGTTCCAGATCAGCAAAATAATAAAACCCATGTTTGTATCCTGAGGGTATAGTAATTTAGTGATGTCATTGTGATGTGCAGTTATTTACACGTATGTTTTTTTTTTTTACCACTTCCTTGTACGTATTGTAAACAAGGCACATGTACAAACTGTGTAATCCATGTGTTCAAAAATGTCACTTAAAGGGTCTGTATATAATTAGTAATGACTCTGAAAATTAATGGCAATAAAAACTTACTTGGTAAGAAGTACAGCAGCTTTAGGTAGTATAATGAATTTTGAGAAAATATATCACTTTTTATTCCCCAAAATTTGAATCTGAGAAGCGTTATGGCCATAATGCTTCTCAGACTGTGTATTCCTATGGGGAATATTCTTCCTGCGTGGAAATATTCGCTCCGGTTTTTCGGTGATATCTCAAAAACGCAACCACCTTTTGAAATGAAATTTTCACTGGTTAGTTTTATTGTATACACCTACATTTATATAGGATTGACACAATCAGTAGGCTCCAATTACCAAACGTATATAGCACCTTTAAAGCATTACTCTGAAAATTTACAAACTAGTGACCCAAGACCACAGATAGTTGTTTACTACAAATTAGCAACTACATGTCTTTGAAGCTTGACCAAGTTTTCAGACAATCAGCAATTCACCCGATGTTATCACATGATAAATGTTGGCTGCGTCATTTCATGATGCAGATTCCCATCGTGTTTCTGTGTAGTGAGCGATTTAGGCGACACACACACGCACGATTAGACGCGCACCGGGTATCTAGGTATGCAATTTGACTCCCCAGATTGCAGATCAAAGGCGGACAGAAGCCGTAAGTGACGTCAAGGCAAGGGCAGGGCTCGAATTTTACACTGGACCACAGGCCCGAGGCCAGTAATTTTAGTGTTGGGCCAGTAAACTTATGACCTAACAAGTCCAATGGTCTTGTGTTTTTTCAATTGAATAACAGAAACAAATTATGTTCAAGTGTTGACTTTGGGTCTAATAAATTATCTTTCAATTCTATGAGTAATCAAGTATACTCTCCTCTTACTTGTCTCAGTTCGGGTTCATATAAAAGCAGTCAAATGCATGTTAAACTGTGTCAGCAATTTTTAATTTTCACATTTTGAATCTGGTCTTGCAAAAAAATGTCTGGTCCAGTAAAGATTTTGAGCTACAAGCCCTTTAGTCTTGTGCATTTTCTCACAAAATTCGAGCCCTGAATTAGGGGTCTCTACTATTTGTTGTCAAATAATGTTAGTTTTCCTAGAAAGTATGTCAGGTTTTCAAGCTCCTCTTTCCTAGGAAATTTCAATTGATGATGTGGACCCTCTGTGCAATGGTACTGGGTTCAGGGTTACTGTCGATCCTTAAAAGTATCCAAATGTAAGACCTATTAATTTCAATAAGGTCTTGAAAAAATGGATGAAGCATGTAATGAATTTTCCTATCGGCTTGTCAAGAACCGCTGTTTCTCCCGTGCTTTATTTTTGGACTTAAATTTTGTTCAGGGTGGCATAAAAAGGTCTTAAAAAGTCTTAAATTTGACTTTTTGAAGTGTGCAGATGCCATGGGGTTTCATCTGTTCAATAAACTCTCATTGAATCGAGCCATTCTGAAAAAAATGGCACCCCCTACCGTGAAGTTGTTTCCGCCTTGTACCCAGGGCTTCAGTAAACTGCTTGAAACTGGAGGGTGGTTAAGTTCAGGGGCTCAGAGTTTGAGTGTGTCAATGGCTGGCACAATGTAAATTTACCGAAGCGGACAAGAACATACAAACGCTGTCGACACTGAATAAGCTACTTCTGGTTGTGTGTGGTCATGAATACGTTAACATCAAACCTTCAGTTGATACGTGTGGAGGGAACCTTTTTTTCTCCATCTTTGCGATCTTCACTCTGATAGATTTCACTCAGCATGCAAGTGGGGTGTGCAGTGAACTTTGACAATTTCAAATGTCACGGAAGGGTTGCCTTTTATTAGTTTTGTTTTGCCTTCAATACATGTGTAAATGGAGATGCTGTAAAGGCAGGGTATACTTTTGGGAATTGCCAAAGACCAGTATTCGCACTTTGTGTATTCCAACATATGTATAAAATAACAAACCTGTGTAAATTCTGGGCTTAATTGGTCACGGCTGACCCCTGAGAGACGATGAACACCTATACACAATTCTGAATGAATGTGTGCGGCACAATGGTACCGGTCTTTGCCCATCAGCAGGTTGCAATAAAGAAGCTTGCCTCAAACAATGTAATGCAGTGGCGCTCTCTTTCGTCTGGGGAATCCAATTTGAGTGTTCACTTGTGACCAATCAAGTCATTGTACCAGACATTATTTGAAATCAAAATCACACATCTTAAAGGTGGGGGGGGGGGTGTGATGTGATTGAAAAGGGGCAAGAGCAAGGCGGGGGATGCAGATAGTGCAGATTAAATAAATACTTTTTACTATAATATTGAAAAAATAGAATTAGCTGTTGCAAACTGCTCACCAACCAAAAGACCCTTTACTATAATATTGATCATATTTATAGCTATAGTTTTACTAAATCATGGGATTGAGTTTAGTAGAAAGTTGGAAAAAAAATCCAGTCAATTTAGTGACTGGGCACGTAGAAGTTACTAGTGATACTACAGCAAAATAATTACATAGAAAATATGGCTTTATGTGAAGGTATTTTACCATGAAGCCTATAATCCACCCCTGTCAGTGCGATGCGCATCAAAAACAAGTTTTACAGACATCTAAAAAAAAAACTAGACATTGAGGGTAAGTAATTTACCTCTTCAAAACCTATTTGCATTACGAATGCTCCAATAAATCTCTCCATTTTTTTAATTTTTTTTTCTTTCTAATATTTGTTTTGGCCCATGTCCCCAGGACCCTTTTAAAAGATGAACATTTCTCTTCACAAGTCGTCGCTTAAAATGTCATCTTCGTTTTTTTTTTCTCTTTTCCCTTCTCATCACAGTAAGGTCACTGCTGGAATCTGGAGTAAATCCAAACATCGGCAACGAAGACGGACTGACCGCATTACATCAGGTAAGTGACTAGAGATAACCTCGCTTCCAGAGTTTGTCTTTTTGTTTGTTCACATCTCTAAATTATGTAACTGTTCGTAAGAACAAATACAGTGTAGTACGTTGTACTCATTCAGTGCCTACCCACGCACTGCTCCACTTTGGATATCTATAACTGTATCCTGCCTCTGGCTCATTGTTAGTGTTGAAAGACATATATCTAGTCATAAACCACAAGGGAAACTGACTGGATGAATTGCTAAATAATTTGGGGTTGAACAAAGAAAAAATTGACCAGAGCGGGACTTGAACCTGGGACCTCCGGATTAACGTGCTGGCGCTCCACCAAATGAGCCATCTCGATAGCTCAGTTCAACTCAAAATTAAGAAACACTGTTTATCTATCTTGTTGTGATTTTCTATGTACCTTGTACCACCTTGTAGTTGAAAACACTCCTTATAGACTCTCTTCATAAGAGTATTGGAGGTAACGATATCTGCTCTAGAAGGCGGAGGTCTTAGGTTCGAATCCCACTCGAGCAGTACATGTATACCTGTGGATCTCTCCCCCACCCTCCCCAGTACTCGGGAAAACTCTCCCTGATTCTTCAGAAAGTTCTCTGAAAATAAACAAATCTTTCCATGATCTGATAACAATTTGAAAATCTCCCTGAAACTTTTGCCCTATTATGTTGAATGCAATTCTAAATATCTCCCTGATTGTTGTACAAAACTTCCTGATTGCAAGATGCAAATGTTTGCAGCTCGGGTGTATGGCAAAACCCCACAGTTTCTTGTAACCTGGCCACTGTGAGAGGCCGTTAATAGGCGGTGGCTTCTTGCCTTGAAGAGAAATTCCATGTGTGGGCAAGGAGACAAAGAGATTCAAAGTTTTTGCACAATCCAACATGCGTTTCGTGTAAATACTAAATGAGATATGTTTTTGCGGATTGTCACAGTAAAACAAAGTTTTGGATAGACAGTTTTGTGGAAGTTTCAACCTCATGACTGGCTACCAAATTGTTTGTGCATATATGCAGCTCCACTCTTACAACAAAATTTGGAGACCACCAACATAGGGCTACAATCCCGGCCAATATGCTTGGGCGTCAGGACAATTAACATACCCTCCCCCGTTCCCCGCTCCCCGCTCAATGTTGTTAACCCCAACTGGAGCGCAGACCACGCAATGAGAGCCAACATTGAACGGGGGCCTTCTTCCCAACAAACCCCTCTGTTTGATCGACTTAATAAGATTAGTTTAATTCTTCCCCAAGAGTTTGGTACTTACTTAATAAAACCCAAGTTCACTTTCCAATGAATACTAAGTGCATTTTGGCAATATTTCTCATTCATTTTGGTTGTTTTTCTCTCCAAATGTCAACTAAGAAATCGTTCAATTGCACAAGCTCAGGATTTGAAAGGGCAAATTGTACAATTATGGCAGAATTCTTTAGATGTTCATCTTAAAGCTTAGGTAGAGTAAATTATATTAAGTAAGTATTGGTAGATGTACCAGTCGGCCTCCAGGGAAAAAAACAAGTTTGAATTTACTCTTATTAGCTTCGTATATCCTCTGGCCAGGTGCTTTCAACTCAGACAAGAAGATACTTGTTCTCAATTTAAAACACATCTCAAAACCTAACTATTTCGGAAATCATAGCTTCGGCCTTTGGTTGTCCTTTGTGTAAAGCAGAGTTCCTGTTTTTGTTTGCGCCAGGAGTGTCATACTTGGCAGACATGGTGCACTAGAAGTGTTCAATATTATTATTATTAGATGAGTTTTAAAACAACACCTACGTAATTAGGGCCCGCTCAATGTATTGTAAGTATTTCTCAAAAATATAGAACTTTTAAGACATCTCGATTACATCGAAGCTAACGTCTGTTGTCTTCCTTTTTAATGTCATGTCACTATTTCTGAGAAATGGATTTACTTGCTTATGAAAACTAAGTTCCTTTTGTGAATGATTGAAGTTTGAAATGATGATGATTATTTTTTTTTTTACCTGCTCACAATCCTGCAGTTAAATTTTAAACATTTAAAACCAACCACATATTTGGAAGTATTCAAGTGGGATTAGTGTGCCATTATTCAGCAGTGTTTGCAGGCTCCATATACACCCATATAGAATAATGTTGCCTTCAAATGTCAATGTATTCAGGCACTTCAAGCCCTAAACTTTCATCCTATTTTTCTTGTCTATAAATCGACACTAGACAAGCCACCAGTCTCTAGCTGGGTGTGAACTGATTGAGGTCGGCTGCGGCTGTCTGTGGACACGGCTTAAGGGGCTATTTTCATAAGTACATGCAGCCCTAGCCGAAGCCAACACTGTCACTGTATGGTTGCTGCTGTTGTTAATCAGTGCTAGACTAGCCCACCAGTTTCCAGAGCTACATTGTACATGTCTGCACGTAGGTGTTATTGGTTGCCAAACCCTTTGTATGTACCCAATCAGAAAATTAGACTAGCCTCCAGTATAACACATGTAGGTTGCTCTACTCTGTCTTTTTAAAAATTTTGCTGTGGCTTTCTTCTCGCTAGTGAAAGACTGAAACATTCATTTAAAAACAAAAAATGGCACTAAACAGACTAGCCAACAGTCTCTAGGCGGTAGATCTTCATCTGCCAACTCTATTTCAGGTTCCCTTTCCCCCAGTCTACAAACCAACACTAGACTAGCCAGACACCAAGACAAATGCGTTCTACAAGTCTCTTTTGTTTCCCTTTTCCCCATTTGTGCAAATCAGCATTAGACAAGCCACCAGTCTTCAAAGAAAAAGTTCTCCTTAGCTCTATGCATTTATTTGGGGGGGGGGGGGGGGGGTGCTCCGCCCAAGATAGTATCAGCTTTCAAGCTGTGTTATTTTCTTCTTCAACCTTGTCCCATTGTCATAGAGTAATTTAATTTCCTCCTAATAGATAATTTAGTTTGCCGAGACACTATCACATTGCTTTACTGCATTACCTGCACAGTTCTCAACACACAGGTGCCTCTATTGTGCTACACATTCTTACATTTCCCTTTTCATTGTAAGGAGAGTTTGAGCAGGCAATAGTCTGTGAAAAACGTAATACTTTCACTTTTGCGAAACTAAAATGCTATATGGGCACATGCTGGTTACTTCATTTCAATTTCTTAAACAAAGCTTTCTGCCTTGGGAATTTGTCAATAAAACATAATAGATAATAAACCACAAGGGAAACTGACTGGGTAAATTTACCCAGTCAGTTTCCCTTGTGGTTTATTATTTGATATCTGATATAAAAAGTCGCATCCTCTTAAGGTGATCCCCTGGCTGCCGCTTCCCAGGTTGTATCGTATACTTGGGTGTGATCCCTGGCTACACGGCAGTTTGCGGTTGAATGGCTTCTGACTGGCGCCCCCGAACGGAGATGTTGACGAAATGGGGAAACCGCCGACGTGGGGCTGGATGGCTCGGTTGGTGGAGCGCCGGCACGTTAAACCGGAGGTCGTTGGTTCAAATCCCGCTCTGGTCAATTTTTCTTTGTTCAACCCAAAATCATTTAAAACATAATAGCATTAATAACTGAAAAACTTAGTTTTCAAATACATTTTTTAATAAAAGAGGAAAATGAATTCTTTTCAAAGACCTGTAGAACAGAGTTCTGTACATGTACACAGGCAAGGAATTTCATCTTTAAAAGGGCAAGGCCATTTTCATTTTGCGAAGAGCACTTCCATTGGAAAATCTTAAAGTCTTTGGGAAATTTCTGAAGGGGCACCAAGGCAAACATCATGGCCTAGGGCATCGAGGTACATGGCCTCCGTGGTCTCCATGTAATCTCCATGTAATTCCATGCCTGTGTTTTTGTAGGGTGTCATGGCCGAGTGGTTTAGAGCATCAGATTCAAGTTCTGGTGGTTTAGTCATTGGGGTGTGGGTTCGAGTCCCGGTCATGACGCTTGTGTCCTTGAGCAAGACACTTTGCTATAATTGCTTCTCTTCAAGGGGTATAAATGGGTACCTGCAAGGGTAGAGGTTGATATTGTGTTTGAAAAAGCCTTCGGGGTGCCACGGCAGCCCAGGGCTGTATACTCCCCAGGGAGCTGAGAAAGATTAAAGGAATGTTATTGGCCCAATGACCAGGGCACTAATGTAAAGCGCATTGAGATGTTATTGTAAAAGGCGCTATATTATTATTATTATTATTAACATTGATTAAACAATTACATGATGACATACTTTTGCACACATCTACACTGTTGTATTGTTTTTGCATTGTGAAGGACGGGCCTGTCACATGATCACTCGTACGTTGACAAGCCCGTCTCTTTGCGAAAACGTAAATTCTTTTGATCCGATCCGTAAGGTTTGCGAGTGCGTTTGTGTGATGTTTTTATTTTTTCTGCACGTATTAGTTACAACTTGCTAAATATTAAGGATGTTGAGAAACAATTAGACCGTAAGGTTTCAAAACCAATTGTTTGTAGGAGAACTGATAGTAATCAAGCACTTCTCTTCGTTAACTTTTTCGGTTTTGTTTACTTTGAATTTCGCTTTCTTCTGTACTGGGAGAAAATAACCCAGATCTGAAAGGAGATCTGAAAGGAGATCAAGGAACTGTTGAGGAGTCTGACTGTGACTGATACTATCAAAACTGTATGTTGACTTTCATACGTGATTTCAAAACATTATCCTTCCCTTACAGGTGGTATCATAGATTGATTTTTGTAATTGTAATGTTATTATTATTATTATTAATGTTATTATTTATTTGGCATATCAAAAAGAACAAACAAAATACAGAAAGAACATAGCAATACAAAAGGGACAAAAAGCCAATGGCACATGCCTGGAATTCAAAAAGTTAACTAAATAACTGTGACTCGAAAGACTTAGACTTCAACTCTGATGCCACTGGCTACATAAGCACATGAAAATACACAAAATCCACAATTAAATACAAAATAAATAATCCTTTTCGTTAAAGTAAAAAAAAGAAATATATATATATTTATGGGTTTTTTAATAGTACATATAAAAATACAAAAAAATGTTATCTGCATAAAAGTACATTAAAAAAATGCAGTTATATAAACAATTGATGTTGATTTATAGGCCAAACTATCAACTAAGATACAATAAAAGCTGGGAGTGTCATTTTGGGAGTCTATTTAAATGGAAGTCAGGGTACCAAAGGGAAACTCTACACTGAATGCCAACAACTTATAAACATGTTTCATTTGGTCAATAAGGAAACAGACTAGATATTGAGTTGTCATTGAATTATCAAACACAAACAATGCAATGCCGATTTATTGGCAGAATTATTAAGAAAGATAGAATAAAAGTCACCTGCGAAAGTTGCAGTCTGCTTGTAAATGTTGAGAAAACAGAAAAAAAACCTGTCTTGGTAAATTCTCATCTAGATTGTTGAATCCATCCCGCATTAAGCGAGGTGACAACGGGTACCAACTGCATCTCTGGCCCCAGCATTTGCGAACGGACACCATGGAAGTATGAGAAATCTGAGAAACAATTCAAATGTTCTGGGGTGAACCATATTACTTCAAAGGGAATTTTTTTTTTTCAAAATTGTAATCAACAACTGCAGTTCTTTTCACCAAGTAAGTTTTTACGGTCATTAATTTGTTGAGAATGTACCAATCTACGCCGCTACCTTTAAAAAGGAAAAACATTTCAAAACGAATAAATATGTCACCAATTCTGAGAAGTGGAATGTGACACTTTCTATTGTGGAAATCCAGTGTACTGAGGTTTAGATGAAGACTTGTGTAAATATCTCCTATAGAGTAGAGAGCCAGTGGTGTAGATGATCCTCTTATTTAATCCTTTTTTAGTTTTGGTTGACTAGCAGGTTGCACTTTCTTATCTAGTGTTGGCTTGAAAAACAGATGGATTGAAAGATTGCAAAACTAGGAAAGGGTCTGAACATGAACTTGTAATATAATCCTGACTTTTTCCTCATCCGTTTCAACACCCACTGATATTTCTTGCGGAACATTTTTGTGTACATGTTGTGATGTTTCTACTTTAGGGTTTAAAGGGTGGGTATACCTTTTTGGTAATTACTCCAGAAATTAATGACCGTGAAAACTTACTTGTCAAGAAGCGCTGCAGCAGCTGATAGTGTATAACATTTTGTGGAATAATTCCCTTCAAAGGAATGTGGTTTTTGCATGAAACGTTTTTTTCAGATTGTGTTTTCCAATCTCCAGATTTTTGGCAATACCTCAAAAATGCTTCCACCTTTTGAAATTTAATTTTCACAGATTAGTCTTTTTGTATACATCTACATTTATATAGGATTAAAAAAATCGAAACCAAGTATACTTTGCCTTTAAACAGTCTGAATAGGAATGGCAGATGCACTATTAGTCTCGACTACTTGCATGTCTTTCCAAAGTGTAAATAGACATGTTGTTGTTATTATTGGTTTATAAAAAACATTCATAAACACCTGGGACAGTTTATTCATTCTGATTGGTCGAGAGGACATCACGTGGCCATGTTTAAACATGTGATATAAACACGGCTAGAAGTGTTTAAACACAGTTTGCACAACGCGGAACGTGCGTTCGGACACGATACGTGCCCTTCTATTTTGGGAGTCAAACTGTACACAACTGGAAGGGCACGCATCTTATTCGAACGTGCGTTCCGCGTTGTGCAATAATATTGATTCCCAATAAGACATGAAAGTTCAATTGTCAAACATGCCCAGACCTCATGCCATTGTGCCCCCATAGTGGAAGCAGTTCCAATCGGGTCCTGATTTCATAGGGTTGATTCAAGCAGAAAATAGTTCTCATCTAATTTCTCATCCTAGAGCAAGCTAGTCGAAACGTTGAGACCTATTAAGAACTCATTCCGCGGCAGTGTAGTTAATAACGAGAAGTCCCCTCGATCCACATAGCGAAAGTAGTAGTCCCGACCGATTTCCTACCTCCCGCCCAGGTAGTAGTTAATAAGTAAGACAGTTCTTTTTAGAACTGAGAAGTCTCCCAAATTCCGAATAATCTACTCCGCGGCAGTAGAATAAAAAGCAAGACAAGTTCTCAAAAGAACAAATCTACCTAGCAAGTAGATATACACATGGTGTTACTGCAAACCATATATTGATACCTCACCATGCAATGCCTCAAAACCCATATATCTAATTTCTGCTGAAGAAGAATAAGTGGGAACAATGATAGCAAAAACACACACATTAGTAAAAAGCTTGTTTAAAAAGATGAGTTCCCATGTGGTCAATATGTAAGAGTGCACACTTCCATATGTGGAACATTGCCAGAATCCGCAGGGACCTCTCTTTCTCAGATGGTGGAAGAGTTATCCATGCCTTTGTCATGCCATGACTAGATTGCTGCAATGCAGTTCTGGCCAGCTTGCCAAATACGTCAACATCCAGACTTCAGAGAATCTTGCATAACGCCGCTTGATTTCTGGCAAAAATCAAGAAGCACGAACACATTACCCCTATCCTTAAAGAACTCTGCTGGCTCCCGGTACCAAACCGAATTCAGTACATTAGGTCCTTACACTTGTCTTTAAAGCACTCTGCACCCACCTACATCAAAGATCTTCTTCAAATAAGGCACTATCCTCTCAATTTATCTGCCTAAATGCAACTCGTTGCCCCTAAATCTCGTATCATCAACTATATGGAGACCGTGCATTTTCTCACATTGCACCAGTCTTATGGAACAAGCTACCCAGTGACATCAGAAAAATTCACTCTCAACACGATTCAAACTCATATTAAGAAACTTTTTTTGGTTTTTTACTGCAAGCTTTTTGGTGTAACTCTCTGTACAGAGATTGATACTTTGTTGTATCCTTTCCGTAGCGCCTTGAGTAATCTTTGATTAGAAAGTGCCCTTTATAAGTTTGTATTATTATTTTAATGTAAGAAAATGTTAAGGGCTGAGTTAAGGGCCCAGTTCCATCGAGCTAAAGGCACACTAAAAGTGTCAAAGTACAAAAACAATTGTGCTTAATACTAGAAATAGGTTACCAGCCAAAATATCATGTACCGTAATGGAAACTTGGGCCTAAGCTTAGAAAAATCCGGAATGCAATACATGAAGTAGAGAAATACAAATAAAAATTATAAACACAGGTAAAAACAAACCGTTTACTCTAATACTTGATTGAGAGCACAGAGCACTAAATGGAATTTGCAACCCACCCTCTCCAGGGCAGCAGCAATGCTTCTAGGAGAGTACAACAATGCAAGATGCAAGATTGAAAAGATGAGTCTTTAGTTTTTTGTATCAACTGCTTAAAATGAAATGCAGCTCAATGAAGTTGGGCCTTGATTGCACTTTCTTGAGTGGATTCTATGATTATGATCATCATTTATCCCAATGGGACTCAAATGGTGTATGCTAATGTAGGCATCTAGACATGTTGGCACTCCATCACCCCTCATCTTCATGGGATCAATTTGAATCAACTACGGATGAGTGGAACTTCAAGTGGAGAGGAGTTATTAATCGGATTGAGCAGAGGAGTGTTAAATCACCTAATCAATCCAAAGTAGCAAAACAGTTTGATGAAATTAGGAATTTCCATTTGAAGTAGATTTACAGGGCAGTACAGTTGAATGTCATTACAGGCTGAGCACATGTTCTGAATACGTAATTTGTGAATACGTATTGGATCGGGTCGGGATGGCAGTAGAAGCCAGAGGATGATTGAGTAGAGCGGTTTTAATGGTCAGGAAATGGTTATGTTTGCTAAAAGTAGGGGGGATAATGTGTAAATTCTGCTGGTGATGCTTTCACCATGCTTTCACTTATGCAGCTCCCGGACTTTGGAATGAACTGCCATCCCAAGTCAGATTGTTAGACACTATTCAATCATTTAGGAAGCACTTAAAAGACACCTTTTTCATTTTTGTAGTATTATTATTATTTTTAAAACGTTAGATCATCTGTCTGATGAAGTTTTGATGTTTGTTGCAGCACTGTGATAAATGAAATAGCGCTTTATGAGAACTTACTATTATGAGCATTTATGCCAATTCTGAAAACAAACAAGAAATCACCGTTTTGAGTTGCAGTTTGGTCAAATGGTCATATCTTGCACACTTGGAAATATTTAATTTGCTTCATGCAACAACATTTTATTTCACTCAAATTGGTTTGTGTTTACAGCAAAGATGCTAAAAATCGTGTTTACAACACCTCATCGTGCGACCTTTTTAGGCCATCAGCATGTCAGCAGGACCAAATAGCTTGTAATTTCACTGGTCCGTCAGCTTTTTGACTTGTGTGTATTTCAAATAATAATAAATAATTATAATAACTAGTTCTTATATAGCGCATTTCACAATAACGCACAAATGCGCTTTACATTAGTGCCCTGGTCATTGGGCCAATAACATTCCTTTAATCTTTCTCGGCTGCCGTGGCGCTCTGAAGGCTTTTTCAAACACAATATCAACCTCTACCCTTGCAGGTACCCATTTATACCCCTGGGTGAAGAGAAGCAATTATAGCAAAGTGTCTTGCTCAAGGACACAAGCTTCATGACCGGGACTCGAACCCACACCCCGATGACTAAACCACCAGAACTTGAATCCGATGCTCTAAACCACTCGGCCATGACACCCTAAATGAAATTGGGATGATCTTTATTACTGAACTAGCCAGCCAGACCACTTGGAGTGAATTTTGATTGGTCCTAATGTGTTTCAACCAACATTTGACCAAGTGACCTATGTCCCACTGCTTTTGCACTGACAGGCAGACAGGAAGGAACAGATTTGACCCAAAAAACCTAAAGTTACGAACTACACATTGTTTTTCTTGCTTGTATTTAGCAACAGAATGGTTGCTGTTCTGCTGATGGGAATCCCATATGCAGATCTACTTATAAGCTTTTTGAAGTTGTGCCTGAAATATTGACAACAAAATCTTGCTCTTTGAATTAAAACAAAGGACATTAGAATCTGTTTATTTATTCCAAATAAGTGCATAAATGTTTGAAGTTTTGTTTACCTAGATTCATTTGCTCGCATATTAAATCAAGAACATTTGAAAGTGTTTTCATTAAGTCAATCACAAATTGATTTGGTGCAGAGCTGCCAATTAATTCTCCCTGATTCTGCAGAAAGTTCCCTCGAAAATAAACCAACCTTTCCATATTTAGAAAATCTCCCTAAAGTATAACAACTTGTTCCCTACCATCTTGAATGTAATTCAAAACATCTCCATGACTGTTGTACAAAATCTCCCTGATTGCAAGATGCAAATGTTGGCAGTTCTGTTATGTCATAAGCAGACTGTCCCTTTTGGTTTATGTCATTCACCTGAGTGAAAATATTTGTTTGGTTTTGTTTGCTGACTTAATTTGTGGTTTCCTGCTGAAAGATGTTGTGGTTGGCGTGGGATGTCAGATGGTCTATTGAAGGGCCCACATTGTTTTTCTAATATAGGATTTTTGTTTCCTTTGTGTACTTTGTGAAAGTTGTGTGTCACTACACTGTGCATGCAGTGCAAGGAATTTAAGAATAGGTCGCAGTTATGTATTTATTTATTATTTATAACGGCATCAATTGAAAAAAAAAACTTAATGAAATTTGGTAGCGTGTTAAATGTACTTTAGGTCAAACCAAACATGTAGAGCATGCCTCCCTTTTTTCCTTTTTATTATTATTATTATTTTTTTCACTTGCTTTACACTTACCTACCCTGGTCAGTTTAAAAAATGTTACCTTGCTCTTGCTAACTTTTTCCAGTGTGTAACCAACCCTTTGAAACCATTTGACCGTATGGGTTCTGTATGGTTCCGCAAAGGTTCACAGAATTAAACCGTGTAAATGTACATGGATTACACATAGTACATGTAGTATGCATTAACACATGATATCATATTTTAGGCTGGCATAGTTTATACTTTTCAAAGCCACTGGGGATGATGGTGAGACAGTTGGAGGGTTGACTGTGTACTGTGTTGTATGCATTCGTCTCATGAAATCATATTGCAGTACATGTAGGTGGCATGGCTTATATATCAATCAAAACCACAGTGGGCGATATTGAATGGTCAGACAGTAGGAGGGTTGACTGTGTACTGTGTTGTATGCATTCGTCTCATGAAATCATATTGCAGTAGGTGGCATGGCTTATATATCAATCAAAACCACAGTGGATGATATTGAATGGTCAGACAGTAGGAGGGTTGACTGTGTAGTATGCATTCGCCTCATGAAATCATATTGCAGGTGGCATGGCTTATATATCAATCAAAATCACAGACAGTGGATGATATTGATAGGTCAGACAGTAGGAGGGTTGACTGTGTGCTGTGCTGTATGCATTCGCCTTATGAAATCATATTGCAGGTGGCATGGCTTATATATCAATCAAAATCACAGACAGTGGATGATATTGATAGGTCAGACAGTAGGAGGGTTGACTGTGTGCTGTGCTGTATGCATTCGCCTTATGAAATCATATTGCAGGTGGCATGGCTTATATATCAATCAAAACCACAGACAGTGGATGATATTGAATGGTCAGACAGTAGGAGGGTTGACTGTGTAGTATGCATTCGCCTCATGAAATCATATTGCAGGTGGCATGGCTTATATATCAATCAAAATCACAGACAGTGGATGATATTGATAGGTCAGACAGTAGGAGGGTTGACTGTGTGCTGTGCTGTATGCATTCGCCTTATGAAATCATATTGCAGGTGGCATGGCTTATATATCAATCAAAACCACAGACAGTGGATGATATTGAATGGTCAGACAGTAGGAGGGTTGACTGTGTAGTATGCATTCGCCTCATGAAATCATATTGCAGGTGGCATGGCTTATATATCAATCAAAATCACAGACAGTGGATGATATTGATAGGTCAGACAGTAGGAGGGTTGACTGTGTGCTGTGCTGTATGCATTCGCCTTATGAAATCATATTGCAGTTGGCATGGTTTATATATCAATCAAAACCACAGACAATGGATGATATTGAATGGTCAGACAGTAGGAGGGTTGACTGTGTACTGTGTAGTATGCATTACCACATTATATCATATTGCAGGCGGCACAGGTTGTCCATCTTTCAAAACCACAGACGATAATAGTAAATGGTCAAACAGGAAGAATGTTGAAGTCACTTTACCCGGTTTTAGCATCTTGAAATTAGACAAGTTCCCCTCAGCTTCTCCACTTTATGAAACCACTGACCTCTATTAGAATCAACCGAACACACCTGTGATTGTGTGAATGTGTCAATTTCAAACCGTGACATAGATATTGAAAACCAACAGTCACCGTCCATCCCTGGATAAAACAAGAGAAGTTTTATGTGTCACTAAAAAAAAAAAAAAAAAAATGCTAATATTTGTATTCTCTCTCCATCTGTTACTCCAGTGTTGCATCGACAACAACGAAGCCATGATGAAGCTCCTTGTGGAGCACGGAGCAGACGTCAACGTTACAGATAGAGAACTCTGGACACCTCTGCATGCCTCCTCCACCTGTGGTCACGTTAATCTTGCCCGTTTCCTCGTCGATAAGTACGTCTTTTTTTATTCCTAGTCAGTTCCTAAATGTGCTATTCTTTACAGGATGAAAGAGATGAAGGAATAAGAAGTAGTGGCGGGTCTTGGGGTCGGAGCAGGTGTGAGAAAAATACAAATATTGGATGCATATGAGTACAATATAGCAGAATATAATCACTAGGGACCTGGACTGTTCCATTTTACGAGGCGAAGTTTAGTGAAATGGAATAGTCCAGATTTTAACAAGTGATTATATTTTGCTATAATGCATAAATAAAATGCATCCTATATTTGTTTAAATACCTTACACATAAATCCATTGTCATTTGATATTTTTCATATAATTCAGAATTTATTTCAGCATTAATCAATTCAAAGTTTTAAACAATTTATAATTTATTTCAACAATATGGTATTAAATGGCTGATAAAGTCATAGCTGGATCTGTTTAAGACTGGTTGGCTACAGCGCGTTAGACCTTCATAGCCATGTTTGTGTTGGAGCGCAATCTTACGCGTGCGCTAATAATGCGATATTCATTCAAAACATATGGTACTCAATGTAAAATCTTTTAGTCTGTGCGAAGGTTAATTGTAAAGCGTCTCACCAGACATCCTATATTTACTCCTGTAGGACTCCTATAATAAATGTTTGTGTACAAACAGTATACATAGCAAAAAAAAGTATGACATGTGAGGCGTGTTCCACCAATCAAATGACAAGGATCAATAAGTGCGGTATACAACATTCCTTCACCGATCTTGAACTCTTGGTGGCAGCAGATACGCCTCCTTTACTGTGGTGGTACCTGGGTGGTACTGCGCCGCCTAGCGACGGTTTTAAGGTTTGGGCTACACGGCAATCATCTGATCAGTCACGGGTTATTGGACTTTTACTTTGCAAATCGCTTGAACCCGTCGCTAGGCAGCGCAGTGCCACCCAGGTACCACTGCAGTAATGGAGGCGTATCTGCTGCCACCAAGAGTTTAAGATCATTGAAGGATTGTTGTATATACAAAAAAAGAGCATTTTTATAGGAATAATTGAACATAAAACTTGAAACTGTCTCCAATAGCTGAAAGGCTCTTTGTACTTTCACTGTAATTGTTCTTGCAGGTTGCTAGTTACTTTTACTTTCTAGACTTCTGCCCTGCCTTAGTTCTTTCAAGCAATCTAGAATAGCACTTACAGTAGCTGTTTGCTAAAGCAGCTCAAAATGTTGACAATTTTTGCAACAATGTAATGACAGTTTAAAAACAAAATAAATATAAGGCGCAAATGTGAACAGTAGCCCAACAGACGTTAACAGGGTCAATGAACATAATGAAAATTAGAATCAGACTGAAAGCTCTTAAAAGAAGAGCTCTGATTGGCTTATCAAATGGTTCACTGCAACTCATAGTTACTAGACAAGTATAACAGAAAACATAAGATTTTCTCGTTATCCAGGAAACACTTTGCTGATTTATGTAAGAAGAAGGTGTTCATGCACACGATATATGTAATTGTGATTGTGACCTCTTTTTCCAGCTCAGATCTATTTAGCTCACTTGACACCATAGTCCCGGTCTCCTGAGTACATCATGTAAGAGACATGAGTACTGTACATCATCAGCAAGAGATAAATTAATACACTTCTAAATTTGAATTTATGGGTATAATGATACATGCACAAATATAAATGAGATGTTGTGTAGTGCTGGTATTCACCAGGAAAGGTACTTATGGCACTTTGTAGATGTGTAGTTGTTTGAAGTTGTGTTTCTCGGACACAATGTTTTTACAACAATGTTAGACCTTTTGTTAGTTTTGGTTTCACACTTACACCAATGTATGACAAGCAGTGTTGACTCATTGTTACAAGCAGTGAATACAATAAATGCAAAAACTGGGGTGATAAAGTAACACTAATTTCTGGCAACACAATTACATTGGTGTTATTTTAAAACCTTATGATGTTAACTTTGATTCTATGTTGGGGATCTATATGCAACAACGCCCATGGTGTCAATACACCCTGGGCCCAATTTCATGGCTCTGCTTAAGCACAAAATTTGCTTAAGCACCAAAAAACCTTGCTTAGTAAAACCAGATTACCGGCCAATACTCCACTCGATTGTTATGCAAACTAAACAACAGCTAAATACAAGTCACGAGCAATGTACATCGCATGGAGTTTTGGCCAATAACACGAGTATAATAAGCAAGCTTTTTTCGTGCTTAAGCAAATTTTGTGCTTAAGCAGCTCCATGAAATTGGCCCCTGGTTTTTGCAGTGTAGTACATGTACCATCCAAGGCTACTTGATTTGGATTCTAGCCTAAGACTCAGGCATCGTAGAGCAGGACCCAATTTCATAGTAACTACTTACCACAGAATGCTGCGCTTGCATAGCCAAGTATAAATTTACATGTTTTAACAGGGTAAGGACAGAATTCAATGGTAGGCTACAGTGTCTTAACCACTAGGTTACTGAGCTTGCCCGGTGAGGACCAGTTCAAATCCTGTAATTAGCAGCAGGTACAGCAAAAAATTGAATCGATGTTATAATTGCAAAGAAGATCAAGAATATGGTATGCAAATGTTGGGATACACCGAGTGAGGATACTGGTCATTGACAATTACCAAACGTGTTCAGTGCCTTTAAAGGCATTCATCAGAGATGACTGGGTGAGTTTTCCCTCTGATGTTGGAAGAGACAATTTTCATTCTTGCATTCGACATATTATTTCCACCCAGTTCACCAGCCATACAAGTACATGTACATGTGCAGTAAAAGTTTCAATGACTGCCTTACAATAAGCATCAACTTCAATTCACACTACCATATTTCCACTGTATGAAAAGTATCAGTTGGTTTTAGAGTGACACCACATTGTCAGCTGTAAAACTACACACTTGTAACTCAAGGTCCCGTGTGACTCAAAGAAGACGATGCACCATGCTAAAGGAACAAAGAAATACACGCTCACATGTCATATGATGTCGTGAAATGAAACGTAATTCAAGTTGACGGTCACGAGTGCACAGGCTGGTATCCATCGCACATCTGCCATTCTAGCGTTATTTGGAAAAATAAAACCATTCATCGAGTATTGACAATGTCATATAACCCCCAGCCTCAAAGGTGCGATGGAAAGTCGCGTTTTAACTTCTCATATTATACATGTAAGTCAGTCCGTACATTCGGTAATTTAAGATGATAGAGAGAAGAAGGAAAAAAATTGTTCGGTGCAGAATTAATGCAAATTGGTTTTGAGTTTCTGTTCGGCTGAATTGCAATCAATTTAATTGCTGCGGAATTGTTGTGCGGAAGGAAAAGATTCATGAATGCCTATGTGTTTAATGAGAGACAGATTTCTCAGGTTATGCAATTATGTATGATTGCACCATAGAGCTATGACTGTGCACTTAATTATGTTAATATCTTGGTAACAAAGAGCCATGTTTGTTTTTGGTTTTTTTCATGTGTTTTTTTAAAGCTAGTCTGCTTCGGGATAATTTTTAAAAATTTATTTTCCGTTATCTGTTTAGGATTTTTTTCCAGTCAAAAAGCAACTTGTTTTCAAGCCACTAATAATTATTTTTGTCAATGAAACTCGGTTTGGACAAAGATGTTTTACTTATTGATGTTTCCATATTTAAATGGCTTGTTTTTTGTGTGTTTACCGTCTTGTTTCTGAAGCACAATCAGACCATTGGAAAACCGTAATGTAAAGGCCGATCATCAACCCACGCTGATCGAACAGACAGCACCCGAGAGAGATATGAAAGTCCTCAGAATAATATTGTAATAAATGTTGTCTTTACAAATTCTCGGCTGGTATGTGAAAGGAATAGGTCTTCTACAGAGGCATTTGTAGAAGACCTAAATCCATCCAATGAGTTAATCCTTTGACCAGGGCCACCGAACCATAACCACAGGGACTATGTTAAACAGTTGCCTGTATACGCGCAGTGAGTACACTGTCGCACCACACGTGGCCTGTTGATATGATCACCGCCAAAACGCACACAAACTCAAAAGCCAGTTTATAAGCCCCCTACATTGTTTCACTTAGAGTTTTCATGGTGCAGGTAATAATTATAATAATAATTACAACATTTATAGAGCGCTTAATACGTATGTTTCTAAGCGCTAAAACCAGACTATTCAGATTTTAAGGAATGATTTGAAACTATCCACTGAAGGTGCTGCTTGAATGTGGGTGGGTAGCTTGTTCCAAAGTGTTGGAGCTATGACCGAAAAAGCACGATAGCGTGTCATGGTGCGGGGTCCCGGGGAAAGCTGGAAATGAGCGGTGGAAGAAGAGCGAAGGCGTCGGGTAGCTGATGATAGTGAATATGATCGAAGGGCTAAGAGATCTTTGAGATAGACTGGTGCCAAATTATGAAGGACTTTATACACAAGAAGCAGAATTTTGAAACAGATACGTTGGTGAATTACAGAAAGTACAGAAAGAAAGAGAAAGAGAAATGGCTTTGAAAAAAACCCCACCCAAAAACCCACATTATCTCTGCAGAGAGTATGCTCCCAGCAGAAAGATAAGTTGGTGTCATGATGATGCTTTTCAATATTATGGGATTCACAATATAAAGCGCCACCAATAGTTTGCCAGGGAGAGGTTCATTTTCAAAGAAGACAGCCAAAAAAGAAAAAACTTGTGCTGACATGCTGAGAGAAGAAATTCCAAGCCTCACATACATCATATAAATATCATTACCGTCATGCCCCTAGGGAATAAATACTTCAAGCAAATTAAACCTAATTTTTCACAGGTGAACTACATCACACAAGTTGAACTGACAATATTTGTTTGATCAAAGTTGACTCCGTATGTATGTAAATAGTAATAATGATGGACATTTTGTGGAACTGAATCTGCCAATTTTGATGCTCATTGCTCGTGAATAAAATAATTCTTTAGTCACTGGACCATTTATATTATTCCTTAAACCATCACAGCTCCCTGGGGAGTAGTTAGCCAGCGCTGCCAAGCCTGTAGCACGTCAGGTTAAATATATCACAAAAACCATCTCTGCCCTCACAGGTACCCATGCACCCCTGGGTGAAGAGAAGCAATTATAGTAAAGCGCCTTGCTCAAGGACACAAGTGTCATGGCCGTGGGTGTTTGAACCCACACTCTATGACTCTGCCACCAGAACTTCGAGTCCGGTAGGCAACCACTCAGCCATGGCATATCCTGTGCAAAATGTATATTGCAAGATATATATATATTTTTTTCATTGTGAAAAGATGGCCTCTCCTAAAAAAATTCTTTGTATCCCACTGTATTGTGGATTGCTGAAATGAGTTGCAGCCATTTACAGCTGAAAGTAAAATTCATGAATGACTTTCTGGAGGACACATTCATCGTCAATTTGCCTCAAATAATAATTTCTTTCGCATTTCATCAAGCAGCAAAAAAATATGATTAGAATAAAGCTGAAAGTTATGTATTTTCAAACAAAACAAAACAATAAATTCCTGTCGACAATTAAATTGTGCCTCATGAGAACAATAGTCATACAGGATTTCCTTTTTGTAGCACTGAAAAGGAAACAAATACATATTATTACAACATTGTATTGATTTGTAAATGTCAATGGCCTGTAGGTTTTCATTTCCTGAGATCCAGACTGAAAGATAAATTGCCCTTTTCCTTCAATATTCATACTTTGGTCAGTGTATGAGGCGTCCCTGTTGGGGATTAGTTTATTTTTAGCCCAGTCATCAGACATTTGGGTTGCTTGTTTGTCGGATAGTGGGCACAGTAATGTTGTAATAAAATCCTCTACTATGGGAAAAAAAGTTACAAAATGCAAAAACAAAAAACTACTATTTCATCAAGATTTGATTATGAATCTAAATGGCAAAATAATATTTGAATTACATCCTTAATAACGGTTTTGCTTTACATGTTATTAATTTACACAAGTGCAAGGCCTGAGGTCACAGGTTGAGATGGGACACAAAAGCGCTATGTTTTTTCTGTATTGCATGAATTTATCCTACGGCTAACTTATAACAGAGCGGGGAAAAAATGATACAAAACTAAATTTGATCAAGGCGTGTCGTGGCCGAACGGTCAAGCACAGCTCACTCAAACTCTGTGTGTTTCTGATCAGCAGAGTGTGGATTCTAGTCCTGGTCTTGACACCAGATGACGTCTTATTATGCATAATTTTTCCAAACTGAATTACTGTGACAATTATATACTTTTTCAGAACGGTATAAAAATGCGCTCTCTTGGTTGCCGTCAGTGGGCGTATTAATACGCCCTGACTTTTTTGTCCAGCGGGCACTTTGCTTGCACTTTGTTTGACCTGTACAAAGAGGGACAATGGGTACTTGAATTCATACTCAAAATCTCCCTTTTTCTGAGGATAATTTATGAGAATAAAACCAAAACTTAGTGAAACTTTAAAAATAGCTATTTAAAATTTAGATCAAAAATCTACAGGTGAAATTGGCTAAAAAATCAAACCGACATGTACCATCTTAAGGTGTCAACCCAAACGGTGTGCTTTATTATTTCCACAAACAGCCTTACTTTAAGATGACTTTAAAGTCAGTGTCAATGCTGATAACAAATAAAGGTTAAGTTCTTTATTTTACAACCGTTAAATAGTGTAAAAATATATATATTTTTTCATTTTTGTGTCACTTTTCTTTTTTTTCACAAAAATGTACATCCTCTTACAAGGCCTTGAAATAATTATATCAAAAGGATTTATATTAGGTACCTAAATTTGTTCCTAGTGAATATGACAATCAATATAACATAATTAGTGCACAGAAAGGATGTTAGACTCCTTTTACGCAACTCGAGGGGGGGTTTGATTTATGAAACCCAAATGTTACATTTGTTTGGGTCGGCACGTAAATTAAACAGAGACTGAAACAGAATGTTATTATGATGGCTTCCATCTAATTGCCTCTGCCGTTGGTTTTGCATCCTGAGGATTTGTGAACTTTCAATTTAGTAGAATAAACTTGCCTTCTTTTCCTTCAATGTGTTTGAACAATTTATGAGCCAATTAAATATTCTGTGGTTTGATAACTGTCAAGATCTATATACAAACTGTTAAGTTTGAACCGTCCTCCGACTTCTTTAATTCACTTAACAGTTTTCCAAGTTTAAAAACACATGACCAGAGGTCAAAAATGTCCTTCAATTTTAAGGAGTAAATCATAAAGGAAAGACAATTTTAATCGGAGCATAACATTTTCTGGGGATTTGAACTGGCTTGTTGTAACACAATGTAAATACATTTATCTCTCCAGTGGGTCTTGGTTCTGAAAAGAACTAATGGTGCAAACACCGTGTACAACTCTTTGTTTCAGTGCAAAAACCTTATGTCTCGATTTTGCGAAAACGTTGTAACTCGAACGAATGAATGCTCCGTCTAAAAATGTTGTATCTTGGAGCGTGCTTGTTTTTGTTTTTTTACATCAGGGCTATTTCAAGCAAGATACTACTTTTTACTATTTCACACTTGGGTGTAACGTAAGTGGTATTTTAGGAGATACAATGTTTTGCACTGACGACGAATATTCAACTTTGTATCTAAGTAATGAATGATTTATTGTGTCCTTTGATTTGCAGTGGAGCAGAGCTTCTTGCCATCAACTCTGACGGGAACATGCCTTATGATATATGCGAGGATGAGATGACGTTAGACTATATCGAATCACAAATGGCGGAAAAAGGTGGGTATCATGGGTGTATGGGAACTTGATTAAAGGGGGCAAAGGGATTGAATTGTTCAAAATTGTCTACAGATAAAAACACACGGATCAAGTAATGACAAGTCTTTTTTACTTTCTCTGTTAATTTGTTTTCTTCTTGCTGTGCACGAATTTTCCCCACTGTTTTGCCCTAAGTGGAGAGGGCAATTCCCCATTCTCCACTTGTCCCCCTTGGTCTTATGCGTATGATGGGTGTAACTCCACCCCCTAGTTCCTATGGGCAGCGCGCCATATCGATCCCTCTGGATGGCAGACTCTGAAAGGCGTCGATGATTGGCTATCTAAAGTGACTGCTTTAGGCTCAAGCCTGAGAGCTTGAAGAGTGCCTACAAATTGTGTGTGTCACAGATGCAAGTATTTTGACGGATCGCACTTTAAAGAAATTGTACATGTCACTCTAGTCTGTATTCAGTTAAAACATGCAGTAAGATCAAAGAAGAATTGGGCGGGGGACCAGTCGCTCTATGACTTTAATGCCTCATGTCAGAAAGCATACTTGAGCACACATATAGAATGAATCATCCACGCGCCTACAATCAAACTGTGCCATATTTGTACATGTTTAAATTTCTCAATTCCAGGGGGTTATAATCAAGGTAGGCTTGCTGTGATGGCCTGGCGCGATCGATACACCCATGGGAATGAGGTTGATAGTCAATCAGATTTTTTTCTCTCATCACATGGTCTATGCACACGTTGGATTCAGCCAAGTACAATGTACTTGTCTCAACAGCTGAACTTGATTAATAAAATAATTTGAAGCCTTTTTCCTTTTTTTCCTTTTTTGTTTTAGTGCTATTTCAGATAAAACTCAAAGACTTTTTCTGTTTCCCGTTTTTGCAATAAATAGAACCAAAATGATAAAAGACATTTGTATCCTACTCCTTTATTAAATTGTTACTGGCAATGCGCTACGTGTGGGATCTTCAACATTGCTGCCGTGTATGCCTAAATGTATTCTTATCTGTTGATGGTATGGTGGGGGTGTCTACCTGTTTAAAACGAAGGCCTTTTTTCACAAAAGCAATCTGGATGTTTTGACAGAGTGAGTATACCCACGCTTTGCTTTCATGTACAAAAACGATGGGGACGTCGCAAAAAACAAAAACAAAACTAGGTCCAAACAGTGGGAGAACAAATAGAAAACTTGATTTAGGGGTCAACAATATGTGTGTAGATGTGAGTGTATGTACTACATAAGGGCAAGATATAGACCATGTTAACTTTTTCAACAAAAAGTGAATTTAAAAAAGAATTCCAGAGCTTTTCTTAGCAGGAAAGACGCTACAGTAGTCATATGAGAAATTTTGCATTTTAAAAGCTTTTGTAGTTACCACATAAAATCAAAGTTTTGTACAATAGCAGCTGCACAAGTTTTGAGATATAACCCTTTCTTTACACGTACTGCCAAAGGTTTGTGAAGTTCATGTGATGCAATTTCCATAAAGCTTGACATTTTTACGGCTGTTGTATGACTGTTTACACTGTCAACACTTGTTACAAACAGCACTGCTATATAAAAGAGAAGTACCAAATCTCATTTTCTACTTTGTGTGGCTTTGTTTTGCTGACCTCTTTTCACAGTGCTCCTGTTATAAAGAGGTACTTTGGCCAGTCCCAGCGATCTTGTTATAATGAGAGTCAACTGTAGTGCTTTTTTTCTTACTGTTTGTAATAAAAATCAACAAATGGAGAGCATACTTCAATATGTACGTTCGTACTTTTTCACGTGCAACACTAACCTTCATTGCGTCAGTTTTAACATGAACGTAAGTTCTATGAAAAACAAATTTGACCCTCAGTCATGTATAAGCCCCAAACTTGTCTGCGTCCGGGAGGCTTAAAAATTGTGTGCACATTGAATCATGAGTTGTTACTCTAGTCAATTGTACAAATGCAGCTCTATGAGTATGGTACACTTACATTTCTCAAACACTTCAACAATATACTGGAGGGGGCCATGTCACATGAGGCATTATATATATGCAACTGGTTTCAGGCAATCTCAGAGGAGAAATAAGGTTCACATTTCCATTTTCGATTGATTTTCTTTGGCCCGAATAACCCTACTAACAAATGTGTCTCTTGCACTACCATCAAGTTTCTTTTGGCATGCTGTGGAATTCGTTACTTTGAACAGATCTGCCAACTTGCCCTGCTTCTGCAGAAAATCTCCCTGAAAATAAATAAGTTGTCCATGTTCTGATGAACAAATGTTTGAAGAATCTTTCTGATTATGGAACTTTTTAAATCTATTATGTTGAATGCAACTCTAAAAATCTCCCCGACTGTTGGCCAAAATAACCCAGATTGCAACATGCAAATGCTGGCAGCTCTGCTTTAAGCTACCTGTAAAGTTTTGCTTTGTGTGAAAAGGGCCCTTGCACATTTACAGGCCAAAAAATAAAATAATAATAACTCCTCTTGTGCCTCTAGAGTGTTTGTTTTGTATGCGACTGAGTTGGTTGCCTCCAAGTTACCTGTGAAAAAGTGTGAAACTGCCCTTACATATTCGTAGGCATGTCTGATTATACACATTAAAGATGCTAGGTCTGATTTGTTGCCAATATAAAAGTCTTTGAAATCAATTTCAAATAGCTTTTTTCATAGATTCAAGATAATGACAAGCTTTCATTTAAGGCAATGCACTAAAAAAAATCAGCCGATGATAGTGGTAGTTAATAACAAATTTAAAAAAAACTTTTTTTGTTAGGATTCTGACATTGATTTCGTCTGTCAGCCAAGTACAACAAATTGTGCATCTTTCATGTAATTTGTGCATTGTCATAGCATAGGTAAAGTTTTTATGTTTTTTTTTTTTTTGAAATGGCATCAGCTGTCAACATTTCTTTTAGAGAAGGAAAGAAAATATGGGGAAAAAAAGGAAAATAAAGAAGCAAATTTAGGAAGAAAAGGGCCATGCAGCTTGAACAGTGTGCAGTTGAATTGTGGTTTATTGCAAGCCATTCATAGTTTACATTGGGATAATAGAATCATCAGAGAGCGTTCACACTACCGCATTCAGAAAATCTCCCTGAAAGTAATTGAGTTGCCTTCTCCTTGTTCTGTTCTGATTTAATTTCACTCCCAAGAATTTTATATTTTTTTACTCAATTCACCCTGACATGAAGGTACACAAAAGTAGAAAAATAGAGACACCAGCATTCATTGATTGAAAAGGTAGAAGGGCGAATAGCAGAGCTTCCTGCGAAAAAAGACTAATTTCTAGGAGCGCCAACTGAGACATGTTTTCGACACATATGTAGTGCTTATTTTGACCTTTTCAATGAATCTGCTTTTGGCAGATTGGTTGACTCAAGTGGTGGACTACATGTGCAAAAGCCAGCATAGTGCCAGCCTGTAAAATTATACATGTGCCTAGTCAGGACTCAAATTTCAAAAATTGTCTCAACGAGAAACCTCTTGGGTGCCCAATGCTATCTCTGTTGAAGTGTCCAAGCGCTTACCGACCAGAGGGGTGCAGAGGGGTGTGACACCCCTCCCCTAATTAATTTTCCCAGTCGGCATTTTGAGCCCCAACTGGAAAATGAAGCACCAAATCAATTAGAACAAGGGCATCCACATTAGAACTCTTAAATTGATAGTTGTTCCTTTAAGCTGATTAATTTTTCTTATTTTGATAAACAAAACAAAAACATGTTTATTGACATTATTAGAAACGGTTGGATTGTGTCTGAGCGCTTGTCTGTCAGTCTGGACATTTGTAACTTTCAAATAATGTGGAGAACATTGGTTTATTTGAGAGTTGGAAAAGTGCTGGCTTCCAAATACCTCTTGAAATGAAATGCCAGTCTGCCAAATGGCTTCTAAATACCCCCTGAAAGGAAGTTCCAGTCAGCAATTTGGCTTCCAAATACCCCCTGAAAAGAAATTCCAGTCAGCAAAATGGCTGAGTGCCATTTTTAGTGCAATCAGAAAAGCACATGTTACAGTGTCCTGGAAAGACCATCGTGTCACCCGTGTCTGTGGTATTGCTTCAAATTCTTCTCTACAGCATTTAACTCAAAAATTAAACAAAACTGAACCTTGAAACTCATCAAACAAATGTACCTCAACATCAAGATGGCACCTGAACAATGACGTCATGATGACGTCATCGGGTGTCAAATTCCATAAATTTAAAGTTTTATATTTGGACAAATTATAACTCCTGAACTACAGATTGAAGTGTTACATCATCGGAAAGTTCTTTAGAAACTTGACAAGTGTTACCCCAATTTTGACGGAAAGCAGCCCCAGTTTTGACCTTGTTTTCAACTTCAAACCAGATGTTGAAAGGAACAATTTTTGAAAGCCATATTTCAAACTGAAAGGTAAAATTACATCATCTCTTGATGACATAATTTGATGACATCATTCATGAATATTTTGTTTTTGTAGAATAACAAAAACTGAATTTCTAGGTTAAAACAAATTATTATATATATAAATTATGTCATCAAGTGATGATGTAATATATATATATATTTTGTTTAATACCATTGTATGGACACTTTTAATTTACCTTATCATTCCAGTCCATGACATCTACAATCCACCTCCAAAGAATACAGTTAAGATAAATAAATGTCAATTAATGGAAACGGAGATCCCCCTAAATCTGTAAATGGATTTCCGGCAAAGTGACTCCCTACTTATTAGACTTTCATGATACACTTTAGGGTAGATGGAATTGTTCAAAGATGATTCAAGGTTGATCCTTTAAGTGCCTACAAATGTTTTAAAATGCATCGATTGTGCTCGAAAACAAAAGACGTGCAAAAGAAACAAAAGATATGCAATAGAAACAAGCCCCTGTGACCATTTGTCAATAATTTGTTTGTAAAGTGTCTGCGACCCCCTTAATGAACAAATTAATAAAAATAAATAAAAGTAATAAATAAATAAAATAAATGCAAATAAGTAAATAAATATAAAAATAAATAAATAAATAAATAAATAAATAAACAAATAAATAAAATCAATTCAAATAAATACTTAAATAGACAAGAAAAACTACTGAAAAAACAATAAATAAATAAAATAAAAAACAAACAAATAAATAACTTAAAGACAAGCAAAAAAGACAAATTGTGAAATGTATTTAAATAATGTGTAAGCAATCCTCTAATTTTGTATTTGGTCAATGCTGTAGCACAATTAAATAGATAAATAATAATTTTTCGATTTATATAGCACATAGTAATTAACACTTAATTCTCAATGCGCTTTAAATTTGTGCCCTGGTCATTGGGCCAATAACATTCCTTTAATCTTTCTCAGCTCCCTGGGGAGTATACAGCCTTGGGCTGCCATGGCGCTCCAAAGGCTTTTTCAAACACAATATCAACCTCTACCCTTGCAGGTACCCATTTATACCCCTGGGTGAAGAGAAGCAATTATAGCAAAGTGTCTTGCTCAAGGACACAATCGTCATGACCGGGACTCGAACCCACACCCCAATGACTAAACCACCAGAACTTGAATCCGATGCTCTTAACCACTCGGCAATTGCTCTGTTTCTTTCCTTCCAAGAGAACCTTTGGGAGAAAGTATAAGATGATGTTTTCTTGGGAACCTCATAGCCTCATACCCTCAGTAAGGATTGGATTGGAGGGGGATTTGAACCCCCGGCCCATGTTTTATTACCCTTATTACCTGATACGGATCAGGACCTAATCTCACGGCTCTGCTTACCGCCGAATTCTACGCTTGCGATCACCATTCTCTGCTTAACGAGCAAGTGCCGAGTTTCTGCGCCAGGTGTGTAGGCCTAGAATGCCTAGTAACGTGGACTACGCAAGCGCACAAGCAAAAATTCCCTGCTAACCTGTGAAATACGCTTGACGTAAGCGCGGAATTCCCTGCTTCCGTAAGCGCCGATTCTTTGTTAACGGTAAGCAGAGCCATGAAATTGGGCACTGGTTTGCTCAGTTGTTACTTTCCCTGCCTTTTACCTTTGTGGACCCCGGTTCAAATCCCACCTCAGACCAAAGCCTTGCATGTAGATTGGGTTTTCAGTTCCTACCTGATTGCGCATGTTTTCCCCATTGGGGTGTTCCTCCCACATCTAAGACATTTTTTCTTGTTTTCTATTCATCCTGTTATTGGAGCTTATAGTGCTGCTGTTTGTGTAATAAAATGAAATAATAATATTTAGTGTATAATATGTAATAATATAAAAAATAATATTAAATACTTGGAGTGACCATTTTACTGTTTTAATTTGTTGGCGTGAGGAAGGACCCTCATATAACCCTCAGGAGTAAGGGTTGTTAGTTGCAAGAATGAATGTTTGTGTTGTAGTGTACTTGATGTATCATGGGGAAAATTATACAATAGAGAGGTTTCGCAGAGTCACCGATACTGTTACGCGAACGGATACGTCATAATACGTCATCACTTTTTGAGACGTATAACCGTTGTACACAAGTTAGAATAGTCGTTCGAAACGGGAATCTGCCGCCATTCACGTAAGTAAACAACGAGTATTGTTTTTTCATGTTTTTGTAGCGGATTGTTATTTTTTAAGGCACCAGGTTTTCACCATGTCTGTTAGAGGTATCATACATGATACATGGATGTAGTTTGGAATTTGTTAACCACCATGCTTTAGAAAAAGAGAGAAATGGACTAAAAATTAGGCGACGGATGAGCGTAGCCTGTGGCTGTACATATGTACAGTGGGAATTCGTTAGAATTTTGCGAAACAAAACTACACAACACGCTTGACGCAAACGCGTACGGTTACGATATCTGTATGCGTATTCGTATCCGCGACTCTGCGAAACCTCTCTACTAATGAGTTTGAACAGTAATCCTGTTATTCTTTTCATCATCATTAGAATTTTTTTTTTTTATACACATTGTTTTAAAATCCATTTGATGTGATGTATACCATCACATCAAATGGATTTTAAATTTGAGCAGTAAAATGTTCCATCCATGTCCACGAAATGGCCTACGTCCCAGTTTCTTTTTCTGCCATTTGACGTTGATTTAAATTATTCAGAAAGACTGCCGTCTCCAAAGGAATAATTTAAATGAGAAAACATCCTTAGAGGAACCATAAGGATTAGGATGAATCCCACACTCTTTCTTTAGAGGCTTTATAACAATCTCCTAGAGAAACTCTCATTGTTTCCTGATCCCTTTCTTAAACCCTCATCCATAAAAACATGTCCGCAGACTCTTTTTCCTGGCAAACCA
This sequence comes from Leptasterias polaris, assembly GCA_037783415.1. Lineage (NCBI taxonomy): Eukaryota > Metazoa > Echinodermata > Asteroidea > Forcipulatida > Asteriidae > Leptasterias > Leptasterias polaris. The sequence continues at coordinate 242,452 of JAZGTN010000126.1, forward strand.
CAGCATCCACAATTTATAGCTGCCTTCGGGGATCGGTTTGTTTCAGAGGGCCTGAAAGATTAGAGTGTACAGTATCGCATCGACATTTAAAATTTGTAGATCAGCGGAGGGGTAACAAAATAGATTTTCACAAATTAGAGTCATATCATCACAACTATAATCACGTTATTTCAGGGGGCAATTTGGAAGCCCTTAATCGGCCACTGAAACCCTGAAACCAAACATTTAAAATAGGGTTCCTCCCCTGGCCCCGAGCTACACATCTGGTGCATGGAGTAAAGACTAACAACACCATAGGTTCACGCCCGCATCACATGTTTGCAAGGCAATTGAAGCATCAAGCGATGCACTTCACTTCTTTAACTCGTGAAGCACATTTTCATTTTTGATTTGCGCCGTGGTCTGTCAGTGAGAGACCGCTCTGCACAAATACTCTTCATTTTTGGAAGCAGTAGATATGGCATGCAATCAGTGCCCTCCCCGCGGGGCAAACAAGCAGCCAAGACGGAAACCGTATTCCAAAATAGACATAAATGATCAATTCTCGTGATTAAATTTGACTTGCTTCAGGGTAGATTCTTTAAAGAGAAGTCCTTCTCAACACTCATCCTTGATTGATTTTCATAAAATTGTAAGGTACGCATCTGCTGTTTTGCACTTTTAACTGGTAAGAAGAGAATTTTTTTTTTTAGAAGAATCTCTCAACTTTACGATTTTTAGCTCTTTCGCAGCGTAGCGCTGCGGAACAGCTCTTGTTTTCGTTAAAGTTTTTTTTTTTATTTGTCTAACACGACCGGAAGTCATTGAAATAACGCACAATTCATTCTAAGCGGCCTTTTGCATAGTTCCTAAAGAGCAATTGCAATAAAACTTTCAGTGATGAAAGGCATTGGTGCAATAATGTGTCTAAAACAAGGATGTCATGATGACGTCATCACCTGTCACGTGACGTCATCTTAAAGATTTATATTTTAAATATTTGAAAATGCGTATCAAATCAGCCACAAGAGACTGTAGGATTCTGTTTGCAGGATTGGGTAGGGATTAATTAGGGCTTCATTTTATTCAGTGTGCGTGACCTCACGTGACCTCTACTTCCGGTTCTTCCGGTCGAAACCGGAAGTGCCCTCGTAATTCAAAAGTGGCAAAAGTTGTGAAGTTGCTTTTAACGATGTTAGTGTGCGGCCAGGACGTACTTTAAAAAAAAATACCAATGACGTCATAATATACAAGAGCGCCCTCTAGTGGCAGTTGGAAAACTGTTCAAATTGCACTTTGAGAAGATGTGTGTGGCAAAGTTTTTTGTAATCGCTTCAAAATTGATACACATGATGACCGTCAGGCAGCCAACATATGTATGAAGTTTTAGATTGATTACGTCATCAGGGGTCACGTGACGTGACACTAAAGGTGCACTTTTTGAAGTCGTATATCTCCAAAAGTAAAGGTCTGATTACGTTGAAACTTGGCAAGTCGTTAGATAATGGCAAGTTCCTGGTAAACTTGTAATGATGTCATGATGACGTCATCACAAGTCGTTAGATAATGGCAAGTTCCTGGTAAACTTGTAATGATGTCATGATGATGTCATCACAAGATGTTTTAAGATTTTTTCATTTTTTGCCCCTTTAAGTCATATATTACTAACGGAACATGCTAAAATCAAAATTCTTTTTTTAATAGGCTTGATACATCATAACTTTTTCAAAAAAAAATTGACGTCATTATGACGTCATCATTTGTCAAGTTATACTACCTTAAAGGTACAGTTTTACAAGATATAATTATAGACAATGAATTCGATCTCACAAGGTATTTATTACTGTAATATTAACTTGATTATGTACACACTATAATAATTTGATATTCAGATGAGTAATTTGAAAATATTATAAGCGAAACAGCTCTGCATTTGTGCACAAATGCAATGTCACGTGTCTAGTTGTCCTTTTTTTTGGCTGGAATTTTCTTGTAAGATTTTTGTTAACTGCCCAGTGTTTAAAATTAATAAACACTCTTTTTCGGGCAAAAGCGGCATTATATGGGTTTCAGTGGTTATTTGTCGACCTCCAAGCATAGTAGACTTGCCTTGGAACGGTAAGTTTGTGAGACACCTGTTAGTTAAACCAGCAAGTTGTGTGTTTTTCCTTGCCCTTTTTAAAAATTTTATTCTTTGGATGTGATGTGTTTTTTTTTTTACGACAGCCCATTCTTGCGTGGGCTACGCTCAGCCATATCAAATGATTTCCCAAAAGGAAAAGAATCGCAAAACTTCTGAAGCTTGTTCAGTGTTGAAGAGCTATTAACCATATCAATAAAAAAAACACCTCTGTTTTCTAGAGGAATTTGTTTTTGCATTGTTCTCTAAAAAACAAAAAACAAAAACAAAAAAAGGGAGGTTTTATCACAATATTAAGATTCTGCGAGCAAAAACAATTTTGTCCTCAAGTCGTGTTCCCCAACACTAAATAAACTGTGCGGACCTTGTGTTATTGCCTGCTAATCAATATTGCCCAGTCAATAGCAGGGTGTAATGGACCTCAAGGGAGAGTCCTTATTTATCCAGTGTATAGATTGCGTTACCCTTGCCCTTTCTTCATGATAATGACCCGTCTCTTACTCATTTCTCCAATCCTGGTTAAGACTCCCCAATCCCCGCCTAGATGGAAATGCTATTTCCTTCAGTTGCAGGATAAGTTGTGGGTTGGCAGGTATTTTTGTACTCGGTGAAGAATAATCAGTGCATACAGACAGTGAGTCTGCGTGCACTTGTAACTAAAAGTAGGTCATTTTCCATCTACATGTAGCCTAATTCAAGTGCACGTATGCTTGTTAAAAAAACCAGACTTGGGCCTAAATTCATAGAGCTGCATAAGCAGAAAAGATTGCTTTAAAATTGTCTGCTAAGCAAAAATAAGCAGGGTACCAGTCACAGATTGTACATGTACATGGCTGGTTACCTTATTCTGGTAAGCATAATTTTTTTTGTGCTTAGCCACTTTTTGTGTTTAAGCAGCTCTATGAATTTTGTGCCCTGATGTGATCCTTCATTTTCCGGTAATCCCAAACATTCAAGATGCTCGGTCAAATTTGTTAGCTGATTTTTATCCAAACAATTGTATGTAGTATACTGGCATTATCATTGTGTATGAATATAGCAAAGATGGCTGCCTTTTATTCTGCCTCAACCTTGTGTCACGTTTCCTATGCAATATCAATCACGAATACTGATACTATTCTAAGGTGCCAGACTATGTTCCCATTCTAACCTCAGTTTGGTGGTTTTGATTTGCGGGAAAAAAACCCAAGATGGCCGCATGATTGACAGAATCCTGAACCTCTTTCTTGTATTCATATTTTCTGTAGTAAAAACCAGCACACTTGACTGATTATTTCACGATGTAATAGATGTTTGCATCGGGGATGAAGAATAATTGGTTTTACCCGAACACCGGTGTATGTAAACTACTGTTTACTTTCCCTGAGTACTTTCCCCGAGTCCTGGATTTTACCATGTGTTTTATTTTAATTGTTAATACCTTTATTGCACAAACATCAAAATACAACGTAGTGCAAAAGGGAAACCCTGAACAGGCATGCAGGCCCACTAAATGGAGACCCTTGATCACACAAAGCAAAAACATTAGTAGAAAACATGGAAGTATGTATAGTAAAAAAGGTTAAAAAGCACAATAAAAAAACAAACATATATTTTAATAAATAGACAATAAATAATTCAATAACAGCTACGTATTGCACATGGTAAAGATGGTAAAGATATATAAAAAAATACCCTACCCCAAATTACAAGTCACTAGTGAGGTAGTGGTTTTGGAGGCCAGATTTAAATTGAGAAACAGCTTGCAAAGTTCTGACATCAGAGGGAATTTTGTTCCAGGAGTTATAAATGCGGTTAGAAAATGTGGTTAGAAAATGTTTGCCTAAACATGCCAGTTTTACATTTATTGGGAGTAAGGGTGGGAGAATCAGAAATTGTGGAGATCAGCGTTACGGAAACTGACCTTATCATTAATTGAAATAGATGTCATATTCTGAAGGCCCTTAAAAAAGATGACATTTTCCTTCAGTTTGTTTTGTGCATTCCTACTCCCAAAATGTTCCCATGGGAGTAATAAAATATTCTGTGCAAACTGTGGAGGGTGATTTAATTAAAGTTTCCCTGTGCGTTTAAGCAGTGGTCTATTTATGTGCAGAGTTCACACAGGCTTTTAATTAATACCGTTTTGGATTTCTTTGTGTTCTTTCCCCCTCTGACATTTGTCATGTTCTCTATCCCACATTAGAAATCACAGAGTCCATAGATTTATCCTGCCCTTTGATGAAAAGCTCTCGGCTTTTCAGGTTTGATTCCTCTCGTTCACTGACACTGCCCTTATTTGTCCACATATATAATTACTTAAAAGCAGCAGAAAGCACGCCGAGCATGATAAAGACACATATACCTCTCTTCAGATTCAGCGTTGACAGGGAAGTTATTACCCCTCGAGCATTAACGCAGTTGATACACCCACTTAGCGTTGGGCGTGTCGCAACAATTTATAAACGCATGGTTCAGAAGACTAGAATAGGGGAAAGCACGCTGAAGCTCTTCATGGGAGGAAATGTTAGATCTTACTCAAGGATATGTGTCATGTGAAACAATTCCTTCTTTGGGTATTTTAAGCTTTGGTTAAAATTAGATTGGAAAGACAATTCATTTTGTAATTACTTTAGGTAGGTCAGCTAACTCTGAGAACGTTAAAGGGACATTAACAAGTGAAAGAGAGGTGACGAGGTCTTAAACGTCAATTTAAGACCGGCATTGCATCACTACGACCCTGGAAGGTCTTAAATCGCCGAGTCACTACTCTTTAATTCCCATTTGTAAATACCCGGCTTAAAAGCGTAATAATACAGGAAATTCTTTAAAACTGTTCTGTTTTGTACATTTTCAAATCCTATCCATAGGCTCTGTTTTGTTAGGGGTCAAAGTGCATACGATGCTCAATCCCTAGGCTCTGTTTTGTTAGGGGTCAAAGTGCATACGATGCTCAATCCCTAGGCTCTGTTTTGTTAGGGGTCAAAGTGCATACGATGCTCAATCCCTAGGCTCTGTTTTGTTAGGGGTCAAAGTGCATACGATGCTCAATCCTAGGCTCTGTTTTGTTAGGGGTCAAAGTGCATACGATGCTCAATACAACAGTTTGAGCTTTCTCGTGCGTACTAATATTTTACATTCCCTGATAAAAGTATTTCACGTTTCTTTTCCTGACCCTGTGCACTGTGGTCTAAATGAAACGGTGCTACAAAAGCCCAGTGTATGTGATAAATACGTATGTACAATATATTTAGCTGGTTGGGGGTTGGTTACTTTGGTATGTTTGGGGCAAGATTTTGTTAAATAGCCAAAAACTGAAGATGCTCACAATCTTTTAGAAATTGCAGTATGGAAAATGAAATCAATTGAAGGGGCTGTGTCGTTATGTCCAAAGCAGGCCTCTGGCTGTACATGGAATTATGGACTCTCATCCAGTAACTAAACGCGCGCGTATTAAAGCTACGGAGAGCGACGCACGCATGTAGTAACTGGGTGAGAGTTCATTTCCATGTACAACCACAGGTCTGCTTTGATCATAACAGCACACACATTCCCTTTAATGTTACCGCCCTCCTGCTTCAAATACGTAGTTCAATGATATAAAAAACCGCTGCCAGTAAACATGTAAATTTGTACTAAAAAAGGTTTATTACGTGATATAAAATTGATAGAATCAGACAGCCTTGCAAATTAGAGTGGAGGAAATGCCGTCAAATGTGATATTATCTGCAGCATGCATTATACATGTAGGATGGTATGGGAAGAACTCCATGTCCGTATCACGCAATCACTAATGACTTCACTTTGCCTCGTGTCACTGCGATCTGACGTTGACATGTTTATGCTTAAACTTGTTTATCCCCTGGGTATGATTCAATGTTTCGAGATTAACCGCCTCTGTTTGTGTGTTCTCTGTGCAGGTATCACACAAGAGCACATTGATGAACTGCGAGATGTGGCGCCCAACCGCATGTTGACCGATCTCGTGGCGTTAAAACAAAGCAATGAAGATCTGGAGAGTAGGGACGACATTGGTGCATCGTTTGTAAGTACAAGAAAAAGTGATAAGACCAAGAACCTTTTTCACATGAGGCAACTTTTACAGGCAACTTGGAGGCAACCAACTGCAGTGCATGCTACAGGACCACTTTGGTAGCTCATGAGTGATTTTTTTCAAACAATGTCTTACGATCCCCTAGAAAAATATGTGAACATTCAAATGTGAATGGCTTTTCTTCTTGGAGATCTTGCCTGGAACTGGTTGCCTGTAAATTGCCTCGGGTGACATGGCCTTAAGGCCGCGTCCAAATTGGTCTTCAATGAGGACCAGCACAGATGGCTCTGGGAACACCATTCTTCGCTTACAGAACAATCACCGAACTTCTGCACTAGCTGTGTAAGCCAAGAATGCCTAGCAATGTGGAGTACACATGCGCTCGGGTAGAAATTCCCTGCTCACCTGTGAAATACGCTTGACGTAAGCGCGGAATTCCCTGCTTCCGTAGGTGTTGATTTGTTGCTAACAGTAAGCAGAGCTATGAAATTAGGCCCGATGTACACAGCTTTCTCTCTGGGTTAATTTTGAAGTATTTATTGAAATATTTTCTCATTCTCATATGAAGCTTCACATAGCGGCAGCCAACGGCTTTGACAAAGTAGCAAAGTTTCTCCTGGACAACAATGTTGATGTCAATGCTAAAGATGACGATGGCTGGCAGCCGATACACGCTGCGGCTTGCTGGGCTCATGTAAGTGAAACATTAAATAATATTCATTTTTAAAACTTATTTTTATTACACATCCCACAGCACAATTAGTGCCAATAACAGGATGAAAAAAAAAAACGTGAAGAAAAGTTCGGTTTTAGATGTGGGAGGAAAACCCCCATTGGGAAAACCCACGCAACCAGGTAGGGACTAAAAACAATCCACTTGGGATTCGAACCCTGGTCCACAGAGTGGGAAGGCACAGGGAAAAAAAAACCCATTGAGACAGACTAATTCTCTGGCATTTATAGATTACTATCTGGTAGTCGTAATTTGTCAGTTCTTTGGCTTCAATTTAACAGTGAATCGCCTGGCCCTCTAGTGTTCAAACAGTTTACAGGTTTAGTAAGTAAAAGTGAAATTGTAGTATCCAATATTGCATTACAAGCATTCTCAACCCAGTATACAGCCTCGGCAGCCCTTTAGGATCTTGGGTTTTAATCAAACACAATACCACCTCAGCCCTCGCCAGTCCCCATTCATACTCCTGGGTGAAGAGAAGCCAATTATGACAAAGTGTCTTGCTCAACATGCTCAGGGAAACCAGTGCCATAGTTGATCAGTCTGGGATTCAAAATCACACTCTTTGAGTCCAGTGCATCGCCTGGCCCTCTAGTGTTCAAATAATGTACAGCTTCGGTAAATAAAAGTAAAATCGCTGCAAAATCCTATTGTGTCTTACCTTGTTTTGTTATATTTCGTTGACAGGGAGAGATGATTCAGTTACTTGTACAGTATGGAGCAGATTTAGATGCCAAAACTAACAACAGTGAAACACCGTTAAGTAAGTTGTCTGATCGTTTGATATTCTTGCTTTTCGAAGTCTTTTGGAGTTGAGTTCTGTTAATTTTTGCAAAATTTGCAACCAGCAAACCAGTGCTAAAAAATTGTAGTTGGGCACGCGGAGGTACATCCAGTCTTTAACATTTTTTTTAGAAGTGGGGAGGGGGCCCTTCTGGCCAATTAAAACTGTAGTTTGTGTTTGATTTTTTTTTTTAAAGCCCCTTTTTAGTGCTCTTTTAAAACCATTTAGGTTTTTTTATGAGATAATCTTATGTAAATGTAAAACACAAATTTATTGTCTGTTTGTAAATGGATGATTGTTATTTTTTTCGTGAATTTTTCACTCTTCAACATCTAGTTAATAATAATACAAAACAAATGTAGCTAACTTTAGGAAAATTAGAGAAAGGAAAAGCTAAATTTTGGCATACATCAAAAATTGACTGGAGCAGGATTTGAACTTGGGACCCCTGGATTTACGCGCCGATGCTCTACCAACTGAGCCCTATCTTTGTAGAGTCCTTCTTTTGTCATTACCTTGGTTGGGGTTGGGGGGTGCGAGTCAGAAGTTATACAACCTTGCACTGCCATATAGCCAGGGATCACAACCGAGTTATGGTACAACCTGTGAAGAGGCAGTAAAGGGATACCTGTATAAGAGGATGTGCATTTTTCTTTTTAAATACCAAGTAACTGAGTGGTACAGAAGACAAATCAGCACAAAATTTGAAGAAAAAAAATCAGTTGAATAACCTTTAGAAACGTGTAGTTGTTCAAAAAAATGATCGAAGTCTGAATGCAAAATCCTTGTTAATCCTCATTTAAAACTAAGACTTCAATTAATGTTCCTAAAAACTTAGGTGGTGAGAAGCACTGCAGCTGTTGCTAATGTATTAACATTTTGAGAAACAATTCCCTTCTAAGGAATGTGGTTTTAGATAGAGGGATTCAAAAACATTTCAGTCTGAGAAACATTTTTGCATGAAATGTTTCTCAATAAGTGTATTCCAATTATGGATTGTTCTTCCTGCAAGGACATAACTGCTCCAGATTTTCGGCAATACCTCAAAAACGCTACCACCTTTTGAAATTAAACTTTCACAGGTTGGTTTTATTGTACATATCTACATTTATGCGCTTAGAAACATCCGTATTAAGCGCCTAATAAATGTTGTGTATTATTATTATTATTATTATTTATATGGGAATAAAACAATCGAACGGTTCCAAAAACCAAAGGTATACTTTACCTTTAAGTGTTGTAACTGGGTCCTGCATTTTCCGACGATTGAACAGAGACACAATGGTTGCTCATTCCTCTGCAAAGAGGTAAACAAACTGTGACCTCATCGGCACTAAGGTCAATTAGAGTGGTAGAGTTTATTCTGTTTATTGATTAGGCTGCTACAAAAAAACTAAAAACAAAACATAACATAAAAATTCAAAGTTTACAAGGCGCTATTCCATCAAGATCATAGCGTAGAGGATAGAAATTAACATGGATAGCGGTGAGTGTTACAATCTTTACAAAATAAAGATAGAGACTGAGATAACAGATTCCCTAATGACAGGAAGAAGACTGTCCCAAATCATTGACGTCGCAGTCAAATATATGTTTTGATGTATGTCAAATATTGTGAAACCAGTCTCTTCATCCTTAAGATTGATTTTCTTTCCTTAGAAGTGAGTTTCAAAAGATGTTTTTATTTGATATTTTCAGAAGGCCGGTTGAAATGAGATTCGTACAGAGGATCCATATAAATTGACATTGAAGCGTTCTGATATTGATACAAAATTAGCCCAGCCATGGAATTCTTTTTTTTTTTTTTTTTTTTTCTTTTTTAACAAAACATACTTCACTCTGATTGAAAACCAAATGTTATTGTAGTGCATTCCGGCGTGACCTTTTATTCACCGGGGGTTCCTTCAGCACACTTCAAAATCAAATCGAAATTACCACTGAATAAACAGCCTATTCAATCTCCCTCCTCAACAGCCCCCCCCCCCCCCCCCCACACACAATACTAGATTTGTTTTTGAGGTAATTTAGTTTGCCGTTGAAACATGACGAGACGAGACCAGTATGTTTATTTAACCCGGTTGTGGTCCCACGCTGTTCTGATAGTATTTTTATGTACTTTTTTTTTTTTATGAGAGAAATCGTTTGAAAGATTTCAATCAGACAGTGAAGTCTTTCTTACATTGTACTTAATATAATTTATTCGACAAGAAATCTATCAACTACTTCCAATCTGGTCACCTCTCTCTGTTGTATTTTGCTCAAAAACAACTACAAATTTAATAGTGCTCTTCTACTAGAAGAAGCAAACTACATAATTTTTTTTAAAATAACACATTTGATTTGATCGACTTGTTTTGGATCAAAACTGAAATTATTTACTTATCTTGGAAAACTGACACCTTTGGTTGGTAGACCGTGTAACCTGTGACATCACATGGTTAAAATAGAGCCCCAGAGCCTGGACTTCCTGCAGGCACAATTTGTACACAGACAAAAGAAAAACGTCAACACTTACATTTTATGGTGCTTGCACTGCTTAAAGCAATGTTTTTTTCGGGTTTTTTTCGTTTTTTTATGATGCAGTTTTTGATGTTCACTGTATTTGCCCGTACATGTTTATTTTCGTATTTTAATGCTAGTTTTTTACTGTTCGTTATACTCCACGCCTACATATTATGATATTGTATAACATATTTAATGTTTAGTTTTTACCCATTTTAAAGTGGAAATCGAATTTCTATATTTTTTAATGTGGACAATAAATGCTATCCATCTATCTATCTATCTATCTATCTAATAACTTGTTCGGCCATTATTTTAAAAGTTCTTGATTATATGTAGTAATTACGATAAGACAATATACACATTTGGCATATGAATTGTGGTATCAGGTTAATTTTTTTCCATACCATTAGGCAGTGCAATATACATGTAAGGGAAAAAACTTTATCGGAACTTAATAATAGTATGGGGAGGTCAGACAAGAAGCCTAAGCTTGTACAAGGTCTGCCCTCTTCACAAAGAATACATATAAACATATAGCTACAATCATGAGTTTTCAATTTAAATAAGCAATAATTATTATATGATATTGTTATAAATAATTTAGTTTTTTAAATTCATAACCTGATAGGGCAATAAATACAATTTTGCAAAAAATAACCATCTTTAACTAAAGGATATAAGTAACTGTGTCACGTGGCAATTCAAGTAATAATTTACTAAAGCTCCTAGTTATCATTAACCAAATTGAGAGGAAGTATCTTGCCTGCCAAGGAAATGCTCTGGAATGTACAAGGTCACTCTTTTGGAAACAAAGGTTATGGTCCACAAAATGGTGTTTTACTTTCAAGATTGTGGTCATTTTTAAAATTCCACTTGTTTTGTTTTCATATGCGGATATCATTCACATTCAGTTTGTTCAACTTCATTGTCGTAATTTACATTCAGAGCAAATCAGACCAACACACATCTGCACAAGCAAACATCACATAATTGATGACAATTTTTTTTTAGTTTACATTTTAACATTGTGCATGTCCTGCAGTCACAGATCTTATTTCCGACATATAGTACATTTAATGTTCTCCTTAATATTTTACATGTGATACTCTCCATTACATGAGAGAAGGTTCATCCAAATGTATTCTATCTTAAAGTTCTGACTTATTTTTGAAATGTCACTGCGCATTACATCCCCAACTCTCTTTGGACGCTAATGACTTATCCGAGATGACAAATAAAGACTCCTATCCCGAGAGACTTTTTCCCCCCCCCCCATCATTATTCTCTCGCTCCTTTTGTCACCTACAGCAATTTGTGAAGACGAGGATCTCAAGAATCTAATCAACCAGTTGAAGGCAGAGCTGCATGCCCATCGCTCCTTGGAATCCAAACTCGTCCGACGAAACTCAAGCAGAAATAAACGCAGGTCGGTAGACAAGAGTTGATGAGAAAAAGAACAGGGTAGAGAAAAAAAAATGACATTTTGTGTTGCCTGTGTCCATGCTATCTATGTAAAATAGGAAAGGAAACACACAAGGGCACCCAACCACAACAACAATTTTTTTTTCATTATTCCTGACCCCAGTGACCTTCAGGGAATGGCTTTTGTTAGATTGAAACAGAGCTATTGTGTTGTGATTTGTGGGTGGAAATTGGCTATTTAAATCAAAGCACATGACCTTGAATATTTTAGGATTCGTTTTGCAGCTCTGCTTTAAAAATCATGGTCAGGATATGATTTGTCGGATTGGAGAAAAAAAATAATGTGTGGGAGGTTAGAGTCTGAATTTCTGTCTGCATGAGAGTCTGGAGAACTGTGTCCATTGGTCCGTTATTCCTCTTTAATAGAGTTGTGTCTTGTCTTGTCTCCCTGGGTATCCAGTCTTGTGGTCTCACTACAAATTACTCCTTGTCTATGCCCCAGTTTTTTTATCAATTCAGGACAAGTTTGGTGTTTTATTTAGAGCTACTGCATAATGCACAGTTACATGTAAATCTTGCCAAAAACGGATTTGAATTTCGAAATGTACACTGCAATGAAGTAAAGATACCACAGTGTGTGTGCATTGTAATTTATAAGTAGTTTCCCAAATTCCGAAATCTACTCTACGGCAGTAGAATAAATGGCAAGACAAGATCTCAAAGAACAAAATCTACACAGCAAAGTAGATAAATACACATTGTGTTACCGCAAACTGAACATAAATGTACATTGATACCTCACCATGCAGTACCTCAAAACCCATATATAATTAGTCATCAATTTGACGAACCCAACAGTATCTTGCCATTAAAGGGGTTGTTTGTGTGGCTCATTGTTTTAATGGAAGAGAAAATTAACTCTAACTTGGGGTGTCGTGGCCGAGTGGTTCAATCCACCGGACCAAAACTCTGGTGTTGTCGGCAGCAGAGTGTGGGTTCAAATTCTGGTCATGCCACTTGTGCCCTTGAGCAAGGCACTTAACCATAACTGCTTTGTAAAAAGTTGGGAAGGTAGTGCATTCTGCTGTATCAGCCAGGCTCCTAGTGGATGATACCCATGCCTACATCCTTACGGACTGTGAAGCGGGTAACACTGTTTTAGCCCCAGGAGTAGGTGGCAACATGCCCTCGGTGACAGTTGATTTGGGTCGACAGCCCAAATCAGTTAAGTGTAGTCCTCACCATCTGGCTTTTGATGTTAGGCGATATCTCATAAACAAAAAAATTGAGGGTTGCACTTGGTGAAAGAAAGGAAAAAGGTTCATGAGATGTCAAGGGTTTTGTGCCTATCATATCAAGTTTGTCACTCCAGTTTGACTAAATGAAATAAGATGGTGCATTAAGATTGAAATAATTCCCTGGAGGATTGATACCTGTGCGAACTTTAAAATCAGTGAGCTGTCAGATTGAAACTATTCATTTTTATATGCCCTGACTATAAATGTTTTTGTAAAAATTCACAACCCATTCCAAGATCCATCAGAATCTAACACTCAATTCTGCCCATCATTGAGACCAACCTTGTACGAAAGGAAGCCAGTCATACCAAATACCTGACATGCCTGAGTTGTCTGTAGACTGTCTCTCTGCTGAACCGTTTGACCCGCTCACCCGGGCAAGTTAACACCAAGTTGATACCAAGTTCAAAAAACATGTGAAAATTCATTTCAGTGAAATCTTCACCCGATATGTATTTCTTGAAAGCAAGGAGAATCTGAATGAAACAAATTATTTTATGAACTTGTCTTTTCACAAATGTGTTACAAATCTTTGATGTCTTGTCAAAAGCATCAGGTTTCTGTCATAGAAATACATATCAATGATGAAATGAGTTATTATTTGGTAAAGTTACTCACAAATGTTTACCAGCTTTTGGAGCCAGAAGTAGTACCGGTAAAGAAATGTGTGCGTTTTGTAAATGTTGCACATATGTGATAATGACTTACTATGTGTCTTAGCAGACTGGTCTGTTGCACCGGACTCAAGTCCTGGTGTTGTCAGACACTGTGGTTCAGCTCCCTGCCATGGCAATATATGTCCTTGAGCAAGACAATAGCCTATAACACTGCTTCGTCCTTCAGATGGGACGTTAAACTGTATGTCCTGTGTCTTGTCTATTTGATGTAAAAGAACCCAGTACACTTGCCATTAAGAGACAGGGTTTGCCCCGGTGTTTGTTGCATGTTGGCTGCAGATTAAGCCACATCACCTTGTTGACCTTAATACAAGGTACATGTACTAGTAATGGGTCTCATTTTAAACATATACATGCAGCTCTGCATACCTTTTGTAAAAATAAATTTGCGCTTTGAGACACCCAAAAGGCTGTGTTGTAGGTCTCAAGACCAGGGCCCAATTTCATAGAGCTGCTTAAGCAGAGAACATTGCTTAACAATTGTCTGCTAAGCAGAAATGAGCAGGATGCCAGTCACAAATTGTACATGTGACATGGGTGTATGGCTGGTAACCTTATTCTGGTAAGCATAATTTTCTTGTGCTTAAGCAGCTCTATGAAATTGGGCCCTGGTTTCGTTTTCTTTCGTCGTGGTTGCTGTCTCAGCCTCGGCCTGGCCTGCAAAAGTCTTGGTCTAGGAAGGGCTGGTCTCGTTCTCGTCTCGGAAGGGCTGTTCTCGGTCTCGGTCTCGGAAGGGCTGGTCTCAGTCTCCACCTTGGTCTCGGATGTCAAGGTTTCGAATCTTGGTCTAATTGGTCTCGGACTTCCAGGTATCGACTGCAACACTGCCGACAGGTGTGATTAAGAACTGTATGTTATTGTTTCTGTATTATTATTACTCTCCTCTATTCTTGCCATCAGTTCTTCCATAAGACGAAGCAGCAAGCGGGAAAAGGGAGAGATGAGGAAACTAGATGCCAAGGGAGAAGCAATGTTCATCCAGTCACAAAACTCGGTAGGTAGCTTCTAAATCGACCCTTGACCATAAACCCTCCCCAAGCTATCAACATCCTGCCAAATCAGTCTTGATGATCACACTTGAAATATGATTTAATCTCTTTCCCCTCTGCTGCCACATTGGGTGTTACGGCAGTTACAGGTTGAATAACTTCTGACTGGCGCCCCCGAACAAAGATATTTACAAAATAGGGAGACCACCAACATAGAGCTAGATAGCTAAGTTGGTAGAGCGCCAGCACGTTAATCCGAAGGGCGCTGGTTCAAGTCCCGCTCTAGCCAATTTAATAATAATAATAATAATAACTAGTTCTTATATAGCGCATTTCACAATAACGGTATCAATGCGCTTTACATTAGTGCCCTGGTCATTGGGCCAATAACATTCCTTTAATCTTTCTCAGCTCCCTGGGGAGTATACAGCCCGGGCTGCCGTGATGGCGCTCCGAAGGCTTTTTCAAACACAATATCAACCTCTACCCTTGCAGGTACCCATTATACCCCTGGGTGAAGAGAAGCAATTATAGCAAAGTGTCTTGCTCAAGGACACAAGCGTCATGACCGGGACTCGAACCCACACCCCGATGACTAAACCACCAGAACTTGAATCCGATGCTCTTAACCACTCGGCCATGACACCCTACAAATTTGTCCTTGTTCAACCCAAAGCTAATCTCTCTCCATAACAACTGTGTACAGAACGTTGTTTTGTGTATTGACCTTTTGCACTGACATTGCTTGATTAGTTTGCCCTCTGATAGAGGTCAAGGTGGGATTAATCATTGACCAATGTGCGCTGCTCATACTCTCTGCTCATACTTCATGCTTTCTGTTTTCATTGTTTCATCATCGATTTACCTTTAAGATGGTGGTGGGATGACGTCAATGCATAAAGTCTATTGGGTAAATGCATACATGTTTATCGTAGGACTAGTGGGTCGTAAAGTGCTGTTTGTCTGGATTTTATAAAACTGCTTTTGTATATTTTGGAGCTATTGGTAAATGGAGTTTGTTGATCACAAGTGGTTTCCAAAGTGATTTCTTGGAAGAAAAGTAACATTCACTTTCTATGAACGAAATTCATTTGTGGATTTTGATTTTATTTTTTCCCGATTTTTTTTCATGTCATGCCCTTTCTAAAATTACGGATATGAAATTGCAATTAACGGTCTTTACAGCACTGAGCGAACGATACCATATTGCTCCTATGCATTAATCATAAATACCCCAGACAGTTTCGCTATTCCTATTGGTGGAGAGCACGTCACGTGGGGGTGTTTAAACGGCTGATAAAGACATAGCTGGAGCTGTTTAAGACCGGCTGGCTTCGCGTGTTGGGCGTGCAGGCTCATTTACACCAATTTACTTACGCGGAACACAATATATAGCTATTAGTACCTTTTAGTATCTTTTTGTACACGCACGTACACACAACTCAACGCGCACAAAACAGAATTTTACAAAAGTTTTTGAAAATGTACAAACTTCGAAAATTCGCTAAACAAACATTGTCACAGATTGGGCCTACTTGTAATTTTTTTTCGCTTTTTAACAAAAGGGCATTTATGAATGGGAATAAAAGAGTAGTGACTCGTTCTTAAACGGCCGTTTAAAACCTTGCAGGGTCGTGGCCGTGCGATAAAGGCCCTCGCCCGTTTAAGAACTCGTCGCCACTCTTTTATTCCCTTATTCAAAACTATTTGAATAATATTGAATGGTCAGACAGAAGGACAATTAAAATTTCTATGCACAAGCTAAAAAACCCTGATGAAAATATGCTAAGTGAAGCTTGGGTTTGTCTGCTACTGTAAGTGCTGATTTGTTTGCTTTCGGAAAGAAGAGCAATGAAATTGGGCACAGGCTCAGGTACAATATGTTGATCAGAATATGTTGGGCCTGGGCACAAAGTAAGTCAAAAAATGTATGGCAAACATATGGTGATCGGTCACTGATTGAAATTCAAAGGCTGGATATTTTTATATTTCCAAGATAATAGACTCAATGGAAATAGAAACCTTGTTTTGAATTTTTCTTCTCCTAGATGTTGAAGAATAATTTGTGATAATTTTTCCACTACAGACTGATGAGCTTCCAGCCACTAACATAGATGAGGTGACAGTTGATCTAGACGAACCTCACAGTCCAATGCTGGTGACCTTACCAGCGGAAGACGTTGAGCCAGACAACGAAGTTGTAGAGGAAATCAATGGTGCCTTAGAGACAGACATTATCCCCTTGCCAGTCATCACGGAGGAAACTCCAGAAAGCCCAGTGAGGAAGGCTAGATTAGAGAACGGTGATAAGAACGCCTCGGTTAGGCAAAATGGTGCTGATGGTGAGAAGGGTACAGGACTTGGAATGTCAAGCCTTCAAAGGCAGCCAAAGAGTATCCTGAAGAAAAGGCATGACCAAGAGGAGCCCGAGGACTTACATTCCAAGAAGAGTAAAAGGGATAAGAAGGAGGCGGAATCCAGGAGACAGCAGCTAGAGATGGAGAAACAGCGAGAAAGAGAGGAGAGGGAGAGGATAAAGCAGCAAGAAAAAGAAGAGAAACAGAGGGAAAAAGAAGAACGGGAACGGGAGAAGCAGAGACTACGGGAAGAGAAGAAGCAGCAACAGAAACGAGAGAGAGAGGAAAGAGAGCGTGAGAAACAACTGAAACGCAAGACAATCACGAACGAGAACGTTGCAAAGAAAGAGAACAATCAAGTCACGCAGCAGGACGATGTGGATAAGAATCACAGCGGGGGAAAAGACACGCTAGCTGAGTTGAAACGGCAGCGTGCCTCCGAGCATTCCAAACGGACTCACAGCGGTGAAAGTAATGAAGAGTTTGAAAGTGCCTGGTCGGAGAGTGGACGCAAGAATTCCTTTGACATCCTGAAAGATCATAAAAACAGCACCAAACAGAAGAAGAGTCCGCACATCACGCGGAAGCTTCTTCCTCACAGGCCGGCATCAGGTAGCTACTCCTTTGCAGAGACGAGCTCGAGCGACGGTCAACGTGACCCGTTAGCGAGTGAGCAGAATGGCGTCAGCGATGGGGGCCTCAATTCTTCTGAAGCCAAATCGCTGAATGATTCCTTCCCAGGGGATCCTCCGCTGAAGAGGTTCACGGCGATCGTGCCGGAGGTCATCGGAGGAGATGAGGAGAGGCGATGCTGTGTTATTTTGTAAAAGAAGGAACAAATATCCCTCTGAGGCTGAATGCGGTATTTTCTACTTTTTAAAAGGTGTATATCTTTTATAGTAACAGCAGCTTTTTCTCCTGGTCATAAATTGAATTATTCATGAACGATTTCCTTGCACAACTTATGAATTAAATTGATAAATTTTTTTTAAAACAGATTTCATTCCAGGGTAAGAATTTTTGGGGTCTATGAATTGATCCTAACTCTGCAAAAAAAATAAAAATAAAAATAAAAATGATAAATGCTGGATTTTGTTTTGCCATTGCATAGTTGAAAGGTTTTATGCAAACTGTTGTATTGGCACAGAAATCTTTTTCTGGTAAGTCTGAGAAGTCAATCGTTCATCAAAATCTTAATTACTGTACTTAATGAGACTGTGAGATTGGATTGTCATGTGGTGATCACATGATCATCATGTGATATTTATAAGACATCATGTCAATTAAGCAATGTTTGCAGGTTTAAGTCCTACTTTTTTAAATATAGTTTTGGTCATGCACATATGCCATTAAAAAAATATCAATAACTGGCACTTGCCAGTTGATCTGAAAGCGTAAATTCAGTGAATAACTATTTTTGGGGGTACACTACGAGGAAAAAACAGCTGATAATGGTGTCTACAGTCATTCGTGATGTTAACACACAGTGCATGTTTGTGTTTTTGTCTTTCATTTATTCTGTTTGCAATGTTACACTTCTACAATACAGTGCATTTTAAAACGTAATTTCAGCTGATAGATTTGTATTATTTGTCTTTCTTCCTTCTTCCAAAATAGTGATTTTGTTTCCTCCCAAAGTACACATGTATAGAATGAACGGAAACAAAAGTCTTTAACAACAATAAGAATTTATATATATATATATATATATATATATATAGGTTGATATTTGTTTTTATAATTTCAAAATCGTTCTGGGCAGCCAATTATTTTAGTCAGCCATCTTTGGTCTTGCATCCCAACTCTTTGGCCAATGTTACTAACCAACTTTAACACATTGAACCAATGTAACTCATTGCCTCAGCTCTGTGCTGTGTGGTTTTTGTTTGTTTCCAGTGGTGACCAGTTGTTTCCCTTGATGACCGGTTTGAACTGGTCATGGCCAGTTCTGACAGGTTTTTTGTCTGCTGAAAGAAACAATCCCGCTTTAAACATTTCTATACAATCACTTCAATAACATTGAAGCTTGTGACCTGCTTTAACTTTCACATAATTGAATTCTTCAATTTGTTGTTTTCTTGCTTTCACTGTTTGGTATATTGCACATGAAATCATCTGTGTTTAGTGTAAACAGTTTAATTTTGTTTGAAATAAGTGCAGCCTATTTTTTTAAACTTGAACCTACATGATATAAATATATGCAATATAATTAATTGAAATACATCACATAGATTTGTATGATTTCCAATGTCAGATGCTTTATGATTTTATAGCTAATTGAGGAAATGTATTTGCTTGCAATTGTTTTTTGTTTGGTTGGTTGTTGGGTTTTTTTCAGTCGGGCGGGAGGTGTTAAACGCTGTATAAAGAAATAAATAATAGATAATTATGTTATATATAGATAATGGAAATTATTAGAAAATTATTTTTAAAAGTTATTTGTAAATGAGTGTATAGCGGATAATAAGAATGACAATGTAGAGTATCATTTTGTGCCTAGGTATTTTTTACTTCTGATTGAAGTGAACAAAACCTCATCCATGAATCGATTTTAAAAACAATTTGATTGATATTTGCCGTAGCTCATGCTGCTGTATACAGAGCTGTCAACTCTTCCTGGTTCCGCAGAAAGTTCCCTGAAAACAAACCAATCTTTGCATGTTCTGTGAACAGATTTGAAAATCTCCCTGATTATGGAAACTTATTTCACTATTATGTTGAATGCAATTCTAAATATCTCCCTGATTGTTGTACAAAATCTCCCTGATTGCAAGACATATCTTTAAAAAAAAAAACTATTTTGTGTGCTGCCTGTTAACGGCAGAATAGCTTAGTTTTTCGTTTTGGGTTTTTATTTGGGGCGGGGGTAAACCGTCGGTTTACAATCTGGATAGATTTTGCCTGGTTGTTGGTTTATTTCTTCTTGTTGGGGTTATCTTTGCTTTCTGTGTTTCATTTCTTAAAACTGAATTGCACCTTCGTGGCGTTCCGAGACTCCCAATACATACAGCGGTCATTAACACATTGACTGCCAGCTATAGCTTCCTCTTCTGTTGTAATGCTGAGAATGTGATCTCCTAAAGGGATGGAACTTACTTTACTTCAAGCATAAAGATGTCCTCACTGTGAATAATTCATTCCCAAAGTGTGCAAATAATTTAGATGTGCTTGTGGATATGAGCTGGGAACTGTGTGTATGGTTTACTTTGACAAAGCAGGCCTGCAGTCAGCATGTTTATAAAGCGCCGACTCTATCCCCCTCGACATTTGTGCTTAAAACCTCAAATTTCATGGACTGCTACAAGAGTAAAATGCTGCATTTATAATAATCAAACCTAGGGTAAGCCGAGTTCATCAATACCTGAGAAAGTCCGCTCGCTGTACAGGAGCGAACCTGTCTGTTAGTGTGAATATTGTAAGCCAAGTTGGCTTCAACGATTGCCAGAAGCCCTTAGCAAATGCATTGAGCTACTTTTTTGTTGTTGAAGATTTAATCATCAACAAAAAGATTTGTGGGCGTGTCTTTTGCACTTTACATTAGTGCCCAGGGCTCAATTTCATAGAACTGCTTAAGCCCAAAATATTGCTTTAAAATGCTCTGCTAAGCAAAGATTTTCAGGAAACCAGTCACATATTATTGTTTATGTGATATGGTAGTTTGGCTGGTAATCTTATTCTGGTAGCAAACTTCTTGTTGTGCTTAGCTACTTTTTGTGCTTAAGCAGCTCTATGAAAGTGGGGCCTGGTCATTGGGCCAATAACGTTCCTGAAATCTTTCTCAGCTCCCTGGGTTGTGTACAGCCCTGGGCCCAATTTCATAAAGCTGCTTAAGCATTAAAAGTAGCTAAGCACAACAAAAGTATGCTTACCAGAATAAGGTTACCAGCCAAACTGCCATGTGACAAGTACATTTTGTGACTGTTATCCTGCTAATTTCTGCTTAGCAGACAATTGTTAAGCAATATTTTCTGCGTAAGCAGCTCTATGAAATTGGGCCCTGGTCTGCCATGGTGCTACGAAGGCTTTTCAAACACAATATCAACCTCTACCCTCACAGGTACCCATTTATACTCCTGGGTGAATAGAAACAATTATATAGTAAAGCATCTTGCTCAAGGACAGGATTCGAACCCACACCCTGATGACTTGACCACCAGAACTTGGGTTCGGTGCACTAGACCTGTCGGCCATGACACACCACTTTGTCTCATGTACGTTAAGTCTTATTCTGTGAACATTTGTATTTTCAATCTTACCAATGTTACGCACGCTCTTTATGGGTTGATGTCTTGACTTCGGTAAATTAACCGTCTTATGAGAAAAGTAATCTGTCCGCAACGACCTGTCCGAAAAAAACAGAGACCATGAAATGTACAGACATTCCAAATGATTGAAATACTTTCCGAGATTAGGATTCTTATTTTATTTCAGTTGTGGTCTTTCTATTTTATTTTGTGTGTTTAATCAAGACACGCTATGGTAATCGTTAGGGTTTATTGAATGCAATATAGTGCAATGCGTGTATATAATAAAATGTGTAGGGAGGTGAACAAGTTGCAAAGGTCCACCGCAAAAAAACAAAAAAGAAGACATGTGCCATGTTAGTATACACATTCATGTATTTAAAGGAGACTAGGGAATGATATATAGCCTTTTCGATTTCAACAAATTGTACAACAAACTGTACATTGTAATTTATGTTTTACCCATAAACCAAGGTGTGTATTGCACTGGTTGCTTTCCCGAGTGCCGTGGAAAAGAAAAATTCTCAGGCATGTTACTCATGTGGGATCCGATGCAAATTTAACAAAAATAAAAATTGTAAATTCAAATATTAAAATCTGTAGAATTTTTGTCAAAATCATTTTACAGATTCACTCTGCGTTACATCAATATTTACAATTTTTGAGCAGTCCACTCTTCCCAATAGTTAGAAAAAATCCTAACAATTTCTTTCTATTTACCCCGTCGGTTTTCCTTGTGGTTTATAACTTAATATTTGAAATAAAAAAAGTTGCATCCCCTTAAGGTGATCCCATGGCTGCCGCTTCCCAGGTTGTATCGTATACTTGGCTTCAAGGCTGTAATGGCTTCTGTCTGGCACCCCGAACAAAGATATTGACAAAATAGGAAGACTGCCAACATAAGGCTAGATAGCTCAGTTGGTAGAGTGCCAGCATGTTAAACCGGAGGTTGTTGGTTCAAATTACACACAGCTGTGTACTGAGACAAAAATTAAAGCAACTTTTACAAATTTAAAGTTTCATGCAGAAGATGTGGTAGCCTTGTGGAGGGGAAAAGGGGGGAATTTTTTATTAATCGACTGCAAAAGATTGTCCGACCCCAAGCCGGGAGTTTTTGTCATGAGTAAAGTGGCCTCTCATTGAATAACATGGAAGAAAGACATAGTCATAGACGGTATGCTTTTAGGCTTATGATTTAGTTTGTTTATCTCATGTTTAAAAGAAACAGAACTGTAATTTGTAATTAAGTTTTTAAAAAAACACAAAAATAATTTGAATGAATGGAATCATAGTCTTTCATAATCACACGATATCTTCGGGTGTGTTTTCTGTATAAAATGGGTTGCGTTTAAAATTTTGCTTTCTTTTATTTTTCTACTGGAATGTATATTTGAAAGGTTTGGGAAAGGTTAATATTTGTCTAAAATATCTAATGAGAGTCGTTCAGAAAGAATGTTGCTATGTTTCAGTTTGCGGATATTTTAGTTGTGTCTATTATTAAGCGTTACATTTAGTAAATGGTTTGCAGATAATTCTTGTTTAATCCAAAGAATATCAAGCAGTCAGTTTTGTTGTTCTTCATTTTTGTTCTCTTTTTGTTTCCAAATTTGTTTTCAATTGTCGAATAGCACTCTGCACTAATGACGTCACTTTTGCTCAAAATTGCCATATTATGCCAGACAAACATTCTACACCTAGATCTCACCATCCACCACATCGACGCACCAGACTGCAGTACAGTCAGTACACATGGGCAAACATAAAGCTTGGGCATATACTCGCATAAGTTAGTGAATTTAGACACCTGTCTGAGATCGGGGTACTGAGCTTCTATTTTTTAGCCCTAGTGCGGAGTGCTATTCCAAAGATTCTTTTCACATTCTTAATTTGGCTGCTGTGAGTGGTTTGTGTAACAATGCCCCATTGCAAAACAAGAACCGAAAACTACAATGATTGTTTTTAGTCGACCCAGATCTGCATATTGAGAGTTGCAACATGGAGGGACCAGTTTTCATGTGGTTGCTGGGTACCATTTCCCAACCAAAAATGTAGTACATACAGGCTAGTCTGGCACCCTGACTGGAAATGGGTCAAGTTGTCTCAACTCTCTCAATACACAGCTCTGGCTGGGCTGACCCTTATTATTGGTATGAGGTCAAGAGTTAGTAGTCAGCAGTCAAACTCACAATAATGACCACCTGCTGTAGCGCTTTCAACAGTTTCTCATGGACTGACTTGGTCTTTCCTAAACTCACTAAATCTTCATCATTATGGGGCGTTTGTCTCCCATTCAAATCCATGTCACTAAACCAAGGCTGAATGGGAAAAATAGCCATAGCCTTTTTGTTTAATCAAACTTATCATCAAGTATTGCTATATGCAGTTAAGACATAATATGACAAAGATGGTACGTGTGATAAAGCCTTCTGTTTGTATCATTTGGCTCTGTAAAACCAACTTGGATGCGAGGACAAAAAAAAAGTATAACATTTAAAATACAAAAGTTTTCATGTCTTATAAAATAAATACCACTGTCATTGTCAAAGAAAGAAAATATATAGACAAAGGAAATTAATTATTTAAAGTGAAATTATACCTTTACTATTTCACTTTACCCAGGTTATTATTGGAAGTTGTAATAATACTGAGATGAAGTAAAAAGTCAAGTGTGAATATTGACGTGTTCAGGCTTTGGTACTCAGTGCAAAAGCTAAAAATACAGTGTCTCGTAAAAAGAGCAAAGAACCAAATCATGTGAAGCATTTCCCAATTTCCTTTGTACAAATGTTATTATTTTATTTTACATACAATTCTGGAAAGTGGCATGAAGTTAAATTGGTATACAGAGGTGTAATGGTGAAAATTATGTAACTGGATATTTAGACCATGAATATAATTATTTTTATGCTCGAATGCAATGGTGTTTATTTGTCAATTTTTGTTGTTCTTTTCGTAAAATGAGGACTACTTCACAAGCTTATTTAAATACAAAATCTAAGCAAATAGCCAGTGACAGTGTTTGTAAATATGCCACAAGATTATAAACGTTTTATAACAGGAAAATACAGCCATAAATACTGTGTAAGAAAATACATTTCTACTTCCAATTTTCATTAAATAAAACATGTGTAAAATGTACATTTTGAACGTTTGTTTTTGTCCTTTTTCTTGATTGATACAAAGAAGTTATAAACTTTTGGAGAGTTGACAGGGTCTTGTATTCCACACAAAAAAATGTATGTTTATACAAATGTGAATTTAATTAATTTGCTTCATGGCGTAGAAAAGTCATTATTCATATCAAAAATAAAGTCCATCTAAAATTACGTATTCCAGCTAGCTGCCTAACACGGGGTTTTTTTGTGTGGTTTTATTTTTCATTCTTTTTCTCAAAATCCTTGTGGTTCCCTGAAATGTTGGATTGGGAAAAAAAAATCTTCCTTTGTCATTTTAAACTCTTGTAAAGATATTTTTGAAGATATAGGGATACAATTAAGGATAATGCCTGCTGTATTTGGCCCCCGCCCCCAACCACCACACCCCCCCCCCCCCAACCACCCTCCCCCGAAAAGCGCACGTTGGGAAAATTAATACACTATGTATGTTGAATAACGATGTTTCGCCTCAAGAGGGCTCTGTCTCCAGAGGACGTCGGTTTACGAACCAAAGACTCTGAAACGCCGTCAAACACACACCAGTGGGAGTGGCAGCTTTATTATACTTGTGGTGTATTCAGGAAAAGTCTCTAAACATAAACAAGAACTAAGTGATGCCCGAATGTGTATTGTGTTCGAGCATGGAGGCAGGAAATACATAATTGGGTCTTTGGATGGAGAATTTTTTTGAAGAAGTGTCGTGTATGTAGCCCTCGATGACCACGTACACGTTTTAGATGGGCAACTCGGGCTGAAATGTGAAGTATACACCGGGCGCCATTTCAGGATGAGCAACTCTTTTGATGCAACAATAGATCAGTGCAAACAATGACCATCGCTATTAAATGCTACAACAAAACCGTGCCGTACTTCACATTCTAAACAATGGGTGGAGCTCCAGTAACCCATCTTACGTCTTGTGGCACTATACGACTCCCGTGTCCAATATGTGGCAGAGCACAAAATGGTTCCATACTTACACATTACTTTCCTCTTGTACAAAAGTACCCCCCCCCCCCCCTAAACTGCTCTAAAGAATTCCTGAGACTCCCAGAACACAATGAAGACACAAAATAGGAGGGGACATTCACCACGACATACACTGAACACTATGATCTTTGCTGTGCAGTCCTCACAACATTCGACAAGCCACTTTGTGTCTTTCTACAGTTCAGAAGTCATTGAAGCCAGACGAATTATGGCGAGGAGACACTTTTAATTGTCTCCAGGGTTCTAAGGTGGGTCAATGCACTTTGTTGCGATTGCAAAATTTATGCTTATCGGTATCTGAAGTGTCTGAAGTCCTGCACAGTTGTATTGCCACTGTTCGTTTATTACACGTATAGCACTTTTTTCTTCAGGCCCTTTTTGTTAGCCTGGAGGCACTTGTATTTCTACTGCTTGGGCACCAATCAACCACCCTTAGCATTACGTCCAAACTTATGGATCCTGCTGATCAGTCAACCAACGTAAACGTAAACGTAAGCGTATATTGCTGCCAGACGAACAATAACCTGAGACAAGGTTGGAGGGTGGACAATCAACGTCCCGTCAGGCAAACAGAAAAAAATCTAAATAAAAAACTAAATAATTCAATTAATTTGTAATTCATTTTCATTTTTATTTACTTATTTACTTATTAATTATTGGTTGATTTATTTGTTTTTGATTATGATCTTTATTTTTTTATTTTTCTTGCCTTCATTTATTAATGGGTGGGGAGGTGTTGGGCTGGAATGTTCATTTCCAACTTTAGACAATCCGAAACACATTTCTTGAACTCCTTTTGTAGATGATATTTTATCAAGTTTTATAAATCTTGTCCCCGATATGTCACTGAAAAAGGCCGAATAATATTTTCTGACAGTCAACTCTTGTAGACGATTGTCTGTACTACGCCAAAGCGATCATTACGTGACCTCCTGAAACATTTTCTTCAAGTGAGTGTGTCGGGAGAAGGAATAAGTACATTTCCAAACTTGACATAACTGCCTGTATTTAAACAGATTTTGCGGAGGTGGTGTGAGGGTTTGGTGGTAAACTTCAACCAACCATAGAGCAAGGACCATGAACCAACAGAGTTTTGTCTTACTGAAAATTAATAAACCACTCCACAAAAATGGGAACATTTTTAGTGAAGGCCGCCAAAAGTTCGTATGTGTCCTCGGTGCGACTAGGGACCTAGTCTTGGTTCCAAGACCATGGTGTTTGCTCGGTACACACAATCAGTACCAACATTCGGGTATACACTGTGCACGTTTGTAATGAACAAACATAGAGGGCGCTGTGACTAGTGTTATTTTCCGGCTCACCGACATCTGGATCTCTTGGTGAGATCCAGGGAACAAAATTACAAAGTGTGCGGTGTACATAGATCTGAACGTTGGTTGTGTGCGTGTGCACAAACACCATGGTCTTGGAACCAAGACTACTACTAGTACTAGGGGCCCTTTTCGAGACCAAGGTTTTGGTTTGGGCTTGGGCTTAATCTCTGTCAGTTTGGTTTTTTAGAAGACGGGCTTTAATCCGGCGGATGGGTCACAAGCCGTCCGTGCTGCCCAAGCCTAGGGACTGCCTCGGGACTGACGAACCTTCAAGCTTGATTAG
The DNA here is from genome assembly GCA_037783415.1 of Leptasterias polaris. Taxonomy (NCBI): domain Eukaryota; kingdom Metazoa; phylum Echinodermata; class Asteroidea; order Forcipulatida; family Asteriidae; genus Leptasterias; species Leptasterias polaris. The sequence continues at coordinate 269,375 of JAZGTN010000126.1, forward strand.
CGCCCCCTGTCATATATGTTATCTCAGTTACAAATTGATCGCAGTCCGAATACCTGACCTCACACTTAGCTGGGCTTTGATGCAGGCAATTTGTGCATTGATGTCGCAAAGCTGCCAATATTCGTACAAGGGTACACCATAGAGCAAGGTCCTTGCTCTATGGGTACACTTATAAGAATTGAGCACGAACAACTGAACAAATTGCAAGGCATTGATTCGGCTCGGATTTATCCTCGCAAAAACTCAGCCAGTTTGCTCCTAGTCTTGATTGGCGACGTTCTGTTCCTTGCTCTATGGTTTTGTGAACGTAGTCGCCGATATCGCAACACGATTTACTGAAGAACAGATATCTGTAGTAGAATTGCTCAGTCCCTCTAAGCCAGTCGATATTGGGCCCTCAGTACCGGTGACTAACACAAAAACTAGTCTCGCCAATCAAGATTATTTTGCTCCAGACGACCACGCCCAATAGTAATTCCTTTATTAGCGATTATCGGGTATCGTTAAACAGCCTTAAATCGCGAAGATTGCATACGTTTTTTATTTCAATCTCGAACGCTTCGAGACTCATGTTGTAGGCAGGAGAGGGGATCGACCAGTCCATAGGGTGCACCACATTAAATAGAAACAAAACTCAAGCACGGAGCATCATTCATAAAATCTAAACCCACAACTTTTGCTTTAAATAAAATATTTAAAGGTCATGGCTTTTATGGATTGTTGAAAAATGGTCCAATATTGTGCCTCTGGGATTGTTGACTTTCAACCTGGAGCATTTGGGGGTAATTAAATAAACCAGCACTCTAAAAATTGTCATCTTCTGCTAAGGTGTGGGATAATTTTTCCTAAGATGGAGTCTGGCCAGTTTAGTCGTTCAGGGGTGGTGTCTTTCTTTTGGATGAGCCTATCTCAAAAGCCAAACAGCTAACCTACCAAAAGATTTTTTATTTTTAAATTTGTTTGAGGATATTTTAAATACTTATCATTTAGCACACGTTGCTACGTGGAACTTATTAAGCTGAGCGTGGTGCACCCATCGTTGCGGTGATGTAGCGCCATCTACCGGTCAGTGATGGTTTCTCAAAAGTAAAGTCTATCATCATATTAATTTTGGGTTTGTCGATCTGTTGTTTTTGTTGACAGCTGTTTTTACAATTTGTTTGAACCAATATTTAATGTTGATTCAATCAATATTATGTACAAATGATTTCGACTTTGGTTGATTGGTTTCTAAAAAGGTTGCTTACGGTTTTTTCAGTTGGTTTCATGTGTTTTTTATTGTTTAGTTATAATGAAACTCGATCCACTTATTTTGCACATGCGAATTTCATTGGCTTTTATTTTCTGGACCGAAATCAAGGTGTGGATCAAAGAAACAACGGATATAACTTTATACCACGAGGCAAAAGTATTGGGTATTCTAAGTAAAAACTAAAACTACCCTCGACTTAATTATACTGCTAGGCCACTACAATCTACAAAATGGAAATGAATTGTGGAAAACCATCGTTTAACTGGGAAAACTCGCTAAATTTAATGTGAATTGTGACCTATGTATGTATGTATAAATGGAAATGGGAGAACCATAATATAACATATAAAACCACGAGGCAAAATTATTTGGTATTCTAATAAAACAATAAAAGACTACCCTCGACTTAATTCTACTGCTAGGCCACTGTACCATGTACAAAATGGACATGAATTGTGGAAAACCGTCATTGAACTTTGAGCTAAAAAAACAAATTTTTATTTCAAAAAATGTGAAAACTCGCTAAATTAAATTTTAAATGTTACCTATTTTCTAATCTCTGTAATCATTAATTTAATTCATAAATTTGTTTTATGCAAAAGGAATATATGTATAAACGAATATGGGAGAACCATAATATAACTTAGTAACTATCTTACATATCGTCGGCGTTTTCACGAACCGGCGAATCCGCCCACGCAGCTGAAAACAACGTTTTGAGAAAAACGCTTTTGAAGTTGGTCACATTTAAAAAATGTGTTTTCGCTGGTCTTTTAATTGAAAGTGTCGGACTCTGTTACAAATTTCATATTAATATTATTATAACTCTTTTAGACTAGTCCGACGAAGATTCATTATTTAGACAAACACCACCTGGGTGTGAGTGCATGGAGGTAGAATTGAAGACTTCTCCTTATCAGTCGTAAAACAAACGATCGTTAAACCACGTCCTAGAGTTACTGTTCCCACGGTTTCTCCTGACCACAGCACATTAATTGCCATGTCCGGAATTTCCCCCTCTCGCAAGCTCAGTAGTTTCTTTGTCTTAAATAGTTTGCCCAAATTTGGTCGTCTTTGCTGACCACGAAGTTATTTTAAAATGTAGTCCACTAGTCTTTTTTGTGATTGGTTGAAGCTCATTTAGGACATCATTGTTTTAAGACTTTGACCAATCAAATAGTTATTTCTGTCCGAGTGCGTGACCAGCCGGGTTTTTTAAACCCATGTTTCGCTCCTGGCTCCTCAGAAGCGAGAACGGCCTAAGATGCTAAGTCAGAAAAAGTGTCCCGCTATACACTTTGTCTTGACTTGATTGGAACGCGACGACTTTTCCCTAAAAGTGGTTCCTAAACTATTGCATCCCTTTTTCACGTGCTCTGTTGATACAGGTAAGCTACTTTTCATGTTATTTTCTATGTATAAACTTATTCCTTAATTGTATTTGATTATTGATTGATTGATTGTTCAACAAGGTGGTTGAAAACAAACTCAAGATGGATGGAACAGTCCAATATGAGTTTCTAAATAGATTGTTTGAACAATGCTGTTAACTGTTTTTTGAGATGTATAGGATCACTAAATAATCTTTGTGTAACCTTTCTTATTGCTCACTACGTATACGGAAAAGCTTTAGGAGTTCCGTCCAATTACCGTTAGATTTTTGTGTTGCTTATATCTTTGATTTAGTTGTATAGCATTTTATTGATTGTAACAATTATACACTCGTATCTATTATTGTCGTTTATCAAGGCGTTTCATTTCTTGATAGAAATCCATTTAGTTATTGGAATACTTAATTGAAGCATTCTCTGATTCAATCCAAGTTATCAAAACTAAACCGTTTATTGATAGCCATGATTCTATACTTTTGTCGAGACTTTCAAACACAAGTACTGCGCCTATAATTCTTGGCTATACTTATTTTGTCCTGAGATAACCTGTTTATAGTATAGCATGGTCATGCACATTATTTTCAACTAGTAGATTATACGACTGTTTGCTGTTTGGGATTATAAACAATTGCGATCTTTGACCGGTTGACCACCTATGTTCCGCACACATACATACAAAGATCTACGTTGAGCGATATCCTTGATATGTTTTATTCAATATTCCTTTTCGAAGCCCAAGTGTTTTCCACATGATTATTATGTTCCTGAGAGAACATGTTCAAGTCGCCAATTTCATTGAACGAGTGATATTTTGTTTATTATAATTAGTTAGACTCAATTTTCTATGGTTGGTTGTATTTTGCATAATTGATTGATATAGAAGCGAGAACGTCCTGAGATGCTAAGTCAGAAAAAGTGTCCCGCTATACACTTTGTCTTGACTTGATTGGAACGCGACGACTTTTCCCTAAAAGTGGTTCCTAAACTATTGCATCCCTTTTTCACGTGCTCTGTTGATACAGATGTACTAGCCCCCAGGTCCGCTTTGGTAGATATGACCCGGTTCATCTCTCCACCTTGCCCCGCTTCTCAACCCCTTTCATCGCCTTTTTCCTGGACCTTGAAGTTGTCATCTTGGAGCCCATCTGAGTGACGTGTACCTTCCATCCCCAGCCGTAGAAGTGCAGATAAACCCAGCTAAGATCTTTACCAATATCCATGTATTTTCACCGATGTATTTTTGTATATTTTATCAAGTGTTAGATCGTATTCCATTTGATGATAATAACTTCTAACTGAAGCTATTGTATTTTAACCTACACTTGTATTTATCAAATTCTTTATATTTCAATTGCTTGTTTATCATTTACATACTGTTGTTGGCATTATTCGTATGAACCAATAATAATACGGTGATTCCAGTTGGAGAATCAACCCACATATATAGCTGTCCGTTGCGTTTATTTACCGAGCAAGTTTCCCTTACACAACATAGAACCGATCGCAGGCTCTAAATTAATAGAGGTAAAAACCTGTGACAAAATTGGAGGCACCACCCGGAGCTTGCTCAATCCAATTATATTTCCCTCTCGTTGTTCTTATACCGTTTACTTTTTTTGTGCGAATTTACACTTTTGATGTCTTGAGGGAAGTTCTAAAAACCTTTAATGGAAGCACTTTTTATTTTGATTCTCCTTTTCACTTTGTACCATTGTTATTGATGCCATAATTTTGCTAACACCTTTTGATATTGTTGCTTGTTGTAGTTAACCAAAGTATTTTTTCCCACAACTGTTAACAACATAACTTGTTGTTATTCTGTTGAATTGCGTTAATACCGCCTTATATTTTGTAATTATAATTGTATCAACACGAGCACGATGGAATTTACCGATGCCCTTAAGGAATTTTTGGAAGCGCAAGATAAATCGTTAGACGATTTAAAGGAGTCCCTAGGCATAGTTCCAGTCCCCAATGTTGTAGTTGAAGATGCTGACAAACCCAAGGCTGTTGTGATTGACAAAACCAATCTCAGTAATAGAGCGTATCGTAGGCTGAGGTTGTTCTCAGGGCGTACCCCTACTCCGGCTGGTGAGCTAGATTTTGAAAATTGGAGACGTCTTGCGAGACAGCTTATCAAGGATGACAGCATCTCCGACGGTGAGAAAAGAAGCAGGGTCACAGAATCCCTGGTTCCCCCGGCTTTAGACATCGTCTGGGCTGTAGGAGAAGGTGCATCGGCAAGCGAATATCTGGACTGCCTCTCCAAAGCATACGGGTCGACGGCTGATGGAGACGAACTGCTGACGGTGTTCCGGTGCGAGTATCAGAAGGATGGGGAGAAGGCGTCCGAATACTTGTTAAGGCTCCACACGATACTCACCCGGGTCGTTGAGAAAGGCGGCGCTGAGCCGACGGACAGTCCAAAACTCCTGTGCAGCCAATTTCAGCGAGGCTGCCTCTACAATGACCCTCTCCTTCATACCCTGCAGCTCCAAGCTAAGAAGATGAACCCGCCCAGTGTCCTAGAATTGTTGAGAGAGGTGAGGGTGGCGGAGTCGCATCTGGAGGAGAAGATGGGCCGGAAGGCGGCACACCACTCCCCGCCTAAGAAGGTCTCCGTCTTGGAGCAGACAGTACTCACACCCCCGACAAAGATGACCGCCCCTAATTCCAGAAGTGAGGTGGAAGAGTTAAGAGAGGCCGTCGACCGCCTCCACCGAAGATTGGACGGACTCTTCAAGTCCCCACCAAATGGTCAGCGAGGCAACTCTTACCCTGGGAAGCAGAGGAACACCCACACCCGGTCTTTCTTCTGCTATAATTGTGGAGAGGATGGCCACCGCATGGACATGTGCAAGTCTCCCAAGAATCCGGCTCTTGTACAACAAAAGATGATGGCCCGTCTAGCTATAAATAAGCCTCAGAGTTCGGGAAACGACAGTGGACAGCAGTAAAGGGCCCTCCTGCCGTCCCCAAACCATCTAAGGGTTCAGCGAAACTAATGGCAACTGCGACCAGTTATCACGAGTCTCCTTCATGTGATGATGTCCCAAGTATCCCCAGGGGTGTCATCGGCGACCAGGCTACTACCCCTGTCTTCGTCGACGGGCACTCCACGATTTGTCTCCTTGATACCGGGTCGCAGGTTACCTGCGTGACAGAGAAGTTTTACCAAAGTTTCCTGAAGCACCGCCAACTCCAACCCCTATCGCACCTTGCGGTGATAGGGGCAGCCGACCAAATAGTACCATACAAGGGTTATATAGAAGTTAGTCTTATGTTCCCTGCTAGCACAGCAGGGACGCAACATGAAATTACTACCCTCGCCCTTGTGTGTCCAAGCCGTCAGGGAAAGGATGATGTCCCCCTGCTCGTGGGCACAAACACTAGCGTCGTGAGGGAGATGTTGTGGGTGTGCCAGTTGAAGGCTGGGAAACAGTTTATCAACCATCTACAGTAAATAACAACGGTAAGAGGCTTATTGATTTATGTAAAGATTTCGACCTTAAGATTGTTAATGGCAGATTTGGCAACGACAAATTAGTTGGAGATTTTACATGTAACAATGCTGCTGGTAGCAGCGCTGTTGATTACATCTTGGCTTCTCCTGCCTTGTTAACCTGTATTTCTAACTTTGGAATCTGTGATTTTGATCCATGTCTGTCTGACGTTCACTGCCCTTTGGAATTAACCTTAAAATTCACCATAAATCGTAATCTAATTAACACTTCCGATAATCATAACTCTAGTACTAATAATGACGATAAATATCTTAATCCTAACCATAGCCAGTTTAAATATGTGTGGAAACAGGAACTTGCTGGTGAATATAAGATGAAGTTTAACGAGGATGATATTAATAACCTTCAGTCACAATTGAATAATTTAAACCTTGATCTAACGTCGCAGACTAATATTGATAACTTTACTAAACAATTAGTTACATTATGCCTCGATCCTGCCAAATCGTTCGGGATGTGTAAAAATACTGTATGTAACAAAAAACCTAAACCAGTTAATAAGCAGCTTAACAAACCTTGGTTTGATCAAGAATGTAGATCTGAACGAGCCAATTACCTGCGTGTTAAAAACAGTCTAAAAAGGTTAGATGCACCCGAGGCACGTTCAGAAATTAAATCTAATGCTAAAAAATTCAAGAAATTAATTAAATTAAAACAGCAGCAATATTCTAAGCAGTTACATAAACGCTTAAGAAATCTTAGAAGCACTAATCCTAAAGAGTACTGGAACATCCTAAATGAAGCCACTAATACTAAAAATAATTCTGCTGACAACATATCTCTACCATCCTTCTACCAGCATTTCAAACAGCTAAGCTCCAGTAACAACACTTCTGACTCTAATAATTACGATCCGAGAAATATTACTCATTCTTCAAATGAGTTTATTAATGAATCCTTTTCTACGGAAGAAGTTGTTTCAGCTATCAAAAAACTTAAGAATAATAAAGCGGCAGGAATTGACGCTGTTTTAAATGAACACCTCAAAAACTGCCCTGAGAGTGTTGTGTCATTAATTGTTAAATTATTTAATATTGTTTTGCATACAGGAATAGTTCCTAGCGACTGGTGTACCGGGATTATAAAACCTATCTACAAGAATAAAGGGTCTAGTGATGACCCTGACAACTACAGGGGAATCACTTTACTTAGCTGTTTAGGTAAATTATTCACCAGTATTATTAACACTAGGCTTACATTGTTTATTGAAGGCTGTGGCATCCTAGGGGATGAGCAAGCTGGCTTCCGGGAAGGATTAAGTACTCTTGACCACATCTTTGTGTTGCATTCGCTAATTGAAATCTATCTCAGCAGACATACCAGAGTTTATTGTGCATTTATTGACTATAAAAAGGCATTTGACCTGGTACATAGACCCTCACTGTGGTCTAAGCTTATCTCCACAGGTATCAATGGGAAGGTTATTACTGTGGTTTACAACATGTATGCCCATGCAAAATCTTGTGTGAAAGTTGGTAACAAAGTTTCAATAGGGTTCCCCTGTGAGCAAGGTGTTAGACAAGGTGAAAACCTTTCACCATTATTATTTAGTATATATCTAAATGACTTTGAAAGGTTTATTAGCAAATGTTATAATGGTCTTTCCACTGTAGCTAGTGACATTAGTAATCTTCTGAGTGATGATGATGTAGAAGTATTTTTGAAATTGTACACCTTACTCTATGCAGATGATACTGTTGTACTTTCAGAATCTCCACATGAATTACAATGTGCTTTAAATGCTGTTTACGACTATTGTAAACTTTGGCATCTAAGTGTTAACCCAAATAAAACAAAGATTGTAATTTTTTCTAAAGGTAAAGTCCGATCTTTCCCGGAATTTGTTTTTGGAGAGGATAAGCTAGAAGTAGTTCATGATTATATTTACCTGGGTATACAGTTGAACTATAATGGCTTGTTTAATAAAGCTATTAACAAGCAGGTCGATCAAGCCAGAAGAGCTTTGTTTAGCCTAAAGACTAAAGCTACCAAACTAGATTTACCTATCGATATCCAGTGTCAACTATTTGACCAAATTGTTTCTCCTGTCCTTTTGTATGGATGTGAGATTTGGGGATTTTCTAATATTGCCCAAATTGAGAGTTTTCATAAAAAGTTTTTGAAAAGCTTATTACGGGTTAACTACCGGACTGCTAATTGTATTGCTTATGGTGAATTGGGTAGAATAGGACCTAAATATACTGTGTATTTACGTATGTTTAATTTTTGGCTTCATTTAACTACCCGTCCTAATAGTCTTTCTAACACTGTGTATCGTCTTATGAGAGCACTTTTTGACCAAAATATTGTAAATTCTAAATGGATCGGGTGTGTTAAATCCATGTTAGATGATACTGGATTTTCTGTATTATGGAACCAAACTGAAATAAGTGATTTTTCTAAAAAAAGACTTTCTAAAGAATTTGATCGTAGACTACAGGATATTGCTAAACAGCACCTGGAATGTGACATTTCAAATAACAGACTATGTTCCTTTTATAAACTTATTAAAACTAACTTAGATTCTGAGAAGTACCTTGTCAAATTAAAAAATTCTAGTAGATCAGCATTAGCTCGTTTTCGTTGTGGAAACCACCACCTTCCATCATCTGATGTCCGCTATTTACCATCTCAATCACCTGTTAATATCACAGTTTGCCCGTTATGTAATTCTGAAGGCAATTGTGATGAATTCCACTATACTCTTGTTTGTAATGCACTTCACGAAGACAGACGCTCTTATATAAAGAGGTTTTACTGGACTAACCCAAACACTGTCAAATTGGGGTTATTGTTTAATGTAAAAGGTTACCTTCAATTGAGTAATCTAGCTAAATTTATAAAGATCATACTGTCTAAATTTCCGTAATCATTTGGTTATACTAATTCTTGCTTATTGATAATGTATTATATAAAGCTAACTTGTACTTTATTTTCTTAACCTTTATAACCGTTATATTAATTACTTTGTAACCTGTACTGGCTCTCATACTCCTCTTGGGGTCGCAGAGATCAATAAACCAAACCAACCAATCTCTCCGTCGATTGTGCTTGGGCGAAAGCCTATAAGTGCAACTCTTTCTCACAATCCGCCCAGACAGCTAGCTGTACTCAGACTGCCGTCCTAAATACAGTTTCTCCTTCGTTGGTTTCCTTAGATTTTGATTTTAAAGCTTCCCCCCTTCCCATCGAAGGTGTAGATAGAATTAAGAAGTTACTTCATGATAAGATCCAAGTTTTCTCTCAAGGTGACTTAGATATCGGTTGTACGTCAACAGTCAAACACACTATCAACCTCTCAGATGAGACCCCTTTTCGAGAGAACTGTAGGCGAATTCCTCCTGCTGACTTTGCTGATGCTAAGCAACATCTTCAAGACCTTCAAGACAAGGGGATTATCCAGGAATCAGCGAGCCAATTTGCATCACCGATAGTCTTGGTTCGAAAGAAGAATGGTGACATTCGCCTATGTATTGATTATCGCAAACTGAATGGCCGCACTATAAGGGATCAATACTCAATACCAAGGATAGAAGATACACTCCACGCCATGAATGGTTCAAAATGGTTTTCTTGCCTCGATTTAAAGTCTGGATACTATCAGATTGAGATGGCAGAGAAAGATAAACATAAGACTGCTTTCTGGTGTCCTTTGGGTTTTTATGAGTTCAATCGAATGCCTCAAGGCATTACCAATGCACCTGCCACGTTCCAACGACTCATGGAAAGGTGCATGGGTGATCTTCTTCATAATGGTGTATATGTCTATTTAGATGATATAATTGTATTCGCTAACACTGTAGAAGAACATGAAGCCCGTCTTTTCCAGGTTTTGGATCGTCTCCGTCAGTTTGGGTTAAAACTTAGTCCCGAGAAATGCAAGTTCTTCCAGTCTTCGGTAAAATGTCTTGGGCATGTGATTTCTGCTGATGGTGTTAGCACCGACCCATGCAAGATAGATGCAGTTAAATCTTGGCCGGTCCCCAACAACGCCAGAGAACTGAAGTCCTTTCTGGGGTTTACCGGCTACTACAGAAGATTTGTGGAGAATTATTCTGCAATAGCCAAGCCCTTGAATCAACTGACCGCCGGTTGCGACCTGACGAGAAAACGTTTTGTTAAGAAGTTGAAAACTAAACGTCAAGCCAAACTTAGAAGCCCCAACGAGCCTTTCGGCGAACTATGGTCTCCATCATGCCAGGTCTCATTCGATACCATTGTGCAGAAACTAACCACTGCTCCGGTGTTGGGTTTTGTAGACTACAGCCGGCCATTCTTCCTTCACACCGATGCAAGTGGAACTGGGTTGGGAGCGGCTCTGTACCAAGAAGATGACGATGGTCGCCCCCACGTTATAGCCTATGCCAGCCGTGGCCTGTCTAAGAGCGAGTTAAACTACCCTGCCTACAAGTGGGAGTTTTTGGCTTTAAAGTGGGCGGTAACCGAAAAGTTCCGCGACTACTTATATGGTGGTAAGTTCACCGTATTAACAGACAACAATCCGCTGACTTATGTCCTGACGACCGCCAAGCTTGATGCCACCGGCCATCGCTGGCTAGCAGCACTATCTAACTTTGATTTCCGAATCAAGTACCGTCCTGGTAGCAAAAACGCTGATGCTGATGGACTGTCACGAAGACCCCAACCACCACCAACAGCAGATGACGAGTCGAGGGAAGTGGAAGGAAAGATCGCTCAACTCTGCGATCGCATGGGCCACTACAGCGAAGATGGGATTTGTTCAAAGGAAGTTTTCCAAGCCATTTGCCAACGGCACAGTGTCAGAGTACAAGCAGAGAACACGACAGTTGCCAGGCCAGACGATGATGAGCCAGCCCTTGTAGAAAGCTTGACCGATTCCCCACAAGCTATCCCACCAGAATTTGTTACCCAGACTGCGTTGCCAATGACGACTCCTGAAGACTGGAGACAACTACAGTGTGAAGATGATAATATCAGACTCGTTATTGAATGTGTCCAGAATGGTGTATGTCCCCATGGTGCTGAGCGAGCACAGTTGCCAAGAGAGTCCCAGCTCCTCCTTCGTCATTGGGATAAGTTGAAACTTAATGATGGTGTTTTATACCGCAATAGTTCTAGTAATGGTCGTGAATTATCCCAACTTGTTGTCCCAAAGAATCAAAGAAAAGAGGCACTCCGAGGCATTCATGACGATGTCGGCCACCTTGGTTTCGACAGGACCCTTGATCTTGCTCGGTCCCGATTCTATTGGCCTAAGATGACTACAGATGTGGAGTTCAAATGTCAAACATGTGAGCGGTGCGTACGAAGAAAAAGAAAGGCTATGAAGACCGCACCCCTTGTCTCCATCCAAACCACGGCACCTATGCAACTCGTGTGCATTGATTTCTTAAGCCTGGAACCTGATGCTAGCAACACCAAAGATATTTTGGTTGTGTCGGACCATTACACCCGCTATGCACAGGCTTTTCCTACCAAGAATCAGACATCTCATACGGTTGCCAAGGTGTTATGGGAAAACTACTTCGTACACTATGGGTTTCCAGAGCGACTACACTCCGACCAGGGACGGGATTTTGAGGCTCGTCTTATTCAAGATTTGTGTACTGTCTCCGGAATTAAGAAGTCGAGAACGACTCCCTACCACCCCCAGGGAAACGGTCAGTGTGAGCGATTTAATCAAACCCTGTTAAACATGCTCGGCACCCTAGATGAAGAACAGAAGAAAAAGTGGAGATTATACGTCGGCCCCCTGGTACACGCCTACAACTGTACCAAGCATGCGTCCACCAACATGTCCCCATATTTTCTAATGTTCGGTCGTGAACCAAGACTTCCCATTGATGTTCAGTTTGGATTGCCAACACAGCAAGGTAAAACTAACCACACCCAGTACGCTATTGACCTTAAGGAGAGGATGCGTCGAGCCCACGAACTTGCCTCAGCCGCTATGGAGAAAACCGCTCTGAAGTACAAGGCCCGCTACGACAAACGAGTTCGTGATCATACACTTGAATCAGGGGATCGTGTGTTGGTGAAAAACGTCGGCCTGAAGGGTCCACACAAACTTGCTGACCGTTGGAGCAAGACAGTTTATCGGGTACGACAACGACTGAGTCCAGATATTCCAGTCTATTTGGTGGAGCCAATCGATGATGATGGTCCACTGAAAACACTTCATCGCAACATGCTCCTCCCATGTGGCTTTGTCCCCTCATGTGAAGATGAACCTAGTGCTAGGAACCGACCACAGCCTAAACCCCGCCGTAGGCGTCCCCAGCGAAGACCACTCCCAACGCCACAAAATGACGATATGGCAGATGCATTGGACTCCGACATTTCTGATGATAACTTTTATGTTCTACGTCCAGTCCCCGCCCCAAGAAAGACAGCCACTCTTAACCCAAGCGCACCAGTCTTTATTCCGGTACCTTCGGTAGATGATGTCATTGAAGTACCCACCCCGACGGAGGAGAGTGAACCTGCCCAATGCTCACCCAGCCTAGTCTCCGATGAGCCAATGCCCTCTGAAGAAAGTCCTACTACTTCTTCTTCTTCACACTCGTCATCTGATGACCCAGAGGACAAGAGTATAACGGGAGAGGAGTCTAACCCTGAACCCCCAGTTCATGTAGCCAGTGGGACAACCTCAGTCGATACAGATACTAAAGACACCCCTATTCCCTATCCACGGCGAAATAGGAAACCGCCTCAATATTATGGTTTTGAAGAGCAAAGAGTAAAACTTCTTGAGCAGCATTTAACTATGCAACAGAGAGCTTTAGAAGTTACCAGTAGTTTAATTAGTGCATTTTATCACAAGGATCAGAATTGTTGAAGTCCTTTGATAGTAGGATACATGTCGAGGACGCCATGATTTAAGAAGCCGAGAATGTCGGACTCTGTTACAAATTTCATATTAATATTATTATAACTCTTTTAGACTAGTCCGACGAAGATTCATTATTTAGACAAACACCACCTGGGTGTGAGTGCATGGAGGTAGAATTGAAGACTTCTCCTTATCAGTCGTAAAACAAACGATCGTTAAACCACGTCCTAGAGTTACTGTTCCCACGGTTTCTCCTGACCACAGCACATTAATTGGCATGTCCGGAATTTCCCCCTCTCGCAAGCTCAGTAGTTTCTTTGTCTTAAATAGTTTGCCCAAATTTGGTCGTCTTTGCTGACCACGAAGTTATTTTAAAATGTAGTCCACTAGTCTTTTTTGTGATTGGTTGAAGCTCATTTAGGACATCATTGTTTTAAGACTTTGACCAATCAAATAGTTATTTCTGTCCGAGTGCGTGACCAGCCGGGTTTTTTAAACCCATGTTTCGCTCCTGGCTCCTCAGAAGCGAGAACGGCCTAAGATGCTAAGTCAGAAAAAGTGTCCCGCTATACACTTTGTCTTGACTTGATTGGAACGCGACGACTTTTCCCTAAAAGTGGTTCCTAAACTATTGCATCCCTTTTTCACGTGCTCTGTTGATACAGGTAAGCTACTTTTCATGTTATTTTCTATGTATAAACTTATTCCTTAATTGTATTTGATTATTGATTGATTGATTGTTCAACAAGGTGGTTGAAAACAAACTCAAGATGGATGGAACAGTCCAATATGAGTTTCTAAATAGATTGTTTGAACAATGCTGTTAACTGTTTTTTGAGATGTATAGGATCACTAAATAATCTTTGTGTAACCTTTCTTATTGCTCACTACGTATACGGAAAAGCTTTAGGAGTTCCGTCCAATTACCGTTAGATTTTTGTGTTGCTTATATCTTTGATTTAGTTGTATAGCATTTTATTGATTGTAACAATTATACACTCGTATCTATTATTGTCGTTTATCAAGGCGTTTCATTTCTTGATAGAAATCCATTTAGTTATTGGAATACTTAATTGAAGCATTCTCTGATTCAATCCAAGTTATCAAAACTAAACCGTTTATTGATAGCCATGATTCTATACTTTTGTCGAGACTTTCAAACACAAGTACTGCGCCTATAATTCTTGGCTATACTTATTTTGTCCTGAGATAACCTGTTTATAGTATAGCATGGTCATGCACATTATTTTCAACTAGTAGATTATACGACTGTTTGCTGTTTGGGATTATAAACAATTGCGATCTTTGACCGGTTGACCACCTATGTTCCGCACACATACATACAAAGATCTACGTTGAGCGATATCCTTGATATGTTTTATTCAATATTCCTTTTCGAAGCCCAAGTGTTTTCCACATGATTATTATGTTCCTGAGAGAACATGTTCAAGTCGCCAATTTCATTGAACGAGTGATATTTTGTTTATTATAATTAGTTAGACTCAATTTTCTATGGTTGGTTGTATTTTGCATAATTGATTGATATAGAAGCGAGAACGTCCTGAGATGCTAAGTCAGAAAAAGTGTCCCGCTATACACTTTGTCTTGACTTGATTGGAACGCGACGACTTTTCCCTAAAAGTGGTTCCTAAACTATTGCATCCCTTTTTCACGTGCTCTGTTGATACAGATGTACTAGCCCCCAGGTCCGCTTTGGTAGATATGACCCGGTTCATCTCTCCACCTTGCCCCGCTTCTCAACCCCTTTCATCGCCTTTTTCCTGGACCTTGAAGTTGTCATCTTGGAGCCCATCTGAGTGACGTGTACCTTCCATCCCCAGCCGTAGAAGTGCAGATAAACCCAGCTAAGATCTTTACCAATATCCATGTATTTTCACCGATGTATTTTTGTATATTTTATCAAGTGTTAGATCGTATTCCATTTGATGATAATAACTTCTAACTGAAGCTATTGTATTTTAACCTACACTTGTATTTATCAAATTCTTTATATTTCAATTGCTTGTTTATCATTTACATACTGTTGTTGGCATTATTCGTATGAACCAATAATAATACGGTGATTCCAGTTGGAGAATCAACCCACATATATAGCTGTCCGTTGCGTTTATTTACCGAGCAAGTTTCCCTTACACAACATAGAACCGATCGCAGGCTCTAAATTAATAGAGGTAAAAACCTGTGACAAAAGTGTTAAATATTTTATAGTGATACGGTAGTGTATAAGTTAAATAACATGACTAAATACTTATTTCTTTATTGTGATGCTTTGTTAGAATGCTGTTTGGTTCAAAACTTATTCGCCGGTTCGTGAAAACGCAAATTAACGAGCACCCCGGATTCGCCACACACAGAACGCGTATTCACACCACACACAGGGCGCGGATTCGCCGGTTCGTGAAAACCCGCAGGGGGGTCTGATTCGCCGGTTCGTGAAAACGCAAAATGCTGTAAACGCCGGATTCGCCACACACAGGGCGCGGATTCGCCGGTGACGACGTTGACAAGCGCGTTAAGCGGTAGCATTACAAATTAACCCTGGGGAAAAGGTTATTCGCCAGTTCGTGAAAACGCAAATCCGTAAAGTTGACTGATTCGCCGTTTATGCAATAAGCGTAATTAAAATTGTATACGCTTTTAAGACTTAAAACTTTGCAGAATTGTTAAGGACACCAAATACAATTAAAAAATGCAAAAAAACAAAATGCTGTAAAACAAATGTTTCCACGGATTCGCCACTTCGTGAAAACGCCGACGATATAGTTACCATGTATACGTGTTTTTCTGCCACTTTAATAGTAGCACATACCTCATCAAAAATTGATATTTAAAAAAAGTATTCCGAAGGCTGTTTAGTTTATTATCACCATGCAGTCACATAATTAGTCACATATTAATAATTAACGACTGTTTCAACTTATCTTCTGCTATTTTTTAATTTATGGCACGGCACGGCACGTGTAGCAGTGTGAAACCACAGTGCAGTGCTTTTTAAATTAGAAAAAATACAGCAAAATTATTTGTCAAAATTATAGTAACAAAGCTATACGGCTTCTCTCCCATAGGGTCATACACTGCTTAGTTGGAAAATGTGTACAATTCTACCCGTGGAAAACACCAGTTAACACTCCATGACGTCATAAAAAATAAAATCTAAAACGGTTTCACCATCGCGCACATTTTAAGTAACAGTTTGATATCATTTTTGGGGAGAACATAATCACTTTTAAATAGCCCAAACCATTAGATATAGACCTTTGTGACTAAATAAAATAGATTATTGCCAAATTTCATTTGCAATTAGTTTATATTTGTCTCTATTTATAATTATTGTATGCAAAATGGTTCATTTCACCTATTAATGGTAATTAGGTCCAAGGCTAAGTAATTGCTTTACAATTCCAGGGAGAGGTGGTCCTTGGTGGATTTTGTTCAATGAAAAACAACCCCGATGGTAACAAGACAGTTGGCATGCTATTTGGCTACGTGTAGTTGGGGAATATGGATTTTTGTAGATAACAAATAAAATAAATGGCGGAGTACTGACTTTTTAAATAAAAACTGTTACTCAATAAGTCAACCATGGCATTGTGCATGGTTGAAATAGCTTATCTGTATACAGTTTTAAAATTCTAGAGAAAATAGAATTAGCAGTTTCAAGCTGCTTACCAACCAAGAGGAGTTATGCTATAAATGCAAAACAAAATTAATGGCTTGACGTTTCGACCCTAGTAGAGTCTTTCTCGAAGAATAAAAAGAAAGACTCTGCTAGGGTCGAAACGTCAGGCCATTACTCTAAATACATAGATTTTGCCATGGCCTTCTTCATCAGGAATCTTGTTGAGAGACCTATCAGACCAAACCTTTGTTTTGTTTTACAGACAATGCCTACTAATTTGTATGGTCGGCCTTGAGCATAGTCTTGATTTGCGACGCTAGTAGTTGTACTAGTCGCCGTTAGAGGGCGCGACATCGACTGACTCGGAGGGACTGGGCAAGTCTACGGACTTAGTTCAAATCTCATCCCGATATTTGTTTGAAACAGATATTTCTTCTTCAGTAATTCGTTTTGCATATGGCATTTTAACAAAACGAGCGTCGCCAATGAAGACTACATCAAGCATCATAACATTGCCAATACTTATTTATGTATACCTTAGGCTTACGTTTTTGTTTTGAATGAGCAGCATATATATTATGCTGTATGTAATTTGATGGCATTATTGTATTAAATGATAAGCTGCTGTGTTTTTGCACTGAAGGCCATGCCACCAGTGCTTTTACAAGCCGCTGGGTGGCATAGCTCGCGATATTTTAGTTTGGAAGCGTTGAGTTGAATGAAGTACCCATACATTGTGTAGAGAACCGTGATCCGTCAAATAGTTTTCCAGATCATTGCACGTCTGCATTAAATGTAATTTTAAAAGTTGCGTGCATGCACGAAATCCTCAGGAAAACTCGTCACCCTCCAGAGGTTTGTAATTTCCCAAAAGATGGAAAGTCAAAAATCAAACAGTTCAACACGTCAGGCGTTTAACGTGGAATGGCATGAAATGTAGATATTCACATCAACAATGTCCTGAAGAGGCGGATTTACTTCTTCTCGAGGTGTTTGTCCGGGGATTTGTAAAGACCGAATCCAAATCATTCTTAAATCCAATGCATGTAATTTTGGGTAAAGGCGATTAATGCGGGGATTTGATTTAAAAAGCAATCATTAGACTCAGACCGAGACCAGAATCTTCCCGGGGGAAGTTATCTTTTTTAGGCCCCTGTCATCGGACTGACATGTCAGGGTAATAGTGATGTCACCTGAGCTGATGTACAAAGAATTAACAATCGTTGAAGATCAGATGTTTAAAGTTACATATGAAAGGCTATTGTACCCTGAAGACATCGAATTGTGGTGGTCTTGCTGCTGCTGCTGCTGCTGCTGCTGCTGCTGCAGCTGCTGAGCAGCAGAGCTTTACAAACATTAATTTGAAAACAATTGTGTACTCGTCATGGTGTAATAACTTTTGTATAGAACTAATAATTACCAATGGCTTATACTTTCAATGTGTCTCGCATTGGGGAAAATATATTTAGGTTTTAAGTATAATGTACTCCTTGAGGAGCAAAATGTCTGCATTTCCGTTGCACCACAACCTTGCCTTCTCCCCCGCCCCACTGACATTTCCCTGTCTCCGCGATGACGCCGTTAGCGCCACCCGTAAACAGCGACCTCGTCGACCACAGTTCATCATCATAAACACACACACACACACACACACACACATCCAGACGGAAAAATGCATCCTTGTGGAGCACTCTTTTGTTCTTTCCTTTGTCCCTGCACTTAACAGTTTCCCATAGACTTTGTACACAAATTTCCTTGTGGAGCACCCCGGTCTTTAGAAATTCCATGTGGAGTCCTTTTGTTTTCCCTTTTTTGTTTTGTCCTTGGTCTCCAGAAGGTACCGAAAGTGAGAGCAGCACCTGATAGAGTGGACTTCGTGCAGCACCTTCACGACTCCCTGTGGGTATCACCCACTCTTAACGATTCAAATTTACAAGCATTAAACACATAAATTGACTCCGTGCTGGCGCCTATATTATGTATTTAATGAAATTAGTCTTTGTGGATTTTTAGTTAGTTGGTCGATATGAAAATCAGATTTTCCCAATGACAAGTGGTGAAAACATTCCACATGGATGTAAATTTCACAATTACCAATTCCTATTGCCGTGGGGTGGTTGAATAAATTTGGATATCGCTATGTGCTAATAATATCTTTAGTTGTAATAATGGTGAATGTTTTCATTTCATTTTTGTTTTGTTTTCTTGGAGCACAATTAAAGGCATCATTATGTGAGAAATTTGCGTCCCTTGCTGGGAAACCACAGTCTGTTGCATGCATCAGCTCGGTTGATACTCTTGGCTCTCTAATCAATATGCGTGCACGGTGAAATGTGATATGCTCTTAACAAGCCACTTCATTAGAGTTTTTATTGCCAATACGGTATATGGACAATAATGAACGCACTGTATGCTGCTAGCCATTTTGTGTGGACCTGTTATTATTTTCAATCATTGATACTGGACGGAGGGAAAGAACTTTAGTGGCTTTCTCCCTTTTCAGGTGTTATTCAAACGGTTATGTTTGCTTTGAAATGAAAGAAAAAAACTTAACACGGTTACATAGAATGAAGTGAAAGTAGGGCTGGAGGAGGGGTGTGATCGACTTGATGTAAGAGTGGGATGGAGCCTACGGTGGAGGGGGCTGGGGAGATGGATCATACATATAGAATAGAATGCAAATGATAAGGCAAAGAAAAATGTGAAGGTGAAAGAAAAATGCAAAAGGGGAGAAGGTGGAATCACCAAGGCTGAGACGAGAAATATCGGAAGACGAAGAAGAAGCAAAATATAAAGATGAAGATGAAGAAGTAAAAGATGAAATTGAAAGTAGGATATAGAGACGGAGTTAGAGAGATGGGGATGATACAGATGCACGGGGTAGAAATGTGAAAATGAGAATGATGATTTTGATGATTTGAGAGATTTGGAGGTTTGGATGAGGATGGGTACGAACTTTAAAATGATGATAATAATTATGAGTATGTTTATAAGGATGAGGCGGGGAAGGAGGATGGAGATTGCAATGAAAGGAGCTATGTGTATTTGAAGATTGAAGACGCTGAAAATTTCCCTCTAAGAAAACTTCACCTGTTCACCTATTTCCCCATCAATGGTATTTCAATCACCCTTTGCACAGTATTTGCTATTCACCCTGCTGTACTCGGCACCCACCGTCTCGACGCACGCAGAACGAAACTCGGTACAACCACTAGTCTTGGTTCCAAGACCATGGTGTTTGCTCGGTACACACAGAATCAGTACCAACGTTCGTCGGGTATACACTGTGCACGTTTGTAATGAATAAACATAGAGGGCGCTTTGTATTTTTGTTCCCTGGATCCCACCAGGTGAGATCCAGATGTCGGTGAGCCAAAAAATACCACTAGTCACAGCGCCCTCTATGTTTATTCATTACAAACGTGCACAGTGTATACCCGACGAACGTTGGTACTGATTCTGTGTGTACCGAGCAAACACCATGGTCTTGGAACCAAGACTATACAACCACCGCCGTTCGCTCAGCATTAATGAACAACGTGGCAGATCGGGGAGTGTCCGCTGATGCTGGGAGACGCATGCGCACAGAGCTAATTTTGGTACACACAGGTTGCAGCAAGCAGCCGAGAGTCGATCCCGGAGAAACGAACAGTGGTGCTGAACATTGCGAGCTATCAGCGGTGAACCAAGGACGATAATTCCCGCGCCCAAAGGAGAAGCTATTTCGCAGATACCACCACCCAGTTTCATCCAGCGTCAGTTCTAACGGAGATTATTTCAGTGTGTTCGACATTTCTCGGCTTGGGAGGCACTGCGAAGAGAAACAGGAATTCTCATCAACAAACCCGGAGAGGAAAGTAGATAACACGGAGACAAACAATGGCTTCAAGCAGCGATAAAGAGGCTTGCGTGGCGCAGTTTCGGGTGCGCTTTCAGAACATGACGGCAGATGAGTTTGCAGAGGCCTGGAATAAGTATGACAAGGATGGTAGGTGGCTTCAAGAGTCCTTTTTGTTTGGTGTGTCTCGACTTTTCTTTAATTCTCGTTCACTGTGTGCGGATTGATTGGTGTAAAACCGCTGTGTAATGATGTTTTAATTATTGGCTATACCTTTATGGAGACCCGGTGGTTGAACAGGCGAGGATCGGCGAAGATGTCCCTTTTAAGATATGAACTTTTACCGTAAAAAACGAAAAGAAAAAGGGGGAAAAACAAACCTTTATAACACTTTCTTTGTGTAAGAGCTGAAATAATTGACCCTAGTATTTGCTTTTCTTTTTCTAATCGCCATTTCTTCTGGAAAATTATTGATGTCCCTATGTGGGTGTTAACGAAATATATACCCTCGCATGAGCTTTTTTCCTTAATGTAAATATTGGCATCCCTGTAGTGTGGAGGAAAGACGATTTGCCGGGTAGATCGATATTTTTACTTTTTTGTATTTTCTTTTGCAAGAATTGCGGCTGTTGTTTGTAATACAGGTACATTCAGTTTTCTTTAGTTTGTTTTTTGTAATTTGGGGTTATACAAAGACAAATTGCCTATAGAGCACGAATAGAATCTGCGACCTCCGGAAACGAACCGACACTCTACCAACTGAGCTTTTTAGCCCTCGTGTTGGCGGTATCCCCATTCTTTCAATATCTTTGCTCGGGTGTGCCAGTCAGAAGTCATACAACCGTTTGCTGTCGTGTAGCCAGGGATCACACCTAAGTTTACAACCTGGGAAGCGACAGCAGAGGGATCAACTTTTTATTTGTTTTTAGCAGATAATATTTATTCTCATCCTTTAGTTAGCATACTTACTTGATGCATCCAAACTGGTTAAATTATGGTAACTTTTGGTGTCGCTTTATTTCGATAAAGCTCTGAGTAACGCTTTATGTTCGTCATGTGATTTTGTTTTGTTTTGATCTGCGCGTTTGTTACCGGAATGTGCTTTTATAACGGTTTGGCCAATAAAATTAAGAACTGAGAGTTTATGTTCTCACCAAGTAAATGTTTCACGTGGCAATTGCTGGTGGTATCATATTATAAAGTAAGCTTTGAGATACAGAGTAGAGTGAAATAGCTTTCCGGTCATATTTATTTAGGAACCGGTATCATAGCCTGAACCTGCACTTTCACTCGGTCTGTGTTGTATAATCTTTAGTGCCACACTACTGATGAGTTAAATATGTTCCTGCTTAGGCTTGGGTGACACAATAATAATCTTATATCGCACTGTCACACTGTAATGCTTATTGTCACACTATAATGCGTATTTTCACACTCGTTTTCTGATAGACATTGGTACCTTCCTTATGATGACATCAAAATATATAGGTTTTGAACCACAATGACAATCTTATATCACACTGTCACCATTTAATGCATATTATTACACTTTTTCTTTGATGTAAATCGGTACCTTATATCAAAATATAGGGCCTATTGCTTATGGTCTATACAATGATAGACTTGTGGACAAGTCGTGGTGATACCGGAGCGGCTCTCTCGCAATATCCCGCGAGAGGGCTGCTCTGCGCGAGATTACTGCTCTCAAGACTGGAGAGTCGGCAGCCAGCAACTTCACGCGATAGCAGTTATCTCGCGAGAGCATTCTTTATTACGCTACAACGCGACTCGACACACCGCGACAAACATTAACGACTTGTCAACAAGTCTAATACAATGACAACCTTGTATCACACTGTCACACAACGTGATGCGTATATTATTGTAACAGAAAGAAACAGACGGAACAACCACATTAACAAGATTTTGTTACTTGACTATGCCCAGCTTGTTATTTCAGCGGGACGCCAGTCGCTGTGACATGACGGTACACGATTTCCCTATCAATGTTTGGCTGGTTACCAAGATTCTGCTGACACGTTTCTGCTTAGACTTACTGTTTTTTGCTAAGCTAGTTTGTGTTCAGTGTTCTCAGACCCTGGATTGATCTGGGCTTGTTTTTGTAAGTTTTCCCGTAGGCCCTACTTGAAGTCAAACAAAGATTTGAAAGATGGTTTCTTTCGAGGGCAAGTTTCTATCTTGTTTAAATGTTGCTTTGAACTTCTATTTTGCAGGCCCATTTGGGACCTACGTTTTGAAAAGATTTCAATAACAAAAATAAAAATAATTAAATGATTTCATACTGCTCAACCCGAACCAAAAATATAAAATGAATAGAAAATACATTATAAATATTAAACAACATAAATTTATATAGCCTTTTAAAATAAAAATGCTCCCAGATGCTTTAGAAAGACATATAAAACGGAATATACCTATGACCTAATTTGTTTTTAGAAAATATTATAAATACCCAAACACAATGAGAATAATTAATTGTGAAAGCACAGACTGTAATTGGAAATAAAATGAAAACTGTGCTGAACATAACAAAGAGCAATAACCCTCCAGACACGTACTAAACAATTGAACATCTGTGACTGTCGCATGATCAATAAGAACTAGACATTAAGTGTTTGTCGACAAACACAAAGCTGTTCCGTGTTGTTTTGCTTCGATTAAGTGCTTCAAAGCTTTAAAGTTGGTCTGATTTCAAGATAGAAGACTCATGGCCTTTGACAGGCCCCTTTTCACTTAAGTGTGCCTAAAAACCTAAACCTGGTCTTCATTTTGATACTGAATTGAAAGGAGCTTTTAAACGAGAAATAATGGTCAACATGGGGTCATGGTAACACTTGTCTAACATTTAATGCTCAAAGGGTTTATAACTGAAAAGAAATTGAAAATCGGTTGTGTAGTTCTTGAGCGGATGATATGGTCCCACTTCCGGTTGACCTGGAAGTAAAGGTCAACATGGGGTCACGGTTACCCAAGGCTAATCTCCAATGCCCAAGGAGTCTATAACTGAAAAAAGTTGGACGATCGGTTGTATACTTTTTGAGATATAGTGGTCTCAAGATTGGCTAATTAAATATTCATGTAATTATAACTAAGTAAATTAATTAATTTAGTTAAGCTAATTACATTTAACTATAACTTCATGACCTAAGCTTTAATATGATATAAGATTTGACTCTTTTATACTAAGCCAAGTATGATTTTTGGAGCTGACAAAATACGTGTATTAAACCTTTGGCGTTTTGGCGGAAGGAAAGAATAATAATAATAAGAAAAACAAATAAAAATCCTAACGAAAACAATAGCTGTTCCGACCGCTACGTCGGAACAGCTAATAAGAAAAACAAATACAAATCCTGACGAAAACAATAGCTGTTCCGACCGCTACGTCAGAACAGCTAAAAATAATAAAAATCTCGACGAAAACAAAACCTGTTCCGACAGTAGGTCGGAACAGCTAATAATCAATATGCTGTCGGTAGAGGGTTACATTACATCAGTGATTAAAGTCGGTGATTCTCGCTTGTTTCCATCAAACACACCATCCAACCAGTGAAAACAAAACAACGAACTTGCCAAGTCTTGTCAGTTGATTTGGGGGTCTTCAGACTATGACAGTATTTTAGACGTAGATATTTCTCCGTAGGGTTGGTACCGATATGCAGTTTATAACCTGTGAGCTTTCAAATTGATATAGACTTTATGCAAATGACCTCATTTGAATAGGGTGCCCTCGGCTAAAGGTGAAAAGAAGGTTGCTCATTGGCCAATAGACCCCTTGCATAACGCGAAACGCTACATGTTCGCTGAGGTCACGCGCAGGATTTTAAGAACAATGAACACCTTTCGTTTAATGATCTGCCTCCTTTTACCTTCTTGAGGGCGCTTTATGAGAGTGTGACGTCATTATGCAAAGGGTCTATCCCTTGCGCCGCGCGTACTACATGCATCCGATTGTTTTCCATGTGTCATCGTTTGACCTTTAAGATGGCGACGTGATGACGTTAGTGCAAAAGGTTTATTGAATTAGGTTAGTGCTGTTATAAACACATATAAAACACATCCGTGCATTAATTAACAGATTCCAGACAGTAATTGACTCGTACCATAGTTTTGGTTCGAACGCGAATATTGCATATGGCGCAACAAGGACGCCAATATTGGAGTCAAAGTTATATTATAAATTATTTTCTCTTTTCTCTCGTGACAGGAAACGGCTACATAGAGGGCAAGGAGTTGGAATATTTTTTCAAGGATTTCATCGAAGATATAGTAAGTATACCTCGATTGACGTAGTTTATAAAATAATATGACTTTTCTGTGAACTTAAGGCCAAGTAAAAAAAAATACCAGTTGATCGTCCCCGCCCGCATCCTTTTTTGAGGCCGCATCCTTTTTTCTTTTCTTTTTTCGATTTTTCAAAAAAAAAATTTAAAAAAAATTTATTTTTAATCCACCCTTGACATATATATTTTAATTTTTGATGTAAACTTACCTCATGCAACAAATAGATATAAAGAAAGTTTGCAGTGATTTCAAACTGAAGAATTGGTGGCCTGTTTGAATTGAAATACTTGGCGGCCATCTTAGAAACAAAATAATAAATAAAAAATAAAAAGGCCCTCATCCTCCTCTTTTTGGAAAAATCAGGACGATCAACTGGTATTTTTTTTATTTGGCCTAATACCATGGGGTTGGAGGCCACTGTATGCAGCTGTTTCATTCAATTACAATAGTCTATTGTCTGTGTTTGCGATGGGTTAACCATGGTTTAACTAAACCATGGAACCATGGAACCATGGTTCATGGTTAAACCATGGTTAAACCATGGTTAAACCATGGTTAAACCATGGTCTATGGTTGGTTAGACCATGGTCAAACCACCATGGTTCAGCAACCGTCGATTGAACAAAGGAAAGTCCACAGAGTGACTGCAACACAGAGCTGTGACGTTGTTGCTCGGGTGGAACCGCAGCCCCAGACGTATCCCGACAGCGTTGGCAAGAAGATAATGACGTTGACTGAAGTTTACGGGTCACTGCGCACAGATAAAAGTTAATTGCTACCCTGGCTGTGCAAGCTGTGTGCACTGCTGATTATGCGCGGTTGAATGCATATCACGAATGCAGACGTTTTGCATCGATCAGGATTTGGTTTTTGGCAAAATGTTTAATGCGTAAGGTTTTTATTTGATACATTGGAAGTGGCGGGAAAAGTAATTTCTCTCTGGGATAAAATAACTTGTAAATAATCTGTTTGCCACCCCGGAAATTGATTTTTTTTTTTTAACACAGTGGATTTGTTCATTCAACCTCCACCGTTTATCATCGAGTTTTATTTAAGAGTCCTTCGAGAATGACTATGCTAGGGTCAAAGCGTCGGGCCAGTATTTTTTTTAAACATTTATACCATAGGTCCTTTTGGTTAGTAAAAGGCTTTTGGTTAACAAAAAACGACGACGACGGAAACAACAACCAAACAAACACATAAAAAACGCAAGTGCCAATTTGTGATGATAGAAGTGGTACACTCATCATGAGGTTATTTTTTAATGTGCTGACGTCTGAATGCACTATTTGGAAAGAATGCAGCGACTTCGTTTATCATTATTTATTCATATTGCTAGCAAGAAGTCTTTCTTCGGTTTCACAGACAAAAATGTAACACCCAGCAATGTGTGCATTTCCACATCAGATCGCAGAAGACAGAATTGAATGTACTTTTACCACTTGAAGTCGTTACAAAAATATCCAGATTTGCTGAGTTGGACAAATTATTCCATTATTTATTCAGCTACTCCGCCTTAGACACTGAACGACTTATGGTTAATTTGCACTGAATGCTCACGATAGGAGTTGGGGGGGGGGGGGGAAATCGAAAAACCACGCTTCGATTTTTCTGTCCCATCGAGACACCTCAAATTTCAGCCTTGGAACGTGTCAGGTGGTTGCCATGGTAAATAGAGTCTCTTGTCGTCAGGTTGAGGAGTAACTATTTCCCACCCCGAATCTGCGCTGTTTTTTATTTTTCGATTTGGTGTCTCTCTTTTTTTTCGAGGGTGAAACAGACCGTGTCTGTGAGTCTTTGTTCCGTGCCAAATTGGCTAGAGAAGAACGGGGGAATTCGGATATAAGAGTCAGGGGAATATACCATCATGGTGCTGCCGACTATTTTATATGCTATTAAAATCAATGTAGCCAATGCATGGCTGCAGGGATAAACACTCTGTCTCCCTTTTGATGTAATGAGAATAAGTATTCACTATTTTGCTGTTAATAATAATAATAAATTTCGATTTATATAGCGCATAATAATTAACACTTAATTCTCTATGCGCTTTACAATGAAAGAGTAGGCTACGCTATACAATCTACAACAACATAATTATATAAGAGGACAAAATAATACCACTACATGCACAGCGACACATCAAAACAAGAATTGCTAAACTACTGTAAGAAAAGGTGTGTCTTTAAGGCTGTCTTAAAATCATAAAGGGAAGATGTCACACTATTGAGCATGACAGATGTTGACTGCACGACATGGGTCCGTATCGGTTGGTTCATGCGGGCCTGCCACTACAGTGCCACGCAAATCCGCTCACGTTCAGATCGTCAGTCTGTGAACTTAAGAAGTAAACAAGTGTACTCAGCATCATGTGATTTTGTTCGTGTTGGCCAACCTTTTAGAGAAACGTTTACAAACTGCATTCAATATAATATTTTTAAACATTAGGTGTTTTAAGCTTCAGGTATTGCGGGCTGCATTAAATTACTCAACCCGCAGGCTCCATGCGGTCCCCCAGACTGCCGGTCTGCCACGCCTACTCTATGTAAACACCACTGATGCTGAACGTCTAATTTGGTTTAAGATCCAATCTATCACGCCGAGTCATTTACTCGTGTACTTTTTTTACCCGCTGCGGACATCTTCCTCTGCTGGTGCATCTCCTAGCCCGAGGCGTGTTGCCCTTTCCCGGTTCGTTCACCCATGGGGGAGGAGAGCGGGAGGAAATCACCAATATTTCAACCACAGTGTGCACATTTAACGGTGATATAGCCGTGGCTTCCTATCTCTGTTCGATCGAGGCCAGCACCACCAGCAGCCAAGGTGGAAGAGAGAACAGTCTAGCGGCAATGACAGGGAAACACTGGTCAGTTTCCGCTGTATGAACGTAAATTGGGCGGAAATTTCAAAGTGGACGTGATGTTTGGTCACGCACGACACACGAGCGGTTAATAACTTTTTCCCCGCGCTTTATTTTACATGGGGAATAAAAGTGTATCCATAAACATGGTGTGTGCAATCAGTTGTGCTCGGCACATGGCTGTTATTTACGCTGTTTTGAAGACTTGTGGCAGTCGTCACCGAGTTTCATGTTTGAATATATATTGCTGAGGAAAGGAAAACAAAATTTCGTTGACGTCACTAAAAACCGCTTTGTGTTCAAATTTGAAGAGTAATAAAGTCGCCATTGCAGAAAAACTGTCAGTTTTAAGATAAACTTGCGTTTTAATTTTTGCCATTCCATTTTGAACTAGACTTGCCCGTATGTTGAATATTTATTCCCAGTAAATTGTTTGCACTTTTAAAAATTTTTGTATATAAGGCAAGCCACAAAAGAGGAAAAACCTCTTCAATCACAATGTAATGAACATGTGTATTCTAATGTTAGCATTTGCCGGAGGTGGATTGGCACAACTATTAATGTAGCGTGACGCAATTGAACTCAGGCTTCGTCATGGCAATTTTACTGTCAACAATTTTCTAATTCAAAAGCTATTTAAGATTATTAATGTTCTCGCAATACCATATGTGTGTATCAAACTATTATACGACGCTGGATAACTTAATCCATGTAAAAAGCAGCAGCCCCGTCGCTTCAGGGCTCATGCATTATAAATGAAGAGGGGAAAAAGGTCGAAACTCAGTTGTTTTCGCGAAGGAATAACAACTGTGCTGACATGCGTAGGCCGTTCAGAAGTCCTCGATCTTTTTCCTATTGACCTTTCGGGAAGTGCATTCTGTAATCACAAAATCCACATCGGTGTTTTGTTTTTGTCCTTCCCCTGGCAAACTTATATTCCAAGATAACATCTTGTGGCGTACCGGAGCCTGAGGTTTGAGAAGAAACAAATTAGTGCTGAGACACAGCCCTTAGCAGAGACGAGCATCATTTTAACAAATATCTCTTTTTCTTCTTGGTCTTCCTATAGACCTTATGCATATGACGTCAATTGAGTAGGGCGCCCTCACCTAGAGGTCCAAAGGACATTGTTCATTGGCCAGTCCTGTGCGCCGCGCGTACTGATCTGTGCGTTTTCCATTGTTTCATCATCAGTTTACCTCTAAGATGGCGGCTGGATGACGTCAATGCATAAGGTCTATTGTACAAAACGATTAAGATTTGTATCTATAAAAGGACGGAAGCTCGGGGGCCCCCCTTGAGACGAAGATCGTGAAAAGATCCAATTGTAAAAAAAGGAGTCCATTATAGGTATTGATGGTTTGAAGATCGTACAACTGCCTCACTGTGTATGCCTGAAAAGGGCCTTTGAGGAAACCATTAGTTTGGGTTTTATGTAAGAATACAGTCATATTCACTTACTTCATGTACCATAATTGAGAACACTATAAAATATTTCACTAAAAGCAGTTCACGTTTTTGCAGAAAATGGCGACATTTTTGAGTTTTTGGTGCATTGCCATTTGCCAATAATTAAAAGTCATTATTCAAGGCACTACTGCCTCCCTAAGTCATTTTAAAGTAGTTTGATTTTCGATTTTTGTAAAAATTGTTTTAAATTAATTTGTCAGTAAATGCGGTAAAGGGTGCGGAATAACATCGTACCCACAGTATAACTGTTGACGCCCTGAAAACAAATATACCGTTACATTTTATTGCGTAAGCATGTTATTTGGACCTAGTTTCATGGTTCAGCTTTGTGAGCCAACAAAGTTAACACCAGCTTTCGATGCAAGCTCCCCAAAAGCTTAGTTATGGCAAGACCCACCATGATGGTAACGGGAAGTACGCACACTTCCATTTGCCGAACTTGTAATAATCGTTACGTTATGCGTGGATTTGTGTTCCTATACCGTTAAGCGCCAAAGTGTCCCTTACGGTGCAGTGAGCCCATAAAACTTGCCCTGAGTGAACGTCCCCAAAACATGCGCAGTTTGTAGGACTTTTAGCCTCTCCCGCCCGACGTGTCTGAAAAACAATTTGTCGAGTCCGCCATGATTGATAATGTCACTTCTTTATTACAAAGCCGTAAAATTGGGAAAACACGGCGGACAGTTCTCTGCACAATGTCCTTCCATGGCTTTTCCCATTCACGTCGTCATTCATTTACTAATTACCTTGTTTTTGACGCCATCAGCTCTCCATAGAAGTAGAAAGGGGAAAAAACCGCAACTGTCTTGGCTATTTTATGTTGGACAACAAAATATACTGGAAATTGTTTCTTAGTTTTTCCTTCTTGAAAGAATGAGGAATTAAAACGCAGAGGGAACGATGATCGTATCCTCAGAAAATGTGATACAAATTACAGAATGCAATTTTTATTTGACACAGTTGAATGTAAGCTCTTGTTTATGAGTGATTCCTAAAGTTTGAGAGATTTTCTCTTTCGAAGTTTTTCCCTAATTTAATTTCTTATTGATGCACCACCATTGAACATCACTGATTAAAAGTGAGCTGCCGTGTCTGTTTTTCTTGTAGTTTTCTTTCCCCACAAATTGATGAGTTTGTAAGCTTTATAATATTTCCGCACGCTATCTGTTATTACCAATCTTTCACTAAATAAAAGGGACACCGTCTGGCAATTACACTCCTCACGCGAGAAAAGGGAGATTTGCGTGACAGAGACGTAGCCAGCACAGAAAAGCTTTGCCAAGTAATTGGGTCCAGGCGAGGCAATTCCATGCGATGCATTTTGGTTCTCTGCAAATCTAAGCCCATACTTAAGCTTAGCAACCCAATGGAATCATGTCCTAAACGCCATGCGAAAGGGGGTTTTCAGTGATTAGTGTTCATCAGTCGGAGATAAATGTTCCCACCGATTATTTTGAACCAATTTATGGATTCAAAAGGAAGAAACGAAACAGTCGTCGGGTTGTTTTGCCAAGGTGATTAAAACGTGTATTTAAACAGCAACTCGGTCCTAGCTTGTCACCCTTTCAATCAAGGCGTTTAATACGCTGCATCATCAAAGTTTCGTGAGCGAGGACGTGTCATTATACAACTACACGCTATCGGGTGTTTTTTCATTTAGCCCGTGACGTCGCCTTTTACACTCTCACGTAGTGGGAACGTTTCCGGCATGACATTGCAAGGTTTCCCCATTTTATCCATCGAGTAAAACCCTGCAGTGAGTGCTGCTGTCAGCACGTGATAGCATATTTTAATACTTCCATTGTCTTAACCATGTCCTACACACTACTACGACAGCTCATTATGCCTAGACATCCTGGATATCCCAGATAAGGGGTCAGTGATTTGGTTAGAAGTGGGACAGGGTTGCCAACTTTTTGTATACCATCACGCTCTGGGTAACATTAAAGTCCACTTTATGTATACCATCACGTTCTAGGTTACAGTAAAGCCCACTTTATGTTTACCATCACGATCCAGGTTACATTAAAGCACACTTAATGTATACTACAACGTTCTGGGTTACATTAAAGCCCACTCTATGTATACCATCACGTTCTGGGTTACATTAAAGCCCACCTTTTGTATACCATCACGTTCCAGGTATACATTAAAGCCCACTTTATGTATACCATCACGTTTTGGGTTACATTAAAGCCCAATTTATGTATGCCATCACGTTCTGGGATGTATACCATCACGTTTTTGGGTTACATTAAAGCCCACTTTATGTATGCCATCACGTTCTGGGTTACATTGAAGCCCACTTTATGTATACCATCACATTCTGGGTTACATTAAAGCCGACTTTATGTATACCATCACGTGTTGGGTAACATGAAAGCCCAATTTATGTATTCCATCACGTTCTAGGTTACATTGAAGCCCACTTTATGTATGCCATCACGTTCTGGGATGTATACCATCACGTTTTGGGTTACATTAAAGCCCACTTTATGTATGCCATCACGTTCTGGGTTACATTGAAGCCCACTTTATGTATACCATCACATTCTGGGTTACAGTAAAGCCCACTTTATGTTTACCATCACGATCCAGGTTACATTAAAGCACACTTAATGTATACTACAACGTTCTGGGTTACATTAAAGCCCACTCTATGTATACCATCACGTTCTGGGTTACATTAAAGCCCACCTTTTGTATACCATCACGTTCCAGGTATACATAAAAACCCACTTTATGTATACCATCACGTTCCAGGTATACATTAAAGCCCACTTTATGTATACCATCACGTTTTGGGTTACATTAAAGCCCAATTTATGTATGCCATCACGTTCTGGGTTACATTAAAGCCCACTTTATGTATGCCATCACGTTCTGGGTTACATTGAAGCCCACTTTATGTATACCATCACATTCTGGGTTACATTAAAGCCCACTTTATGTATACCATCACGTGTTGGGTTACATGAAAGCCCAATTTATGTATGCCATCACGTTCCAGGTATACATTAAAGCCCACTTTATGTATACCATCACGTTTTGGGTTACATTAAAGCCCAATTTATGTATGCCATCACGTTCTGGGTTACATTAAAGCCCACTTTATGTATGCCATCACGTTTTGGGTTACATTAAAGCCCAATTTATGTATTCCATCACGTTCTGGGTTACATTAAAGCCCACTTTATGTACGCCATCACGTTCTGGGTTACATTGAAGCCCACTTTCTGTATACCATCACATTCTGGGTTACATTAAAGCCCACTTTATGTATACCATCACGTGTTGGGTTACATGAAAGCCCAATTTATGTATGCCATCACGTTCTGGGATGTATACCATCACGTTTTGGGTTACATTAAAGCCCACTTTATGTATACCATCACATTCTGGGTTACAGTAAAACCCACTTTATGTATACCATCACGTGTTGGGTTACATGAAAGCCCAATTTATGTATGCCATCACGTTCTGGGTTACATTGAAGCCCACTTTATGTATACCATCACATTCTGGGTTACATTAAAGCCCACTTTATGTATACCATCACGTGTTGGGTTACATGAAAGCCCAATTTATGTATGCCATCACGTTCTGGGTTACATTGAAGCCCACTTTATGTATGCCATCACGTTCTGGGATGTATACCATCACGTTTTGGGTTACATTAAAGCCCACTTTATGTATGCCATCACGTTCTGGGTTACATTGAAGCCCACTTTATGTATACCATCACGTTCTGGGTTACATGAAAGCCCAATTTATGTATGCCATCACATTCTGGGTTACACTGAAGCCCACTTTATGTATGCCATCACGTTCTGGGATGTATACCATCACGTTTTGGGTTACATTAAAGCCCACTTTATGTATGCCATCACGTTCTGGGTTACATTGAAGCCCACTTTATGTATACCATCACGTTCTGGGTTACATTAAAGCCCACTTTATGTATACCATCACGTTCGGGGTATATTAAAGCCCACTTCATTATGTATGCCATCATGTTCTGGGTTACATTCAAGCACATTTTCCCCACCTGATACTAGAATCTAACGTAGAAATAGCGTGGATCGCGTCGTAAATATGCTGACTTGACTACCATAGAGTGTTTCAAGCCTTTGGAAAAAAAAAATAGGTCACGAAAAATAGCGAGGATTTAAAAAAAATTCTTCTTATAGGTTTTAAGTGGATCTTAAGTGATTTGTCGGCTCAATGTTAGGCTTGTGGTAGTGCATACCTTCGTCTTTAAAGTTTCAATACTTATCTGCATAAATGGGCTCGTTGTGAAAACAGCAAATGACTATGAAAAAAATTTGGCCAGATCACATTTTTATTTTATTCATAAAACGATCATTATTAAAACCTTCAACCCTTCGTAAAAATTGTCTTACTCTTAATGGAAATTGATGGTTATATCTAAAATTCTTTTTCGGACTAGGAATTTAAAACAAAATTGCTTCAGCTGGTTAACAGTTTTTGTTAGGCCTTTAGCAACAGGGTGCCGTGCGTGGAACATCGATTTGACTGTTAACACTTAAACAATACATTATTGCGAAGTAGTGACGTATTTCCAACATTTCACGTTCCATTGGTGATTGTGACAAGCTTGGAGCAACGCACGCTAATTGTCTGGACCATTTCATTTGTATAACATTTTCCCCGATTCTAATTACGTATTTCTTTGGTGGAAATTGGACAGCAATATACTTTGACAATACTTACCATCCTTCGATCCACTCAGTTGTTGAGTTTTGTTGACTAACATCATCAAAGAAAGTGTTTTCTCTGGGTCGGGTGCACTTTCAATCCCTGGTTCGCTCGTTTCAATTAAACGTATTAATCAAATATTCATTCGGAAGCTGTATATACAATCGATGTGAAATGGGGCTTACAACCAAATTGTTAAGCTGGCCAATTAATTAACAAATGCTGACGTGAGTTGAAGTAATGAGCATAAGAGAATGGCCGTAAACAAGCACAAATCAGTCACTGCACTTAATTGATAATTAGCAACAATTAATATTGTTAATTATCCACGTGCCCGTTCCATGAAAGAAAGGAGAAACTGTCCATTGCAATCAACTGACGGGTAAACTGTCAAGACGAATCTTAATCAGGAATGCATGAACAGTCTATGACAATAATGCTCTAAATAGGCGTTAAATTGGTTAAACCACACACTAACTAATTCGATATACGTCTTAATTCCCCTGGGGTGGGGTTATTTTACCTTTTCTCGTGAACTGAAGAATCTGACGAACGAGAGCATGCATTCACTGGGAACTTTATTTAAAAGCAAAATACTAAAGCAACTTTCT
This sequence comes from Leptasterias polaris, assembly GCA_037783415.1. NCBI lineage: Eukaryota > Metazoa > Echinodermata > Asteroidea > Forcipulatida > Asteriidae > Leptasterias > Leptasterias polaris. Next base: position 303,799 of record JAZGTN010000126.1, read on the forward strand.
GCATTGTATCATTATTCAAATGAACGATTGAATAAACAGAATACTTTATAATTTTTAAAAGATGTTAGAGGACAAATAAGATTATTTTGTAAGTACCGTAGGATGAAGGTTTCATTCTGGGAGTATTTAAACCAGTGAAAATATCACAAATCATCATTGCTTAATATGCTTGCCGCAATCGATATAAGCCAAATATAAATGGCATGCACATACAAATCTCGGACAAAACGTAGACAGTTTTTCCCCGTTGTCTTCACTGAAATGTGACCGCAAAATTTGATGCAATTTTCTCAGGCTGGTTGTTAGGTTGGAAATGCATTTAAATTTCTGCCCAATCGGGATTTACTGAGACCTATATAAACTATGAACACGCAACCAGTGGCGTAACTAAGGGGGGCACGGGGGGCACGTGCCCCCCCCCCCCACAATTGATGTCAGTGCCCCCCCATTTAAAATCTGAACCTTTGAGACTATACATATTATCAGAATATAACATGTTTTATAAACTTTTATGGAGCACTTGTGGCGTATAACTCAATGTTTCAAACTATTTTTCTATTTACACATATTTATTGTACCTTTGCAATGGACAGTTGTTATTTTTACCAATGTCTTCAGAGTACGGTAAATCACGTCCGCAAATTGTATGATGACTCGTCGCCCGCGCGCGCCCCATTCTGGCACAGTCTGCCATGTTAAATACGGTACGGTAGCGTCACATGAAGCTACACTACGTGCTGGGTGCCGTTGCATTTATCGTAAGTACATGAGGAAAAGCCATTGAAAACTCTTGAGCTGTGAGAGCATTGATCTAAAATGTTTGCTTCATTTGAGACATTACTTTGTTCTTCAGTGTATAGATAGTTTTTCAATATGTAAAAATCGAAATTGGGGGGGGGGGCGGATGGGTCAAAACAATTTCGAAAAAATATCAAAGTTTTTAACATTGATTAGGCCTACTGTGCATGGCCCCAAGTGTGTAATAAAAATACTAGTGCCAGTCCTGAAAAAACATAAATCCCCATTTAAAAAAAACACTCCGGTCTCGCAATCCCTTGTTAACAGTTATGATTTATTTATACACATTCAAACAGTAACTGCATGGTTCTAGATGTGCGAAAAAGAAGTGAGAAAAAAAGAAAGAAAAAATGAAAAGAACACAAATCTTTGTTTCATTATTATGTATTTTATATGCTGCAGAAACCCGCCATTGCGTATAGATTAAGATCCAGTTTTTTTAAAGTGCAAAGGAATCAATAGTCGATTTGCAAGCAGTGCCCCCCTAGAAAATATGGTGCCCCCCTTGTGCCCCCCCTAAAAAATTACCTTAGTTACGCCGCTGCACGCAACGGACCAGTGTTTCCAGGAAAATTTTAAATGGTGAGTGGTGTTTATAACACAGAGCTTTAAGGTTAGAAATCACATATAATTTGATTTATTAAAAAAAAATTGTTTTATTATCGCCAATTATGTATCGTCTCAAGAAAAAAATGGGGGAAAAAAATGTACATATTTTTTATTATTACTCAACAGTAAAGTGTTCTTATATTTTATATGTAAAAGCACGCAATAACGGCCACTGCTAGTCCACACTGTTTCCTCCTCTATTATGAGTTAATCTAATTAGACTTCACTACACGTGAAGGACGTTAATTGTGTATTTGGGTCAATCAGCCGCCAAAACAACTATTTAACAAAATCACAACAAAGGTTGACAATGGGTAAATTTATTCTCCGCAGTCAGTCACCATGGTTACCTCGATAAATAGTCCCTGCGTTTAATAATACTATGAACAAACAATACGAGTTGAATTTCCCAGTATGGGTTCGGCTGTGGGTGGCGTTTTATCTTCGTTTCAGGGTTACGACGGGACTTGTGTTTATAATGTGACATGTATTTACAATAGACCCTTCCCATGAAATTATGCTAATTACATTCACGCATGCGTACAGACACTATTGGTTGGCAAACGCCATAGAGATGTGCACTAAGTAGACGCTCAAACGCCACCATAAGCCCCATACAAAAAGGCGCAATGTTCAATCATTTTGCCAACCAAAATGTTAGTGCGCACGCGCGATGTGCAATTTACATATTTTATGTGGTCTATTGCCACGATCATTTAGACCACGTGAAATATAACGTCACACGTTTACAGATGAGCCTGGAGTTCCTGCATGTACGATTTGTACACTGACAAATTGAAGAAAACATAAAATCATATATTTTATGGAGATTGCACTGTCTGTTTTTTCCCCCAACTTTTAAGAGCAACAAAGAGAGGCATCCACATCTCAAAATTTGCATAGCTGTTATTTTTTACAAATATTTAATTTAGGTGGAACTCATGACAACAAAATCAACATTTATCATATGAACAGTGTAGACAAAGGTTACACGGTCTATGAAGGGAGTAATGGTGTGCCATGGCCGACCACCCTCACACGAGCAGATTCAGATCGAAGAAAAAGCTGCCTATTTCCATGGATAAAAACGAATCAGACTTTAAGTTCAACTTCGCAGGCCCGAATGATTTGTCTCGATCACTAGCGAGCATTTCCATCAGCCCCTGTCAATTTTCTAGTCTCGTTACCGAGGCAACAGCAGCAAGGACACAACTTAGTGATTGCCTTGATGTTAGCTTCGGCCAAACCATGCGCACGTCCTAGTCGTATCGCTTACAACCTCGCTCCCACCGCGCTGAAAGAAATCGCTGTTGATGCTTATGTAGCCTCGCAGCCATGGCAAAAATAACATTATAGAATTGATTATTTATATATTAAAGTCAGATTTTGAAGTTGATTTTTATAAAACACTGCGGGTAAATGCGTTCATGAAACAGAGTGTGTGGCACATAATGTAGCCCGGGCTTAAATGTCACCTAACCATGCTGTTCAGTCCTAAATGTATCCACAATCATAGGGGGAAAGGTGGGAGGGCCATCATTTAGGTATCGGGTCATGTTAAACGTGCCTGATTGGTCCAAATTACCTGTGGCGTCATAATCACACAAACATCTTGGTTGTGGCATTTAGGGAGTCTATGTCCCTGTGCGTTATCGCTCACCTTAATGATTGCGTACCTTGACTCCCAAAATGGCAGGCGTTGCAGACAGTAGCCGTGTGTGATGTTGGAGCAAGGGGTCCATTAAATAACATTTCATTATTATTTCTGTATTAATGTGTCTACCTAAACATCAAGTGATTTATGTTGCAATAAGCTATAGACCATGTTACCTTTGTTTACAGAGTAGTGAACTTGTACATTCTAATGCATTCCCTGGACAGGCAAGATACTACACAGGCCATATGGGCAAATTTACATTTTGTGTCATAATTTTCACATAAATTCAAGAGTTACAGAAGCAACAGCTATACAGCTTTTGAGATGTCCCCCCTTTCTTCACATCAAAGTTTGAGAAAAATCAGACAGTGTAATCTCCATAAAATATAAGATTGATTGTTTTCTTCCATTGAGCTGAGTACAAACTGTGCCTGCAGGAAGCCCAGGCTCTGTGGCTCTTTCGTAAACATGTGATATCACAGGTCACATGGTCTATTGTTTAAAGGTATATGTTTTTTTCAGGGATGTTCATACGCTTGCTTATATCGATATTGCAGCAATCGAAATGATTAAAATACCTGCTCTAATGGAGGAAGTTTGTTAATGTTTTTACTCCCCCGAGTTTAACCGTATTTCAGATATCAGTTTAACATCTCTCGTGAATTATAAGAACTGTATAACCAGTTACACGTCAAATTGAAACTAATGGTCTTTTTGAACCATGTAGGCCTACTTTATCTGTAATACGGCATCGAAAATAATTATTCGATACTTGTCAGTACGGATTACGGCCTTTTCCAGTTTTTGTTTTGTCCAAATAAAAATGAGAATAAATCAAACACATCGCATAGCGTTTATTCACACCAGTACTCCTCAGACACAAAGACAAACACCAAACATGCATCACAACCATAGCCATAATCGCCAGATGAGTTGTGCCTCCACGCGGAAGAATCATTAGCAGTGCAGCCTGGAACTGGGCTTACCTCGGATCGGAGGAGACACAAACTCCGTGCCAAAATCAACAGCAAAGATTATGCATGTAAATATGTCAATTTCCCGCGCATGGCTTGCCGCGCGCGCCCTGGTCGGTCGTTTCAGCTTAACACGTGGCGTGCCCCAATCAAGTCGCCTTTTACCAATCGATGGTTGCTGATGAGACCGCACGAATTCCAGGCACGACAGGCCTTCAGGTGTGTGTGTGTGCATCGCTGACGTAAATTGGCGGGAATTTTTCAGCAAGAATTTAGTTTTACTCTTCTTCTTTTACTACTACCAAATAGCTTTACTTCGGGAGTTGTGCACAGCCATGCGTGTACGCCGGTGTATTGAACATTGCCGGTGTATTGAACGCAAGCGGCTGAAAAAACGTTTGGTGGCGTAATGTTTTCACATCTGAAGAAAACATCCGCAATTTTGTTGGTGATGTTTAGACCCCGGGGGACATTCCCTCCTCTTGAAATCTGTTTTAAGACGTCTATTTTCAGTTGCAGCCTGTTTACGTTTTCAGCCAACCGTTGCTAGCTGTTGGCTGCCGAGTGGTAAGACAGTGTTTGGCGACTGACACTTATGTTCAGTCACGAAATGTTCAATTTAAAAATGTGGTCACCTTTGGCTTGAAGATAGATTGCTCCTGTCTACTTTAATTGTAGAGTAAAAGTTACAAGTGGTTGCACGTGATCTATGACACCATCTTTAAGATGTCTTTGTGAGTAGAGCCCATTAAGAAAATAGAAAATACTCAATTATTTGCTGAGCAAAATATTAGCAGAATACCAGTTAGGAGCAATGGTACATGCAGAACGATGTTTTTTGACTGGTAACCCGCATCAGCTCGACGAAATGGACCAATGCACCTGCTTAGCACATTTGGGACTTTTTCCCAACCTCGGCTTAAACTCCGGCTCCAGGCTTGGCTTTATATTGAACCAATGTGGGGAATGCTCCGACTCCAAAATTGATGACGAGGCCCCCAGGACGAAGCAGCAAGTTTTAATCAAGTTTCAGTTTAGCTGATAACCTATATTAGCCACGAAGTGGTGTCTACCTAAAATATGTGCGATTAACAACTAACTTGAAACCGTGCCATGTTTTCAAGGCTGAAATGCAAAATTCATTTGGTGGTAACAAATGGAAAAAGGGGTCTCGTATAAAAGACTGAAATTGTTGGCGTGCAAGATACATTTTGTATTTATGTGTATAATGTTCGGCGAATTGGGAATCAGTCATTGGGCATCGTGATAGAGTCTTACACTAGTAACAGCTTACATGACTTTAAGGGCCCCCTTTCGAAACGACGGCTCCGGTATAGTCTCCGGCTTAGGTTCAGACTTAGGCTTAGACTTAGTCTTCGGTTTAGGCTTCGGATTAAGCTCCGGCTTAGGTTTCGGCTAAGGCTTCGGCTTATATAGGCCGATTGAAACAACCTGTAATTATTGTGTTGACTGTGTGTTTGAGATTCCAGTTATGTAAATTTCATAGTCCATTGTCACGGAAACTGATAGAAGTGCGCTAAAAGAATCAATAAGCATACAAAATATGCCGTTAAATAGCAATTTAAATGTCTGATTACAAAATTACTTTGGGGTGGAAACAAGGGGGCGTCAGGACTGACAGTGTAATAATTATGCCCTATCTTGTTTTTCTCAATCCTAGCTAAAGAGCTTCTCCATCTTCGCAGGGGTACATCTTACATGAAACTTGGCCGTAATAAATTTAAGTATTAAACTTCCACGAACGTTTTTTATTTATTTTTTTTCGGGGGGAGGGTATATATAGTGAACAAATAAACATTATACGTGACGTAGAATTATTTTAAGAAACATTAAGGACACTAAACAGTAGGCACTCTGCCGATAGCCCATCGGGGAAAACAATTTGGGACCACTAGAAAATCAAAACTATGCGAAAGTACAACACTCTGAAAATAATTATGTTTGTCGACCCAGTAAATTAAGGACTTGTTCTTCCATCGCAATTTGTTTTGTTTTGTTCTTATGTCGATGGCCACAAACCAAGGTTTTTACACTGAAAAGAGACTGGGTTAGGTCTTGGTATCTATATGAAGTCCTTAGTGGCAGCAATGAACGAAATTTGAGTCTCGAACCTTGGACTTGAGACGACGTTGATTGCTCCTCCGAAGAGCGGTCTGACCTTCAGTTAGTGAAAATATACCGACAAGTAATTCCAACCGTACGGCTCAAGTTCTCCATCAGTTCTAATCATCCGGTGGAGCGTGTCAGATTCTCAGATTCTAGCGAGTTCATGTCCCATCCACGTTGACCTTGATTTCATGCTCCTATTGATCCAGACAATTTGAGGGATCAGTCCGACCTAGATTCTGGGTCTCTTTGAAACAGGTTCGTGATTTATAAAAATCCGGCGGTTGGCCTGGAATCCGGGAGATTATTCACCAGTCTTTGTGTTCAACCCTGCAGTGATGAGGACCGCTGTGTAACCCGGGTTCTGAATAATGGCTTCGACAATTTTGCCATTTTTTTAATATTTTATTTCCATTGTCTTAACCACATCGTAGACACTAGTCAGCTCATGTGCCATGATATCCAAAGCTGGACCATGCCACACGTCCGATAAATGTTTAGGGGGCACTTGGGGTGCACTGCTTTTTTCAAGAGCCAATTGACTTGTAGCCAATTAAAACTGCAGTTTCCGTATGTATTTCTCACAAGCCCCCTGTCAGCGCTCTTGTTGTGCCATTTACTATTTTTATAAGAGAATATCAGACGTGATTGTAAATAGCAAAAACATTGTCTGCGTGTGAATGGAAAAATAGTTTTAAAAACATTGAAATTATCACATTTAAGAACATTTTAGTTCGGTAATTTTTAATCTCATAAATCCAGTTTCAAATGGGGGCACCCGGGGCGGGCGGGGCACGGACATCAGACGGGGACACCGCCCCCCACACCTTTATTTACGGCACTGGGAATATGTGCGCATGTGTACATCGATACATCACACCCATCATACGAATTACTAGTCTTGATTGGCGACGCTGGTTTTTGTATTAGCCACCGGTAGAGGGCGCTACATTGACTGTTGTTTGGGAGGCTGACTCAGAAGCACTGGGCAAGTCTATAAATCTGGATCAAAGATCCAGATGTTCTTGTGATACAGATATCTCTTCTCCAGTAATGTTCGTGTTATACAGATATCTCTGCTCCAGTAATTCGTGTTGCGATATCGCACTACGTTAAACAAAATGAACGTCGCCAACCAAGACTAACGAATTACATGACCTGCAATCGTACTTCAGAAAGTACCGTTTGGGAAGCAGGTCAGCTTTGATATTTCTTCAATCAAACCGCTGGAGCTATCAACGCTGGCCAATTTTCCCCATGGCTCAGAAAGCATAACAGTGATGAGAGAACGAGACGATTCGGAGTAAACAGTCGCTGATTGCGGGAGCTGTGAACACAAAAACACCGCGGCGTTTCACCGTGAAACGGTGACATTTACGTGGTGCTTGCGTGCCCTCGTTTTGTATTTCCTACCCGTACAATAACCATCGTTTCATTTTGAATAAGTCAAGAACAATATTTTCTTGTGTTTTTTAAATAATGACGCATACTGTCTGGCTTTATGTTGTTTGTGTTTGGTTTTTTAGTCCATTTGACTTTTAATTAATTTTGAAGGAGTTAATTCTGAATCATTTGTAACATTTTATGTCAAATTAATTATTTTGTCACAATTTACACCGAGAAAACAATACTCAATAAAAGTTACAATGCACAAAATGTTCCATAAGAATCCCATTTCATTAATTAAAGTGTCCCATCTCACTTTTGCAATTTTAAAATGTGTAGCTCTTTTCAAATATTGGGTATTTTGTGTGACTCAGAAACTCCAACCTTACAATATTATTACGTGAATGAACGTGATGGCTCCCCGGCCCCAAACCCCCTTTTTAGTCTGGTCACTTGCCAGATCACAGATTGAAAAGTACCCCATATTTCACCTTTGTAAGCTGAATGCTCGATTATTTTTTCTTATTTTAACATCAAAATGTCAGTTAAGATCAAGATGGACCAAATAATGGCACTATAGTGATAGGGGTGGGGGATGCTCCTCCCTCTTCATTAAGCCCACCACCCAGTTTCCCCTTGTGAAACCCTAAGAGACCAACCCTATTTTCTCACATTCTGAAGTCACCGATCGGTAATAAATTCCTCATTCTGATTTTCGATCCCGTCCTGATGGTATTTCATGATCGATTTTTGAGATGACTAACTCTTGACCTTTGATTGATTTATCGACAGCAATCAGACGAGTGTCTTCAAGCTGCCATCAACACATACATGAAACTCTACGACGAGAACAATGATAATAGGATCGAGATGATGGAGGTGAGTAATGGTCGGGAACGAGGTTGTAATTTTCTCAAACCCCGTCGTGCGGACGATGATTGTTCAGCTTTGGTAATGATGTCGTTACAGGGTTTTCCACTAATGATTAAGGCCGCGTCCTAATCGAGAGCATGGGCAGTAGCTACAGCCATATTGCCGGAAACGCCCATCTCTCTACATCGCCGCAGTCGTACCCATAGCCAAAGTAATTTGATTTTTTGACACGGTCTCACGTCCAAGAGGGACTGGTTCAGTTCCAACATGTGTCCCCCCTTACCAGAATTCCCAATTCAATTTTCCAATTGGAGCCAATTTGAATTTTTCCATTGTTGTGTTTTGGCACAAAGCCAACTGGACCCAATTGGACTCAGTTGGATTCAGTTTGAATATTAATTTTTCCAATTAGACTCTATGAGAAAAAACATTTCAAATTGGAAATATTTTAGGAGTTGAAATTTCCAACTGGTAGAAACAAATTCCAGCTAATTTCAATTCAATCAAATCAAGCCAACTTAGTCCAATTGGCTTTTTAATTGGACTGAGTTGGTCTAAGATTTTATTCTAATTGAAAATTCAGTATTCCAACTCAATACCAACTTCAATCCAATTCTTTCCAACAGGATATCCAAGTGGAATGAATTGGAAATTTAGGTAAGGTCCTCCCTCTAAAACACACAGGACACACTCTGTGGGCATTTCTGTCTTTTATGCACCATCAGATACTCTTTTCAACATTGGTTGAGAAAAACACTGTATGGACTTGTGTAAGTCTACATCGTGTTTCAAGTCCATACATTATCAATGAGAGCAAGCAATCAAATCCCACAACAGATGAATACGAAAATTAATTTTGTTTTACCTTTCCAATGGACGCATGGGTAGGATGCCACCACACAAGAATATGATTTGTTATCATTTCTCAAAACTGAAAACCTTTGCAGTTGATGATGGAAATCTAAGTAGTAAGAATTATTTAGCCAACCTTGAGATAGGTAGAAATAGAATCTTTAGTAATGGCGGTCAGCATTTCTTAAAACACTTTTTGATGTCGGATTATGGGCACATATTCGCTGCCTTATATAGAGACGGAAGGCAATAGTAATAAAAGGTCACCACAGGGGATTTCCACAAGGAATGTTGTGTACAAAGTCTATGGGAGGATGTTAAGTAGAGGGACAAAGAAAACAACAAAATAAGTCTCTACAGGAATGCAAAAAATTGAATTTGTGCTCTGTTTAGTCATCTAGCTTTACTGATGTTGACGTTTCGCCCATGTTGTTAATTAAAAAACAAGTGTAATCCTCACAGGGGGAACATTTAATAAATTTATAGATTTCGAGGCCTGTCTTTCAATTTAAATTCTCATCTGCACAATTTTCCTGTCAATGTCGGTACAGACATTTAGACGTGTTCCCTCACCGCAAAGGTTCCTCACAAACACGGTGTTCAAAAATGTACCTTGCCGGACTCAAAATGATGACATCCGTCCGCCCCGGAGACGGACTGACAGGGCCAAATAACCCAACTAAATTGCAGCGCGTGATGAGAATAATGCCTAAACGACTTAGGACGTAAAAAGGGGGTCCAATCAGTTTGTGACTTCGTATCAATTGTTGGGTATTTTTAGTCAATTTCGTTTGAAACCCAAACCATTTTATGGAGCGTTTTCGCATTATGTATGTCCCTGTTTTATTTAGTGGTTGTTTGTGCAGGTCTTAGAATGCACTGCAGTGGTTGTAACTGCTTTATTATCGTATACATCAGTGCGGGACAAAACGCTATATGCAATGACTAAAACTAAATCAGTAAAATTGTGTTACTGTCTGGTGTTCTTGTTTTTCTTAAATTTTTAAAGATTGCATCAATCGAAACACTTTTCTTTCAACGAAGCCAGAGGGTAAATTCTGTCCAAATGTCACTGCAGATTATTGCTACAGTGTGTTGTTGGGTGGGTGGGGGGGGGGGGGGGGGGGGTGCAAACTTCATGTGCGAATGTTTGTGCAAATAATGACAGACAGATTTGTTTATTGCTCTGCGCATTTATCTGTTTATGTTTTGCGGACTGGTTGCAGTTTTTTGCACGGCACCTTAAAGCTGAGTTAAAAACTAAATTCTCAATTAACTTGAACCCTGACCTTCGACCCCTTTATGATGAAGCGAAGCCTTTGTTATGTTGGTGGCTCAAATTACACTTGACTTTGGTTAATGTTGCTGGTACAATGCGCACATCGGGAACGGGTGTGTTGTAAAACAACAAAAACATGTATATAAGTTTTAACTATTCCTGCTGTACAAACCATCGAGGTTGGGTTGTCAAATAGTCCAAACATGATAGGGAATTAAGAAAACAAAGATACATAACCAAGCTGCAAGAATTAGACAATTCCTTATATTTGTTTTTCAAGTTATTACAGTTTGTAGTTCGAAACCAATCCCATTGGGGAGATTTTTAGTACGATCAGGAGGGTTTGAGATTGTCCCTTTAAAACGGGAAGGCCGTACTCACTAAAATCTGCCATCAGCATATTCTAATGTTATAAGCTTAAGTCTCATTGTATCTGCAAGCATATCCTGCGGCTTCTAATAGCGAGTTTTTACGAGAGAAACAAATATTTAAAGGTATAAACCAATTGTTTTTTGGTTTGAAAGGTTAAGTCATTTTCATATTTACTCAAATTTGATAATACAATTTAAGACATATCTATTTCCAGGCATAATTTTCTTCCTACTTTAGTCTGATTTCCAATTTTATTTCTTTTGCTTTTGCCCCTGGAAAAAAATTGAAAACATTGTGATGAAATAGCCTGAAATGAACATGTATATGAAAGCCTACACCATGTGTACATGTTGTTCAGCCCTCGTAGGGCCTACTCGATAAAATATCCCTCCTTTTTTTCCATGGACCAAATATCACGCCTGCATTTCGCTGGCAGATAGATACTGATAAATGAACTTCTAGCTTCTAGTTAGTCAGTTTCCATATGGACAAACCAGTCAGGGTTTTCCCGACTCATATACAAATTGTGTACTTTGGCTTCTTAAACAGCGAAACGTACGGAAGCCGGATAGTGCCAGGAAATAAGAAGTGAAATATTTTTTCATGAGCGCGATAATATTTTTTTGTACCATTTATCTGGCGGCCGCCACTTATTATCCGGCGGCCGCCACTTAATTATCCGGCGGCCGCCACTTAATTAAGTGGCGGCCGCCAGATAATAAGTGGCGGCCGCCACTTAATTAAGTGGCGGCCGCCGGATAATAAGTGGCGGCCGCCACTTAATTAAGTGGCGGCCGCCGGATAATAAGTGGCGGCCGCCAGATAAATGGTACAAAAAAAATATTATCGCGCTCATGAAAAAATATTTCACTTCTTATTTCCTGGCACTATCCGGCTTCCGTAGAAACGAACCCGGATGTAACAGACCCTTTCTAGCGGAGTACATTTTAGTAGTGTAATAGCAGTGCTTTTGTATATCGGCTCCCCCGTTCAAAGCACCGGTGTTTTATAATGAAGTAAACGGGCAAACCAGGAGACAAACTAGCGTCTCTTCATTGACATACCTCCCCGTCGGTAGTTTTAATTTAAAAATCCAATTAAGGTGATTTTCGGCTGGGAAATGACAGGAGTCTTGTGGACCCAGAATATTTGCATTTGTGATCAGCCATTAGTTATCTTGTTTTTTAATAAATGTGGTGGGTGTGTTGTGTTTTGTTGCGGCCTCTCTGCGGGTGCGTGTAAAGTGGAGTGGCGTCCAGGGGTGGTTGTCGTGTCCCTGGCGGGACGACAGTTCGTATGCCCTCTTCGGGGCTTGTCACGCAGGGTGACTTATCAGCAATCACCAAGGAAAACAAATAATTATTTCGGAACATAGGGTTGTCGGAACATTATGCCTGAACATAGAGCAATCACCATCACATCGCCTATCTACCGTGCTATTTAGTGCCTTCCTATATAGTAACGGCTCTTGTTTGTTGTTAGTTCATTTAGATGTTTGTGTGCAAGTTGTTATCGACGTTTTTGTAGTGATAGCTTCATTGTTTGTATTTGACTCTTTGAAGAAAAACAATCTCAGCGTGAATTCCCTAAGGATATGATTTTATGTAGAAATAAAATAACTAGGTTAAAAGAACATAATTTGAACCACCTCTACATAAAAGAAAATGAATAAACTGCTAAGTATAACTAATGAAGTCAAATTAATATCGAACACCGGTATTAAAATTGAACAGTTGACGAAAGCAGCAGTATATACTTAACACACATTTGTTACATTGCTTTGATTATAAAGCATTGTATTTCATCGCAATAATTATGCTGAAAATAATATATTAGTTTGCCACGGCATAGAGAGCAGTGGATTTTAAAGGTCGCCCGCGGCACGCGTAGTTTTGAGTTTGAGAGAGAGTAAAGCTCTTAGCTCGCCAATGGAGGTGGAACATGCACCTAGCTATCTCGAGCAATTTGGCCATGGAGTGTTATTAAAACAAAAGGCGTGTATGTCTGGCCTACTGGAATAGACCTTATGCATATGACGTCATTTGAGTAGGGCGCCCTCACCTAGAGGTCAAAAGGAAGATGCTCATTGGCCAGTCTTGTGCGCCGCGCGTACAAATCAGCGCGTTTCCATTGTTTCATCATCAGTTTACCTCTAAGATGGCGGCTTGGTGACGTCAATGCATAAGGTCTATTAACATTTTCAACCGCACAAAAAAGCAACAGCCGGAACAAATTCTTGATTGCATCTTGAAATGTGTAAAGTCAACGTTCATTTCCTTTTGTGGTATAAGTTTATAAATAGGGCCTTTTCCAATCTAGGGTTTTGGGTTCTGGCTCCGGCTTGGGCTCCGTCGTCAATTTTGCAGCAGTGTGCAATTAGTAGGGTGCTTGATTAAACGGAGCCTGAAGCGAGGTTTGGGAAAAAGACTTTGTCAGTCAAAACGTACCAAATCATGCTTCACTTCATGTTCAAGGTTATACAGTATATACGGCAGAGCACACTCATTCCAATTCTCAGAAAGTTCAATTAGCAAACGAATCTGTTAAAAATTGTGTCCACTAAATATTTGTCTGGTAGGATATTTCGATTTGGCAAACCCGAAAAAGGGGAACTTTTTGAAAATTATCTGGTAATATTAACTATTTCAAATACAAACAATTTGTAATCAAACGTAATGTATGCTTCAAATGCAGCAATTTATTCATTTATCCCCCCCTCATAATTACCAGCGTTTTATGCCGTTTACGAATTTTTAACCCATACGAAAACGCAAACTGATAAGAAACGCTTTGTCTCCTTAACTGGAGTGGCGTGTCGTGGCCGAGCGGTCTAGAGCACCGGACCTAAGCTCTGGTGTTTTCAGCATCAGAGTGTGGGTTCGATACCCGGTCATGACACTTGTGCCCCTGAGCAAGGCACTTAACCATAATTGCTTCGAAAAAGTTGGGAAGGTAGTGCATTCTGCTCTACCAGACAGGCTCCTAGTGGATGATACCCATGCCTACATCCTGAAGGACTGTGAAGGGGGTAACCCTGTTTCAGCCCCAGGAGTAGGAGGCAACGTGCCCCTGGTGTCAATTGATTTGGGTCGATGGGGGATTTGTTTTATAAACAAATGGGGGCGACCAATCCCCAACCTCACGCGTCCACAGGTGGCGGATAGTGGAGTGACCTCCAGATATGGAGGCTAGCTGCGAAATAGCCAAATAAGCAGTCGCGGACCAACTGGCGGTGTTTTCCGAGAGTGAGGTGGAGTAGTCTGTGTGGTGCAGCTACTCTAACTAAATACTTCATCGTGCTCAATGAAGGAATCACCGGGCGAGTATGAGGCGCCCATAAATAACCTCAACCCACCCCACCCACCCACTGCCTTGTGGGAAAGACAGCAGGATGCAGTCAAAGGCTACAGGAAGGTCACCTTATCGAAAACCCACCGGCAACACGTCTAGCCAGCGCGTCGGTGTATGGCTAAAAACCTGTCAGATATGAAGAGTAACGAAAAGAGAGGCCGTAACGCTCAAGGCCAAATGGAGCAAAGGAAAATGCCAAATCCAAATTCAGAGGGAAGACCTCAACATGACGCGTCACGATTAAACCCTTCACCAGGGAGTTGTGGGGCTGAAAGAAAGAGGAAAGGCAACTCCGACCTGAACATTTGTACATACAATACAAGAACCTTAAGAACACAAGATGATCTAGAAAGACTTCTGGAAGAAATAGAAGACTTCAATTGGGACATAATAGGGTTGTGTGAAACCAAAAGGCACGGTGAGGGACTTACCCAAACAAGAGACGGGATATGGATATATGACTCAGGGAAAATGGAAGAAGATCCAAACAACAAAGGTCTAGGCTTCATAATTCACCCAAGAATTAAGGATCATGTGAAAGGATTCACTAAACACTCAAACCGGATAATTTCCATGAATATTAACCTCATCAAAGGAGGGACAATGACAATTGTGCAAGTCTATGCACCAACTCAAGACTATAGTGAAGAGGACATTGAATCATTCTACGAGGACCTAAGCAAGGTACTACAGGACAACAGACTGTCAGAATACACCATTGTAATGGGAGATTTCAATGCTAAAATTGGAATAAAAAAACAGGATGAAACATTCTCATGCATTGGCCCATTTGGCACAGGTACAAGGAACGATAGAGGAAATACATTGATAGAGTTCGCCATCCAAGAAAAACTCATCATTGCCAACACTCTATTCAACAAACCGCATCATAGATACTGGACATGGAGGAGCCCAAACGCCATCACAACAAATCAAATCGACTTTTGCTTAGTCAGCCAGAGAGGTATCGTACACAACTGCGAAGTCATCACCAAGGTAGATACTGGAAGTGACCACAGGATGGTGAGAACAAAAATATCCATCAGCAAAAAACTAGCCCGACTGAAAACAATCAGAAGAACCAAACCCATGATGGTAAACAACCAAGCATTATGGGAGAACAAGGACAAATTCCAACTGAACCTCAAGAACCGTTTCGAGGTACTAAAAGGAAAAGACATCGATATAGATGAACGATGCGAGGAAATCAACAATATAATAAAAGAGGAATCAACCAAACTAGCCAAACGAGACAAAGATACTAGGAAGCAGGTTCCAACAAAGGATGACCTAGAAATACAAACACTCGACCAGAGAAGAAAGTCTCTGAGAAATAAGAGCAATCTAACACTACATGAGAAGATGGAGCTTTGCGAAACAAGTAAGCTTGTCAAAAAGAAAAGGAGACAGAGACAAAGGAAAAGAAGGACAGAAAAGATTGAATCAATCATTAAAAGCGGAAGGGGTCCAAAGCTGATCGACAAGGACAGTAACAAACCAAAAATCTGCTCAATGAAAAAACCTAATGGCGAGAAAACAACAGACAGAACAGAAATACTGGAAATATGTGCCGACTTCTACAAAGAACTGTACGCTTCAAAAATAGAAGTAGAGACAGGAGAAGATACAAATATACCAAGCCCGGATGCAATAGAAATACCCCAATTCTACATTCGGAAGTCCAAACAGCTATAAACCAAATGAAAAGAAACAAAGCTCCAGGCACTGATCAAGTGACAACTGATATAATGGTAGTAGGTGGGGAAGTAATCATTCAAGAAATGGTCACCTTATTCAATTACATTCTGAACAAAACAAGGATTCCAAAAGACTGGAAGGAAGCGAAAATTATCATACTTTTCAAGAAGGGAGACAAAAGCGAAGTTAAGAACTATAGGCCAATAAGCCTTCTTTCGCACCAGTACAAAATATTCATAAGAGTAATACACAACAGAATAGAAAGGATCTTAGATGAGAATCAACCAAGAGATCAAGCAGGATTCAGGAAGGGATACTCAACAACAGATCACATGCAAGCAATTAACCAGATCATAGAGAAGACAAATGAATACAACTTACCACTATACATCGGCTTTGTGGACTTCGAAAAGGCCTTTGACTCCATAGAGCATCCAGCAATGTTTAGAGCATTAAGGAACATAGGAATAAATGAAACCTACATCAACCTCCTTGAAGATATATATTCAGGTGCTACAGCTAAAATTCATCTTGACAATGAAATATCAACCGAAATCAAGATATCCAGAGGGGTCCGACAAGGCGACCCACTGTCTCCAAAACTCTTCAACGCTACTCTTGAAGAAGTTTTCAAGAAAGCAGAGATGGAGGAGGAAGGAATAAACATCAATGGAGAAATGCTATCAAACCTTCGATTTGCAGATGATGTGGCTATATTCGCTAGCTCCATCGAAAGCCTGGAAAGACAATTTAACAGGCTCCACAAAGAAAGCAACCGACTGGGACTTAAAATGCACAAAGGAAAGACAAAATACATGACCAACATCGACTCCCAAAGTCTTGTCAGAATCGATAACGACATTATAGAGAAAGTGCAGGAATACAAGTATCTTGGCCAAACATTAAAAATGCAAGACACAACCAAAGAAGAAGTATCCATAAGAATCAAATCAGGATGGGGTCTCTTTGGAAGATACAAAGAAATCTTATGCGACAAACAACTACCAATTTCCCTGAAGAAAAGAATGTTTGACCTATGTGTACTCCCAACAATAACATATGGATGCCAAACATGGTCAACTACCAAACAGATAAACAAGAAATTAGCTACCACGCAGAGAGCAATGGAAAGAAGGATGCTAGGGATTAAACTGCAAGACCGGATACCCAACCAAGCAATTAGGGATATAACAAAAGTCAAAGACATTATCCAATATGTCAGCACAATGAAATGGAAGTGGGCAGGCCATGTGTCAAGAATGACAGATAACAGATGGACCATAAGAACCACAGAATGGCAACCCCGAGTAGGAAAAAGATCCAGGGGCAGACCGAAGAAAAGATGGAGGGATGACATAACAAAGTTGGTGGGGGGAACCTGGACAAGGATAGCAAAGGAACGGAATACCTGGAAAGATCTGACAGAGGGCTACATCCTGCAGTGGATGGACAATGCCTAGATGAGATGAGATGAGCCCAAATCAGTTATGTGTAGCCCTCACCTTGAGTGGCCGTCCGTGGCCTTGTGAGTTAGGCGATATCTCATTAAAAAACTTAGTCACACCAAAGTTAACGAGGCTAGTATCAAAAAAAATATTCTGGAGAAAAGTTTGGGAGAAAAGTTCCAGTTGCAATATTTGTTGACGACATGGTAAGACTTGTAACGTTCTTTGTAGACGAACTTCCCGGAAATTCCCAGGAATTTCCCTGGAAATTTGATATTTTCACACTTGAATTGCTAACCGTGGCATTTTCCTGGGAAATGGTTGATTTCCGGAAAACAGCTACCCCTGTATGTTGGGTGCCTAGCAAATTGGGTTTTTATATTTTCAAGAAAATTGCATCAAGTGTTAAACGAATGTGGGTGGAGTTAAGTTGAAGCTCCAAGGGAATTTCCTGGGCCCCTACAGATTTCATCGGTAGTGTGAACAGGTCCTCTGAATGATGTCCGTTATGAATACTCTAAACTTGAAGCATAAAGGAGACAACTAAAAAAGCCGCACCGTGGCGCTGTAATTACCCGTCATTCGGTGTGCGGCTTATATCCACTGAGCTACAAACGTATATAAAACCCGAAGCCGATATCTTAAGACGCGTTATCGCTAATGTCAACTGATTGCATTATCCGCCATGTTGTAAAGCTGTAAATCGCACTTAAACCAAGCACTTTACGAGTAATCGATTCGGCAAAGTGCTTCTCGTGAATAACCAATTCCCTCTTGACTACAAACACGAGGTACGATAATCGTAAGAGTTAATTAACATCTACAAATGACCGATATTTAAGAGTGCAATCATCAACGTAGTGGATAACACAACAGAATCAATTTGCATTTTTATTACAAACATGAAAGTTTAACGCGACCCTGCCCTTTCTGTTCGGTTTTACAAGTCTTTTTTTATAGCCGATCTTTTAATGCATTGCACGTTTCGGGGATATTACATCAAGCCCGCAGCTCAAAAGGAAATAAAAATTAATATTTTCCCCTTTGGGCGTGTTGCATGAGTCGAGTTGCATCAACGGCACGCATAATATTTCAGCTCCTTAAATATTTTATATCTTTTTATTTTTATAGTGAAGTTCTTCAGCGCAGCCATGAAATATTGTTAATGGAATTACCCAAGCGTGACCAACAGCCTATTAGCTGTGCTTCATTGATCACAAGACATGCTTGAGTGAACATTATCGCCAAGACCCTTAGGTCTACCGAGCCGTGGAAATTGGTACTTCCATTATTAATCAGTTAATCTCCCTCAGTTCAACGCAAAGTAATGCATTCGATTCCGACAATTGTTGCACCACTCCTATATCATTAGCCTCACCTTGGAACCATTTTGAACGCGCTGATTAGAAATAAAAGAAGATTTCTACCCCACTTTACAACTTGTGTCATTTGAATTGCTTAAAAAGTTTAAACATGGTAGTTTAAGGCCACACATTTCAAAATGACAATTATACGTAAATGGGCTTATAAAGATTGGCTTCGTGGCGAAATGAAAAGTTTGTCCCGACAAGTAGGGACTTTGCCGGGTACTTTTTAAAAACATGACATTGCTCTTGGAAGGGGTTTTGGATTACAGTTTTACTTTGACAAAATTGTTTAACAGATTTTCATCACTCAATTTGAAGAACAAAAAAAAGTGATAGGTTGATTTATATGATATTTGATAAATTTCACGGGGACAAAATGTGGAACCTCACCAGATTGGCAAAAAACTGAGAAAAACAGAGCCAAATTGTCAAGAGTGGAGGGTTGTTCTAACGGCGGCCGCAAGGCTGGGACATGATTTATGACGATGGTGAGAAAACTTCCACCTTTTTGTTTCTAAAGTGATTCGGAGACGTCCAAACTCCGACGTTTGGTACTAAACCTATGAAGAGGACACAACAAACGTGAAAATTGAAAAATTCTTCAAACCATGTCAGCTGTTTTCTGGTCTGTGGTTTGTGTTAAGTAGGGCTAGTGTGAGAATATTGTACTCCAGGAGTAAGCATGTAGGTCAACAAAATTGTTTCACTGTTAGTGTGTACTATAAACGGGGTACTATAAACGGGGCCGTGCCTTAGATTTGTTGTGATAATTTTATCAGAAAATACACATAGTTGAAGAGGGGGAACACTGCATAGAAATAAACAGGGCCTATACAGCAATCCTTCACCGATCTTGAACTCTTGGTGGCAGCAGATACCGCCATTATTTCGGTGGTACCTGGGTGGTACTGCGCTGCCTAGCGACGGGTTTAAGCGATTTGCAAAGTGAAAGTCCAATAACCCGCGACTGATCAAATGATCGCCGTGTAGCCCAAACCTTATACCAGTCGCTAGGCAGCGCAGTACCACCCAGGTACACCGCAGTAATGGAGGCATATCTGCTGCCACCAAGAGTTCAAGATCGGTGAAGGATTGCTGTATATAGAGAATATTAACAAATAGCGGGGGCGGGGGAGGGGGCACGAACATCAGAGTGAGCGATAATGAAAATTTACCAACAGTACAGCAGTATTTTCAAAAGCAACGGGTAATCTTCCCTCTTTCCAGACTGAATTAAATCAATTATATTTAAGTCACTAAAGACCCCCCCCCCCCCCCCCCCCCAACTAGCTAAAAGGCCGACCTATACTTATTGCTTTTCAAAAAACAAAAAATCCGAATGCCTTCTACACTAAATCCCTGGAGCAGGGATCCTAATCAGTTAAGGGTTGATCGACTTTTCTTTTAATATACTTCAAAATAGCATTTTCATTGTAACTAATGGAATCTCTTTAGAATTCATAACCAATGCTTTGAAACTGCAACACGATCCTTTAAACTTTGAGGAGCCCCGACCACCTGCCCATCAGGTCTCTGATCCGTTCTGTCTAGTCATGACTGGCGACGTTCTAACGTATAGTCACCGATATCGCAGCACGAATTACTGGAGAAGAGATATCTGTAAAGAAACAATCGTTTGAACCAGATTCGTAGACTTGCCCAGTCGTTGATGCGCTACCACCGGCTTACAAAAACTAGCGCCGCCAATCAATACAACGTTTTAACGATAGTATAATACCTTCACGGACCCTGATGGGCTTGGGACCCTTTTTAGTTTGTAGTCGTGATGTTGCGATTATTCTGGAATTTATAAAATTAAAAATCAGATAAACATTTAGGCTTGTTAACTAGCCGACAAATTCGAATGCTCATTAATATTTGATTATTGAAGCTATACTAATGAAGTTGTACTTTAAATTGCAGCTTTTCGTGAATCGTGAGAGAGAGAAAAGCTGTGATTTTTAAAACGATGTTTTAGGATCCGGTCTATATTCTGGATATATTTCAGTAAGCGTAATGAAGTACTTATAACTTTATCGACTTTTCTATTGTTGATAAACAAAATGCACTGATTTTGGCACGGACGACATAATGTTAGCAAAACATTCAATCGTGTTAACAGCTGTTGTGAAAAAACAATTACATTTAATATGCACAAACAAAACACATCCCATGATGGTTGCTTTTTTCCAACAAATTCAACACTATTTTTGAATATTTGCGTAACATTGCTACACAAACTGCGGCTATCTGTTTTTGCTTTGCATTCATGGTTCCCATAGTTTTCCAACTTAGGTTGGAAAAACTCGGGCTGGATGACGTTGCAATAGAAAGGTCTATAGTATATAGGTTAGAAGTCAAATGGCGTTCACTACGGCAGGTACGTGATGAGATTGTGCCTTTGATGATACAAGCATGGAGTTTGTTTGGCACACACTCAGAAAATGCCACGAGGCTATATAGGGCCATTGCTAATTGTCCGGTGGAAAAACAAGCAATGGCAGCCATTATGCAAACTTTGAAATGTGCTTGTTGTTTTACCTATATTTATTCAAAGGACAAAACTGTAATGGCTCTGGATAGCCGAATATTTTGTTCACGACACGATATCAACTGTGTGTCAAATTTCCATTATTGTATCGTCAAAAAGGTACAATTCCTCCAAATATTTTCCATATCTGCCCCACAGTGTTCTTTTATAAATGTGTTGTTTTGGGTTTTTCGCTTTTAGGGCAGTGTGTATACATTTGGTATAGTTACTCTACAACTCTTAATGACCATAAAAACGTACTTGATATAAAGCAATGGAGAGATGTTGATATTATAAAACACTGTTTAGAAACGACTCCCTTTGAAGTAACGTAGTTTTAGAAAAAGAGGTAATTTTCACCCAATACTTTGAATCTGAGAAAGGCTTCAGGCAGGAAGCTTTACTCAGGCATCTGAATCATACACTATGCAGCAAGGGTGTTTTTTCTTTCACTATTTTCTTGAAATTTCGATGACCAACATTGAGCCCAAATTGTCACAGGTTTGTAATTAATTGTATGCACATGTTGGGAGGCACCAAGTGAAGATACTGGTCTTTGACAATTACCAAAAGTATATCCTTTAATGATATTAGACTTGGTGTCACGAAATTGTTTCGTCCACATCTGAGGTAGTAATAATTTTGTCACAAAATTTCTCAGCATAAGGCAAGGTTAGGTCGGTGTAGCCGGGATGACATTAAAGCTCGTCATTGGTTTATTAAGGGCCAGATTTGGGATAGACACTAACAGTAGTATTATAGCAAGCAACCGTGGCACATTATAAAGTGATTCGTAGCCCCCGCATGCTGCATGGTATGATTACAAGTTTGCCCCGATAGCAAACAACGATTGCCAACAAATCTGCCGATAGCTCCCCTGTGCACACTTCGCATCCAAACATCATAGGTACCAATCAATTCAGAAAAAGCCCCCAATTTCATTCCCCCACACTTAGCCAAGCTGTTCCCACCAGGTAGAGAGGAAGGGAAAAGGGGAAAGGGCCATTCGCACACATCCGTCACACGCAGCAATCAAGTATTTGTCTCGATGACAACACCCCGCTTTCCATCGTTATCGCCGACTCGTGACTAGAAGACCATTTCGATTTTTTGTCTTCTTTCTCTCCCCTGCCGGTCGAGGCATCCGTGCCTCAGGACTATGGATAGTTTCCTCGCTAGTACCGGGGTTCGGTCGGCACTATTCGCTTTTATATAAAGGCTTTGGGATCGAGGGGGTACAGGATAAACGTCATGGGAAGTGAAACGTTATGACCGAAACAAGAAATCAATAAACTTATATTTAGGCGAAGGATCCTATAAAAAACTAGAAGTATGTGTGTTCTATTTATTCTCACCTGTGCATTAGTGCTCACATTAATTTGGAGTGTTGCATTTTGCCAGCAAATTTCAGTGCGTTCGTAAATGCATTGTAGTCTGCGTGTTCACTATTTATGACACTGTCGTTTGTCATTAATTTTGGATCGGTTTTAATGACTGCGATATTCTAAATAAAAAATCTAAGCTGGACAGATTATATCATAATTAATGTCTACAGGTATGTCCATGGTAAATGTACCACTAGTGTGTCCGACTTGACTGCTCTTATCAGAATGTTTGAGCGTGAATCCAGGCTTTCTGCTTGTTCTCAGCTCACCCTTTGCTTTGATGACATATTATAGATCACAGAGCCAGTCCAACAGCTATCTCCATGTACCGCATCTCTTTGGAACTCCTTGCCCGCTGCATGTTTCGCTCCATCCTACAATCTAGACTGAATTAAGAGGAATATCCATTCTACCTTAAGCCCCCTGAGTTATTTTCATCTTGGATATTTTCCTCTTGTAGCCCGTTACTAGAGTGGATTTTAAACTTTCGTTGAATTTTCCAGAATTACCGGTAGGCGAAAAGAAAAGGATGTTTACCGACAAAATTGTTTTACTTTGAACAAAAATAAAATCATAAATAGGATCCAAATAACAGACCTAAATAAACATTCTAACTACGGGGTTTAAATTCGTATAAAACATTAATAGCTATTTTCGAAACACAGCTTGGGCGTGATGGGCTCAGGCTTATAGGCTTCGTCATTTATTTTGAAAACGTGTGCTTTCGGTATGGGGGCTTCATGCAGGCAGACAGAGCCTAAGCCGAAGCCTAAAGCCAAAGCCCTGTTTTCGTAAAGGGCCATAATCGAACATGATATTGATTTGGGACTCGACTCGAATGAATCATATTATGTGGTTGCGATTTTGTAGCCTGCCACTTCCCCTCTCAAACGCCAGTATGCGCAACACGCATGCGTCCACATATAATATAATTCAAAACTTTTCGTAAAATTTCAAGTTCCGTTTGGCTGCGTAATTTGAATTATGTACTCAGGCGGCAAATTAAAGAATACAATTCGCGGAATGCTTTACAACTTTAACGGAAAGTGCAACCAAGCATCGTGTGCCGTGTAAGGGGGTTTAAGCCTCTAGATATGCACCCTTCTTCCCGGCACACAAAGTACTTTTTGTCCCAGTAACTACTTTTAAATTGTGTTGTTGCTAAAGTTACCCCATGTTTTCCCATTTCTATTTTAACCTTCCTAATGACTTATGAATGGCAGAGGGAACAGGGCTCGATTTCACAAAGAGTTAAGATGGATCCTAACTGCAAATTCATCGCAGTTGCTTAGCAAAGAGTGATGTCACAATACAAATCACTATGGTAATACTGATAACTCATCTTAAGATGAATCTTAGTGCTTTGTGAAATCGACCCCTGGTCAAACTTTCACCATCAGTTTTCATGAAACACAATTTTGCACATTAACTGCTTACGCCATTTTCTCCGGTTTCTTCCACGCACACTTACGCCCTTCTTCCCGGCACACTTTACGTCCTTTTTCCGGGCAAACGCCAATCGTTGGTAATTAATATAAATAATAAATTCATTTTCATCTTCTCGATGAACACATCATTCAACCACACGTGTTCAAAAATGTCATCGAATTTAGTGTCTATGTTTCAGTGAAGACAACGAAAATAGAAATAAAATGGGGTTTGACGTAAGATTGCGAATTTTGCATGGTGTCTGAAATAAAAGCTGTATGAGTACCGTAGGTGTATGTATAACAAGCATGCATGTCTTGTTATTCATGCCCCATCGTGCGGGTGACGTCAGTCCACCAAAGACTGCGAGTACTTTTGATAACAGAGGACAGCACTTGCAATAAATACACAAATTAAAGTTATAGAAAATACATCAAGATCTTTATGCATATGAGTGGATGCATACTTAATGAGCGTTAAGCTAATGCACTCAAAGCTATGATTATTTCAACAGCATTTTTCTAGCTCTTCTAGCGTCGTCAGTCCTGTAACGAAAGCTGTAACGACCAAGAATGGCGCTTGCTCTCAAGCAGCTGCTGTGAACTAGAAAGATGGATCAAATTATATTTCGTTTAAAGCAACGTTGCAATGTGTCTTGGTAATGCAGATGAGCATAAATTATACCTAACCAATACGCTTAAACCACTGGTACCCCAGTTTCAATTATGATCTCAATTAAATATTTACTATAAGACTACCGTATTTTCCCGCCTCCTGAGAGTCAAATCTGCCCTCAAAGAAAAGTGTAGACACTTATTGTTCTTTGGAGATATATCAATATGTTAAAAAATGACAATTCCAAGAAATGCATCGCTAAAGCTAAAGAACCCTTCCCATAGCACTCAGCGTTGAAACGCCACCCTGATTGTAGACGGCCTTCAAAACGAAAAACTAGAGCTTGCCTCCGCGGCGTCAGCAGCTCAACCGCGTTTGATTGAGGTTTCCTGTTTTGGCGCCTCATTTTTGTGACGTATGCTCTCCTTCATGTATCGTCACCTTGCCCGCAGAGTCCGGTTTTCACACTGGTTAATATGCAATATGCATACGGTGCCTCGGAGGTGCCAAATCAGACACCAGAGTGACACACGTGTTTCCGCGCGGACATTATTGCAAGGTTTTGCCGCAATGCTGACAACGCAGTTTCAATTGAGTTTTTTATTTAGTTTTTTTTTTATGGATCGTGTTTTAGTTGGAGATTTAAATCTGCCCATGGAAATATTCTTTCATTGAGTCTTCGGAATGGGAGACTATTTTGTCAAGTTCGCGAATAAGTGCTGTGCACTGATCGAAATAGCAGGTTTATGGTATCGTGGGTCACACGCAATATTATAGACGTGGTGCTGATAATCGTACGAGAAATCTGCCCAGTGCAAGCTTCATGACGTCATAAACACGCAACGAACATTAAGCCATTCTCTTTAGCTAGATTTGAATAATGTCTGGTACAATGACTTGCTTAGTCACAAGTTTAACCGTTTAAATTTGAATTCCTCAGACTTTAGAGGGAGTTGCCTTGTCACATGATTCGGGACAAGCTTGAGTGTAGTTACGTAATAGACAGTGAACACCAAAACACAATTCTGAATTAATTTGTATGGCACAATGATACCAGGCTTTGCCCACCTGGAGGTTGTTGAACAAAAGCTTGCCTCGAACCATTTGACATAGCAACTGTCTCTGTAGTCCGAGGAATTCATATTTAGTCGGTAAATAATGACTAAGCAAGTCATTCTTCCAGACTTTATTCAAATCTAACTCTCAAATGGCTTATAATTTGAGTATGAATCGGTCTTAAGGGTGTTGTTATGTGGAGATAGTTTGCATTAAGAAGTTTATTTCATTTCATTATCAACTACACAATCCTCAACCGTATACTTTTAATCTTTGTCTTTCCTGAGGAGTTTCTCTGAGGCAAACAATATTTTGCATGGTGTGTTTCGGAGAGTGTTAATTTTTTTCCATGAAAATGATATCAATGTATGACCTAATGATTTTGTTGGAGGAGTATGTTTTTTATTTGATTTGATTTATTTTTAGTTGTTTTAGGATATCATGGCAAATGTAATAAACAAAAACAAACAACCGCTATAGGCTGTTTCCTCCAAAATTTATAAAAGAAAATAAGAAAATCTAAATTTAAAAAATACAAATAAATTTTCACAGACGAATGTTATAATAACATATTAAGAATTGAGATTGTTTTGTAAATTACACTTTGAAACCATTGATGAACAGTCCACTCAAACAGGACTGGACGGATTAAACATTAATAAAAAATAATAACAGAAAGGTTATATGGCACACAGTTGCTAGCGACCGGCGCCTTTGAATGCAAAGGCGCCGGTCGCTAGCAAATCACTGTGGTTCAAACGAAAGGTTGACAAGATGAGTCTTAATATGGCTTTTAAATGATGACAGATCAGTTGTGTCCCTTAACTCATCTGGCAAGGAACTCCAGAGACGCTGTGCACACCTGGAAAAGGCCCTGTCCCCCGTAGCTTGCCAGGCGAGTTCTGGGAACAGATAATTATATTATGTGATAAAGAAGATTTAAGGCCTGGTCGCAGGTTGCGAAGTTGTAACAGGTCTTATGTGTAGGTTGGAGCTATTCAATGAAGTCTGATATATTTATTCTCTTCATTTCATTTCAGTTGGCTGAGATCCTGAAGCCCGAGCAAAACTTCTTGCTGCTTTTCCGCTCAAAGGAAGCCCCAAGAACCAGCAAAGAGTTCTACGACGTAAGTCATTTTTGTAAAACTTTTGAAACGACTCTGGTTTTATTAGGGTCAAAACCTGAGTTTGTGTATTTTGTACCCCAAATCAAGGTAACAATAAGTAGTTTACTGCAGCTATATTCCCCCCCCCCCCCCCAATAATACAATATAAAAGACTCCCGGGTCAGGATTAAGCCGGACCAGGTACCAGGAGACCTGACCCGACCCACTTCCGGCGGTCAGGCTGACCCGGAAACTGGCATTCTGCGTCAGATTGACCCGTTTCTGTGTCCAAGTTTCATAATTGAACTGCCCTGCCGACATCAACCTCCTGGGTCTCTCCCCTCGTCTTCCCAAAACTTCCTCCCCACCACCACACCAAGTACTAAATCTTATGGCTCAAAGGCCTTTTCACACACCTCTCCCAAGTAGTGGAATGCCCTACCTTAGAACAGCTGCTACCCTGGACAATTTCAAACCCAACCTCAAATCCCACCTATTTCAACTTGCATTCTCTCGTTCTTTGTAATTTTTCAGTTTTGTTAAAGCGCATCGAGATTTCCTCCAGTTATGTTTTGCGCTATATAAGATTTATCTATTATAATTATTATTATTTTTACACCGATTTCGGGTCATACTGACCCATAAAGGGGTCTGACCCCAAGGGACACGGAATCCAGGTCAATTTTGACCCTGAAGTTTTTAGAGTGTACCACAAAAGTCAAGGAAAATAGTATTTTTAATCAAGGTTTAATCACACAGGGAAAGCAACTCTTTGTTGTTCGGTATAAGATCTTAACGTCACTGTTCAACAGTGTTCAAACCGAATGCCCAATACCAAGTCACAAAAACTACGTTATTTGTTGGTGAAAAGCAGGTGTTATATTTCTGCTGGAGGTGTTTCTACCCAAGGGGATTTGGTTGTGGATCGATCGGGTTCTAATGACATCCCAGTTGGTCAAACAAACGACCTCGTATACGAGCAGAAAGTTGTTGAATGTTGCACGTGCTGTTACACCCGCAGTTTTTTTGGGGGAACCAGTGATACCTCGTTATTGATAGGCTTGTTCTCCTTTTGCCTTGCTATCCTGCCTGCAAGACCACTTAGGAGGTTCGAGGTACCTTCATAACCACACCTTAGATCCAGCTCCGGCTTTGGTTTCTGCACTGGCTTTGGTTTGGTCTGGGCTACGACTCATTGGTTCTTGCCCTAGCTGCGGTTCCTGCCAAGGTTCCCCAAAATTGAGATGGCATTCAATATTGCGCCATGCGGTGGTCTCAAAAGCCACAGTTTAAAAATGTTTAACAATTGTTTTTTCTAAAGCATTTTTATTTTAAATTTATTATTTGTTTGGGGGGGGGACATTGATATCTTGGGCAAATTGTGTTTTCCCGACGTTGAACAACCACCATATCCCATCTCATAGCGAACCCCCCCCCCCCCCCCCACCTTAAGGTTTTTCAACAAGCAAAGAGAGTCGATAATTTGTTTAATAAACGAAAGTTTACTGCCTGAGAGAAACTGCATTTTAAGAAAGTTAATATAAACATTTTATGCAAACTTTGGAAGTAGATGGCTAGGTTTATTACAGCGGGGTAGAGCTTTGTTTAAGTCTGTAGAAAAAATAACCACACAGAGGAACTATTTTCAGAGCCAACATTCGCACGTGCATCAAAGCTCATCTTTCATAAATTATTCATGCGCCAGTAATAAGCTTGTTTGCTATTTCGATGTAAAATGTCAACATTGGTGTTTATTACTCATTACAGTCAAAACGATGAGCGCAAACAGAAAGAGTGGGATAATATTTGCATGATGAAATTCGCTTTCTTCTAAATATGCAATGTAAATACAGAGCTGTCGGACTAGAATAGGTAGGGTTTCAGAAATCACCCGAAAGTATTTACGGTAAAGATTCTAAAATATAATTATCAGCAAGATTGGCTGTAATATCCACCGGGATGACCTGTGGGCTGCTGGCGTCATCATCGAACCCCAAAGTTTGCAAGTTCAAACAAGTTTAGAACGCAGTTTATTATTGAGGATATCGCCACTGTCGGCCTTCTCGCGTAAGAAACCCCGTAAATAATTTATATCGAGACGAAAATTAACTTCCAGTGCAAACAATCGACGCGACTTCTGACCGGAACGAGACGCCGATGTACTGCGTGACACTCTCGCCTTCAAAACAAAAAACGATGGTATTCATGAGTGAGTGAGCCCAGTTCCCGGACGCAAAAGCCTGTCACTTTGGCGTGACTCTTGGACAAGACATGCGACAGCAAAGACTTCAGTTGAGGCATATGAAACCAACTCGCATTAATTTTCAATGCTACAACTTTAACCCTGACCATAGCCAAGCTTTCTCAAAAGACAAACACAGTTTTTGTTGCTGTTGTTGTTTGGTTGTTGTTGTTGTTTGGTTGTTGTTGTTGTTGTTGTTGTTGTTGTTGTTGTTGTTGTTGTTGTTGTTGTTGTTGTTGTTGTTGTTGTTGTTGTTGTTGTTGTTATTGTTGTTGTTGTTGTTGTTGTTGTTGTTGTTGTTGTTGTTGTTGTTGTTGTTGTTGTTGTTGTTGTTTTGGGGTTTTTCTTCTTTTTTAAAAATTTCTTTGAGGTTTTTTTTTCTGGGGGAGGGGTAACCGGCTCATGAATCTTTTTGAAACTACCTTATTTCTCATTGTGCCGAAATTGTTGCTGGTATGAACTGTGAACACATCCCAGAACTTGCATGCTGATTTTGCGAACAGCAGTTGACACATCATCTGAAAGTGTGTATAAACAACGGACACGGTAACCAGTCAACTCGCCCCCAGCAAACTCGCCAATCACAAAGTCCCCCAATTACAAAGTCGCCCCCTCACATACAAACTCGTCCCCTCTCAAAGTCGCCCCTCACGAAGGAATGTAACAAATTGGTGTGATTGGACTTCAGGGGAACGAAAGCTATCTTGAGAAAACCAAAGAGGAATTCTGGGGAACAAAATCTCATTGCGAGAGAACGAAAGCGTATTTGTAGGGAGCGATAAGCTTCGGGTGAATGAAAGTATATTTCGGGCAAAAAATTCAAAGTCGCATTTCGAGGAATCGAAAGCTTTTTTAGGGTACGAAATCTGCTTTCGAAGGAAAGAAAGCGTATTTTAGGGAAGGAAAGCATTATTTCGAGCGAAAGGGGAAAGTATATTTCTTGCGAACAAAATCATATTTCGAGGAAACGATTGCGTATCTTCAGGCAACGAAAGCGTATTTCTGGGGAACTTAACTGTAGTTCGGGGGAAAGAAAGCGTGCATGTTCAAGGGAACGAGAACCTATTTTCTAGAAATAATCTATTTCGTTACCTAGAAAAACACACTGCGTTCACAAAATGAAAAATTATATTTTGTGAGACAAATTATATTTTCATCGAATTAAATAATATTTTGAGGAAACGAAATTATTTTGCTGGAATTTTGTGTGTCGAGAATGCAATAGAAATTTCGATTGAGTTTTTTTTTTCTTCCACCCATTAATTTTTAATTTCTTTTTCACCTGTCCCTTCAGGGGCTCCTTTTTTTATTTTTATTTTTTTCGGGGGCTCGTTTTTGGGGAATTGTTTGTCACATATTTTGTTTAAACTAATTGTACCGTCAATATAAAAGTGGTATTCCTATGTATTGACATAAATCTTATTTAATTACCAAGAAATTCGGTACAAATCGGGTCAAGGAACGTACACAGAGCATTGGAATGTTGCGATTTTGAAACAACGGATTCGATCAGCGAGGTGTACCGACTAGCAAACCCGCAAAAACGACAACGTAGTTGGTGGTCTGGCTCCCTACCCCTCCCACATGTTCATGCGCTTCCAGGTACAGCTATCTCTTGGCTAGTGGGTTTCCGTCGCGCTGTAGTACTGCCGAGATACTCTGCTTGCAAGCGACACGACTGCCCCTGTGTTACGTGTAGGTATCCCCACGCTGTGCACTGTAAGAAACGCTTCCGTTGCTCGGACTCTCTGAAATAAAATCTTACGTTCGACTTTGTTGTATTATTTACAACTTGTATCCATAATTTGAATACTTATTTTTGTGTGTCAACTACTCATGAATTCTTGTTAAAAAACAGAGTTGAATTCGGTGCAGTAATTAATGTTTATACGGCTGGAAGTAAAACTAACCCCGAAGATCACGAGGGTTATCCGAACCAAAAAAGTGGTTCGGATAACCCATGTGACCTTCGTTTTTTGAAAAATACTCAAAAACGACAAAAATTGATGGTTTATTTTAGGAAACGTTCTTCTCCATTCCTAGAAGACCTTTGGAGTCATGTTTTAGTCTATTTTGTAGCCGAAATAGCCCAACGAAACCGGTGTGTCCCTTTAAGTTCTGCTATACCAGTCCTGTTATTAGTAGAGCCTAGTAGAAATTTGTTTGATTAACTTGACCACACGGCATGCCGCAGTGGGCTACTGTGGCTAGCTTAACAACCCGTAGTCGATCTTGCTAGTGTCACCGGGGATCTTCCAGGAGTTCTTTGTTTTCCGTGCCTGCCTCGGTTTAAAATCTTATGAAAGACAAAATGGCCGCAGAGTTAATAAATTGTAACTACACTAAGTTCGTGGCATTATCAGCTTACAAGGTGCCCCTTGTTTATTAGGCTACCCTCAGGCAATGTGCACATTGGAAAAGATGCACCACCGCACCCCCCGTTTCAAGGAGCAACACTGCAAAAAGGTCATATGCCAGTGTCGTGCATGTATAAATTGGCGATTGCAAATCCTTCCGGTCTGGCAGCCGGTTGAACCAAGTCTCGTACGAGCAACAAATTCGGCGGGAATTAAGTGGCATTTTCCCGCCAAGACACGTGTCACATTTCTTAAATAGAGTCGGCCGCTGCGGGCAGTGGATTTGCAATCGGACATTTAGATGAAGGAAAACATGGAGAAGAATAGTTTGTGCTAGTCATTTTGCAAAGATCAGATTCAAAGTGTCCAATGGTTATGTTTATATACTCAGATCATGGGGATATCAATATGGTAGCAGCATATGTGCCTGGTAATTTTCTCCTATGTTTACATGATTCTCGAAAGCACACACTTTCGTAAACGAAAATACCTGGTAAGTCCTCCGCTACCCAGCGTCCCAAAAAGTCTCTCACTTAAAAGTCTCTCACTGAGCTAAGCATACAGAAAACTGTGAACCTAGCAGTCAAGTCAATCTAAGCATAGAAAAAAGCTGTGTGCCTAAAAGCCAAGACGAGCTAAGCATGACAGAAATCTGTGAGCTTAACAGTGAAGTGACGGTGGCTTGTTTAACAGGAAACTACAGAAGAAGCAAAGTCATTGAAAGCAATAACAGTTTATTTTGATGTTGAAATAATGACGGGGTGCGAACAAGACAAGTCATATTTTCCAGACCATACTCCCAATCATTGTGCAGTGAAGTAATTGTTATTAACACACGAAATAATGCCCAAATAACATCGCAGCTATGGATTAATTTTTCCCAAACAGTATCGGTGTCTCTGAATACATTATAGCAGCCTGCTCCGTTCGGAAGTGAAATTGGCGCAAAGCCTACGCCGATGAGCTAGCCCCGTCCTCGTCCCACTGCACTATGGCCTCTTTAATCGCCCCCCTGGCGCAAGGATTTCACACTTAAAACCTTTCGATCGATGTCTCTTTCCGTCAAAACTGCTCCACGTTACTGAATCCTCGTTCGGAAGTAAATCCAGCGCATCCTATACGCGTATTATTAGTTAAGTGAGTATTTCAATGCATCAACTTGAACGTCAAGTCTCGCTTTATATTACCCAGGCCTTTTTGTTTGTTCTGCCGTTAATACTTGCACGGTAAGAGGCGACACCGTCGACGAAACTATATGGTATCTATTAAATTAGGGGGCACATAGGGGTACTGCACAGGTTTGTTTTCTTTTTTTAGGGGGCACTTCTGGTCAACTAAAACCTCTGGTTTCCATTTTAATTTTTATTCTTTTAACAAGCCCCTTTTCATAGAGCTCTCTCCATTTAGTTTTTCATAGGATAATCTCATGCTGAGGTAAATATTCGTAAAAACATATACTATAGAAAATTACTATATAAAAGTTTTGTAATCATAGCATTTTATTCGGTAACTTTAAAAAGTCAAAATTTCCAGATTTCATATGGGGGCACCTGGGGGGCACAGACATCAATTTGTGCCCCCCCCCCCCCCACCCGAGGACAACAGCTGTCAAATAAATACTGTCTTGTGGTGAAGTACACAATATTGTCATTTAGTGGATTGAAATAATGGATTGAGTTCCAAAGTGAACTGCATGCTCTGTCCATCATTTTCACTGTCAGATGAACTCAACCATGTAACGGTCTAGGTGTAGTACCAAATTAGCATTTACAAGACTTGGGCATTAAAGTATATAAGCATAAAATGGTAAAATGTTTGGGGGTTTTTGTGAGCGAATTGTTTCTTACAAGAGACTAGAAATGCTCGTGTACGCTATTTGAATTTAAAAAGTATAACAGCTCTCAGCCTCGAACCTCATAACGGGGGATAGGGCTTTGCAAAGACCGAAGACTGTGTAAATCCCGCGTGGTTTCGCACGCGGGCCCCGTTAAATTGCGTGATTTTGTTTAATACGCGCGGGAGCTTGCACGGTATATTTTTTCAGACTAGGATGCATTTTTTAAGGTAATTTTTCCAGGCTTAAGATCACACGGTATTGACTGTTGAATGAGCAATTTTTGAAAACGCCAAATCGTTTTTGGTAAAAGTAGGCCTATACAGCAATCCTTCACCGATCTTGAACTCTTGGTGGCAGCAGATATGCCTCCATTACTGCGGTGTACCTGGGTGGTACTGCGCTGCCTAGCGACTGGTATAAGGTTTGGGCTACACGGTGATTATTTGATCAGTCGCGGGTTATTGGACTTTTACTTTGCAAATCGCTTAAACCCGTCGCTAGGCAGCGCAGTACCACCCAGGTACCACCGCAATAATGGCGGTATCTGCTGCCACCAAGAGTTCAAGATCGGTGAAGGATTGCTGTATACAGGATTGGTAAGGATAACAAACATAATTGTTTAATATTAGTCTGAAAGCTTACTAATTATGAAGTTCATACTAGAACCAGTTGTTGTATGAAATAATCCCTCTGACATGAATTCATATATTCCAGAAAACTGTATGTGAAAACCCCTCGAAAACTGCAACAGCTGAATTTGGTTTTTACAACCCAAATTAAGGGCAATGTATTTACATGCTGAAAATATTGTGCATGGTTTGTCACTATTTACTCCTGACTCACACAACGGGTTAAGCCCAAATTTTCACAAGTTTGTTATTTCGTGTCTGTGGTTGATCACACCGAACATGAACACCGTCTGCAACTTTTTTGTCAGCTCTTCAAATCCTGTACAATACCTTTAGCCGGGAACGATCAGGTGGAAAATTTAAAGATTCATCTGCTTGGGTAGTGATGTTCGAACAGAGACTAACCTATACTGCACTTTTTAACCAATTACTCGAATCATCTTTCTGTCAAATTAAGTAAAGAAGATCGTTGTTTGGTTAAAAATAAATCTTTTAAAAAGAAACACAAGGCAGTCATTGGTTTATTGCCGGCAAATGCTTTGGAGTAATTGAGCGTCATACAGAAATTAACCACACACCAGAGCTAAATCGTTCACAAAACAGCCGTTGGCCAAACGTCGCAATCACTTTTTAACTCTTGAGGGCGAGATGAAATGAAAATCTCCTAACATATCATTTGAGACATACAACAGTCACCTGTCGTCCGTCAGCCGTCGCTTTCTTTCTCCCTTGACAATTAGATAAATTGAAGCCTGTTCACGGCTATGCTTGATTACCGCTGTGTACAAGACCTCCAATTTGAATCCAGGATCCTCGCGAAGAGACTGAAGGCATGCAGGCACACTGCCGCAGCATCAACATCTGAAAACGAATTCATATTATTCAATTAGCTCCAATCTAAACCACCTCCATCTAGAGTTTGACCATCACGCGTCCCTTTATGGCGAAGGCAACCAATTAGGCCCCCGTATTACATCTAATTAGATCCCATAAAAGAGAAATAGAACGATTGCGATTAGGATTCAGGCCGATAGCTTGGGAGGTTTTTTGGGGTGAAGGGATTGTTGAAGAAACAGCACTATCTATTTGTGATGTAATTGCAACACCACTGGCACCTAATTGGGTCTTGTAATTATGACCAAATCGGTTCCGATTAGAAGGATTCGGAATCAAACATTGGGATCGATTCTTGGGCTGCTTTGGTGAAGAGTCATAATTATAGTTTAGAAGGGGAAAACAATTATTTGTGTTTTTATCTGCATCCGTGACATGCGCGAGAGGTCCAACATTATAACCAAGTGTTAAGTTCAAATTAAAATAGTTGAGAGAAACTCTGTGTACTGGATCAAGAAATAGGTATTTCTTTAATGTATTCATTTTAATCTAGAAATTGGTTTACGGATGAGAACAATCCATAGAGTTTTATAAACTAAATGGCATACAAAATCATGTGACTCAGACCGGCAAGAAGCATTTTTTGGCCATTGAGAAAATGGTGCAGACCCATCGTATAGCACAGGTCACGCACCAGCTCACAAAACCAACATTTGTAAAAAGAAATTTGTATGTAATTTACCCATAGGAATTCGAACCCATGGTGGGCCAGCGATATACGTGTGTGTAATTAGAGTGCTTCCCTCTAGTTATATATAGTATGGAGCAATCTCACAGATGTTAAAAGATCTTACTCTAAATGTTTTATGTGAATTCTTCCTTGAATTATACAGATCACTTATTATTAGAGGTGGCAGGTGTGGCTATGATCCCGATAATTAACATACTATTTATAGGCCTGCAGAGGAATAGTGTAATCTATATTAAAATCACATGTTGACACTGCATAAATTAATAACGCTGCATAAATTAATGACGCTGCAAATAAATTAGTTCCATTGCTCATTTCGTTTGTTCCGTCACCCTCACTGTAAAAGACTGTCTGCACATTTGGTGGTAATCTTGCCAATAATTATTAACTCGCGCACAAGCCTGTGATTTGTGATCAATGTTTCCTAATTTCAGAATTTGCGTCCAATGTTCAGTTATCTCATTACATCCTCAGAGCGGAGTGGTGTGAAGTTGCTCTTTTATTAATAGTATTATATTTTACTAGTAGTGAAACCAAGGATGCCTTATATTAAGTGAACTTAATTACACAGTAGCTCGCAAGCCTGAGGAAACCTGTAAACAAGGATGCTTGCTACATCACATGTGAACCAGAAACAATGCAGTTAACCCCAATACTCTTCCACGATAAGTGTTCTAAGTTCTTTTACACGCACTACCAATCCTAGTGCATCCGAAGAGGAAAGCTATGATCAAGTATCGTGCTCAAAGACGCAAGTGCCACGACAAGGACTCGAACCCACGCTCTGCTGATCAGAAACTCCAAAGCTCGGTACTCTTAATCCCAGTTGCGATCAAACATTAAGCTCTCCATTAGTTGAAAAGTACAGAGTCGGTAAACTCTCAAATGCAACAGTCACGTAGACGGGCTTCGTCTCCAAACCAAATTAATTATAATTGTTTAACATTAACATTGTAACCAAATTAAAACTTGGGATGAGGATGCGTTTTTTTTAGAAGCCCCATTTGCGAAACACCCTAATTTGTGCAACCATTACTATAGGCTCAATGGTAACATGAACATAATTGTTTACATGTTACCGGAAACTGAGGACAAGTCTTATTCTCCGGTTTTCGTCGTTGATTTGTAAAAAAAAAATTAACTTCATTTATTTCATCGCTAAATTTTACTTTCCCAACAATTTAATATAACTTCTTAGAGCCATAAACCACGTTAAACTGAAGTAGGCCTATTAGAAGAAACAGAATCGTGCACACGTAAAACTTAATATGGTTGGGACCAACTTGTCCCGGAAGTTCAAATACGCGCGAAACTTGCACAGTCTATTACAGAGTAACGGAACAGGCAATTCCAACTGCCATTTTTTTCGAAGAACAAACAATATTTCGTAGGTTTTTTGGGTGTTTTTTTTTCGCTCAGCAAAGAATTCGAAGGAAACCGGTTG
Source organism: Leptasterias polaris (assembly GCA_037783415.1). Lineage (NCBI taxonomy): Eukaryota > Metazoa > Echinodermata > Asteroidea > Forcipulatida > Asteriidae > Leptasterias > Leptasterias polaris. Next base: position 340,801 of record JAZGTN010000126.1, read on the forward strand.
CAACAATAAATATCATGTGTCGTTTTGGCTGATATCATGTTCCCACTAGGCAACATTTTTCTGTAATTAATAAGTTTTGTGCTCACGATATTTGATGAAATTTGTCATTGTTTCGTTACTAATCCCACCGTTGATTCTACGGCATTTTCCCGAACACCAAGTTTTGTTCTCCTGAAGACGATCAGAGCATACAGTTCGAAACGTTGTTACACCATCGGTTTGTTTCAGACACACATCTTTTGAGATTCATTACAAAATATTACAGCTAAATAAGTTCTAAAATTGTGTTCCCACCATACGAAGTTTCATATCCTATACTTATCTTCATCACTTCCCTGTAAACAAACTTAATTCCTTCAATAATGTCTTCTGAATTCTAGATTTGGTTAAGATATGACGTAGACAGGGATGGCTTCATCGACAAGAGCGAGCTAAAGGTAAGAGTACTCTCGGAACACACTCCCGATGGGACTGAACAAACAGACTGCACACGAATTAGCATTTACATCAGACGGCTGAAACGGAGCCTACGTAATCCAGAACCTGGGACGCAAAGTTGGAGAAAAAACAAACCATCTTTTCAAGATTTTAGAAAAACTTGATGGGATTTGCCCCCAAAATCTACTATAGGGCCTTTTAAAAGTTCGATTCCTGTAATAAGAATTGGTTAAAGATGAAGGGATAAAGAGGTTTTTTAAAGGTGTGTTGTAACATCCAAAATAATATTCTTCGTCTACGATTCATTAATTATATCAAGTAAAGAAAAGTACAGTTTTGTAGATGTGTGTGTGAGGCAAACCCAAACCACACGCGAGGATTCGAACCAGGGTCCACGAGATGCTTGATATCCACTTAAATTGACATCATTCTCAATTTTCTATCAAATTCTTAAGTTTTCTACTTTACAAAATTCAATACATTTTCAGGTCAGTTTACATTGTCGACAAAACCAATCAAAAAATTCATTTCTTAATTTTTTTTTATTCAAGTGTTGCGTTTTGTTCTGTTACATATATATTTTTTTGATGAATCTACAAGAAAGCATTTGCTAAACTACGTATTTTAACTTTAACACTAAATTTGTTTTACGTCTTTTCTAGAACTTTTTGAAGGACCTCAGTACCGTAGAACTTGGCGAAGAGAAGTTGCAGACCTACACAGACGCAATGGTGAGTGGTAGCTCTCTTTAAAAAAACACAAAAAACCGAATTTACAGTCATTTTCAGTCAAGACTTCATCACAAACAAACTGAGTTTACAGTAATTTACTGTCAAGATTTCACCACAATATTATTCAAAGGTGTAAGCCAATCATTGGAAGTTTTTAAATATATATATTTTTTAAATGGTGTATTAGATAACTCTAGTTAATATTGATAACAAATAGTATATCTATAAAGTCATTGTATCTGGACTGAAGAAATGGATTGATTACATTCGAATGTTGCAAAATTGCATGGTGCGACTTTCACTGATTCGAAAGATTTCTTTAAGTAAAAACAAAATATGCAAAATGTATGTAACATGCAACGTTGTTTATAATTCGATGATTATCTCACGTCCATCAGTCATTATACATGACTGATGGACGTGAGATAATCATCGACGGATTTTTTGTGCAATACCTTCAATGAAAGCTTGAACTTTCTTGAATCTATAAAATTGTCTACCAAAATGTTAATATAAAACAAATATGAAAAACTTAGTAACTCTAAGGAATTCCGAGTCTATAAAACCTTCGATAGACCTAGTTCGTGTATAATTAAAACAGTCACAAACCTTTCTTTAAGAATTCAGGGTTCTATTTATCAGTCATTTTGTTTAACTTTTTCAAAATACCGAGACAGAGGCTTGCCTTAACATCAATTCCCATGTGTTTTAATGTAAACTGGCGTGCAACCACGATGATTGTTTAATCCGAACACAGTAAAGTCGGAAGTTTTACCTGCCTATTGGCAAGCTTTACTGGTGCAAAGTACAGAGACCGCCATGCAAAGGGTGTGATTATGTTCTGATGTTGTTTTCAAATTGCAAATGAAAACGAAGGGTACCGCACTTTAATTTCCTCCTAGTCGAAAGTAAATCGACGTTACAATTTAAGGCTGCGTTTTATAATATGAGGTTTATTGCTTTTGTGTCAGAGGTATAACTTGATGATTTCGACTTAAGGGTTGGGTCATTCAAAGATATCAACGTAATACTAATATATAGGCAAAATTATAAAGAAAGCTACAGTAGAAGTCACGTGTGAACGTTTTTATAGCTGAATACATTGACTACTTGCTGAAATAATAGCAACAAACTGTCACGGTATTTTCACAAGATCGTCGAATAAATCCATCTACGCGTTCAGAGAGGTGACAGTGGGTACCAACTGCATATATCTGGCCGCAGCATTTACGGACACCATCCCTTAGAAATCTGAAAAACGGTTCAGGCATGAATCGTTTTTCAGATTCAAATGTTTTTGGGGTGACAAATTATCCAAACCATGATATTAGTTCGAAAGAAATCTTTTCTCAGAACAGTTTATGCTGTCATCAGCTTCTCACCAAGTGAGTTTTAATGGTCATTGTTCTTTGTTTCCAAGAAGAATGCTTCGGTAAAGTATTTACAAGGAGATCTGTTTTTATTATTTGATTTTTTCAGCTCAAATTGTTTGATGTCGACAAAGACAACAAACTAAGCTTCAAAGAAATGCTAAAGTAAGTATTTATGTTATAATGTTTGGTTTAATATAGAGTCTTGCATAGTTGCTTAGTTTAAAAACAGAAACGTCAAATTGAAGAGCCGGTTAAGCTGCCAAGTTGGTCTAGAAGCCAGGTGGTTGAATTGCCGGAGAGGCCTTTAGTAGCTTAGTTGCTAGACTGGTTTGTTGCCAGGCTTGTTTAGTTTACTAGGCCAGTTTAGTTGACACGCTTGTTTAGTTATCAGGCTGGTTTAGTTACCGGGCTGGTTTAGTTGCCAGGCTGGTTTAGTCATAAGCAAGTTGGTCTTGCTTAGTTGTCTGGCTGGTTTAGCTGCCACGCTTGTTGAGTTGCCGGGCTGGTTTAGTTGTCATGGGCTGGTTTAGTTGACAGGCTTGTTTAGATACCAGGCTGGTTTATAGTTGTCAGGCTGGTTTAGTTACCGGGCTGGCTTAGTTGCCAGGCTGGTTTAGTCATAAGCAAGCTGGTTTAGTTGTCTAGCTGGTTTAGCTGCCACGCTTGTTGAGTTGCCGGGCTGGTTTAGTTGTCATGGGCTGGTTTAGTTGACAGGCTTGTTTAGATACCAGGCTGGTTTATAGTTGTCAGGCTGGTTTAGTTACCGGGCTGGCTTAGTTGCCAGGCTGGTTTAGTCATAAGCAAGCTGGTTTAGTTGTCTAGCTGGTTTAGCTGCCACGCTTGTTGAGTTGCCGGGCTGGTTTAGTTGTCATGGGCTGGTTTAGTTGACAGGCTTGTTTAGATACCAGGCTGGTTTATAGTTGTCAGGCTGGTTTAGTTACCGGGCTGGCTCAGTTGCCAGGCTGGTTTAGTCATAAGCAAGCTGGTTTAGTTGTCTAGCTGGTTTAGCTGCCACGCTTGTTGAGTTGCCGGGCTGGTTTAGTTGTCATGGGCTGGTTTAGTTGACAGGCTTGTTTAGATACCAGGCTGGTTTATAGTTGTCAGGCTGGTTTAGTTACCGGGCTGGCTTAGTTGCAGGCTGGTTTAGTCATAAGCAAGCTGGTTTAGTTGTCTAGCTGGTTTAGCTGCCACGCTTGTTGAGTTGCCGGGCTGGTTTAGTTGTCATGGGCTGGTTTAGCTGCCACGCAGGTTTAGTCTGAGGGTGACGATACATTTATGTTTCCATATTATGTCGTTTGTAAGTTGCTGCATGCAAAAGCAAGATATTTTTTTATGTCGAAAACAATTTATAACATGCGTGCCCGTTATGAGATTACATTACTGAACTTACTGAAATTATCGTATGATTTTTTTGTAACAACAAGGCTCCACCTGCTTCTGTTATATGATAACTGAATGAGACGTGTCCGCTTGCTCAGTTATTCCAACTGGGAAACAAAATAGCAGATAAACGATGCAAAGCTCCCCTTTTAGAAATCTAAGAGCACGAACAGACATCTTCGTTAGTTGACAAGGAGACAATTTGGCCGAATTTCCTATTTTGTAAGCCCCAGGGGACCTTTTCAAAATGAGACAAAACATTTCCCGCTAAATTTCATAGACACTGTGCTACTAAGTGACTTGTATTTATTTCCATAAACAGACTGGTGCCTGTGAAGGAGAACATTTTCTTGCAGTTTGAGGTAAGTGATTAGCCTAGAAACTAGATATACAGTTGTAGATTGTATCTACTTTGCATTGAATCATTACACTGGGTTATATTTGGGGTGGGGGACGAAGGGGCACCAGTCATCTCCGATTTGTTTCTGTGCCAGTATTACAGTCGATTACAATATCTTCTCTTTCCTATTTCTGACACGTACAACCCCCTAGCGTCTAATACGAGTCGCATCTCTTGTTGATTGGGCTGCATAAATTATGCAAATTAGATCCTCTCCTCGAATATTTAATAGTGGAGGGAAATATGATGCAGCAGGATAATGTCATGTTGCAGGTGCTTGTGATTTTTAGTTTGCTCACAAAGTGCGGGAGTAAAAAATGTTTTCAGCGTGATGTTTGTTTGATTGGTCCATATACGTGGGTTTTATTTTTTATTAATTTGTTGAGACAACCTCTGTTAAAAGTGACTTTGATTTACTTTTTTTCCTAAAGAAATTAATTAACAATCAGTGGAATTTATTGAAGTACTTGTTTCTCTGCAATAAAACCCCTTCTGCATTTGACCGTCTCTCCTTGAATAATAAATGATGTCTTAACCTATAAATTGAGAGCAATGTTATAAAAAGTAATTCTTCTCCTCCTTGCCAAGGTCCTCTTCAAATCCTCTGAAAACTTTTTGTTTTGATATCAATAACAAAGTCAGTGTTCTTATTTCAGAGTTCGTTTTTGGAAGCAATGTTAGAGGTGGGTTGGCAAAGACATGAACCTCTCTCCGCCTGGACAGTGTTCCCTTTATTATTGTATATAGCTTTCCACACCGATCTTGACAATTAAGTTTTTCTTTGAACGTTCCTTTGTTTTGCCTATGGACCTTTGAGTCCCGTTCATATTTCCACCATTTCTGGGGGGTTAATTATTTTTAAAGTTGTTACACCCTGTCATTTGAAGAGAGTATTTTTTTAACAAGTGCGGGCACGGTGCACAGCATGCATGTTTTGTTATAGTGAAGGATGGCAGTGGAAGTTGGTGAATTTATTACAATCTTTCTCAGAGAAAGTTACAGTTATATTGTAGTGATTTGACAGCGGCCTATTGATTTGAACATATATTATTAAATACCTCAAAATGGACATTTTTGAAAATTTCTGGTCAAATTTGTTTTAGACGCTTATCATTCAGGAGCATTTATGCCAGTCTGCAACAAGCTGTGGGAATTAAGCAGAGTATGGCTGTTCATCAGGGATAAGCATTTACAATGAAAACGCCTTTTAAATCCTAACAAGTTGAAATTTCACTGTTCACTGTCGTACTCCGGGGACTCTCCACTTGGGCCAGTGAGAAATAGTTAGTCAAATAATGTACAGATAATAATTGTTCACAGTTAGTTGTACCAGTCGAAAACTGGACAGCTGTCCAGTTTCAAATGGTATGTCATTTCAATTCACTGGCACCAATATCAGCAATGTGACCTATATATATATATATATATAAACACGTGTAGTGTCGTCATGGTTTGACTTTTGACCCCAGCGGTTAAATGTTCACATCCTGATTTGCATAAATTTGAATTAGAAGTGACGTCGTGGTATCTTTCAAAACCGATGTCATGCACGTTTGTTTCGCGTCTCAAATTTATGCAAAACAGAATGCGTACGCATACCGTTAACGGGTCGGATGTTGGATCGTTTTGTTTTTTTACTGGACACCAGACGACACATCAACTTATACAAATGGAAACTCCATTGATATCCTACACAAAAGAAACAATGTGCATAGGTCAGGGACCAAACAAATCCAGCATTGAAATTGCATGCAAAGTAAAAGATTATTGTTTACACAAATGGCAGACTTGTGAACGTGGCCCAGTGTTAACACCTCACAAAAAAACTCAGGTCTCATCCGTGATTTTTCAAATGATCTCTCTTTGTTTCAATCGGCCGATCTGTTCACTGCCAGCTACTCCTTACTCTTACAGCACTATAGACACAAGATCCTGTAACGTTTGTCTTGATATCTTGTTTTATATTCATGTTATTAGTCTCTGTTACAAGGTAATTTACCCGATCCAAGTAAGCACCTTCTTCCCACAGTAAGTGTAGACCCCCCTCTCTCGTCAAGTTTGACCCCGGTGCCGTCCATTTTTGTATACCGCCCAAGACATCTCTGTAAACCCATACAGGAAAAAACATCTAAAATGTTTGTATCTTTTAATTTGTGGCACATCATTTGTCTTTTTCCTGTACGGGTTTCTTCTCATCCCTCAACTCTTTTTTGGTTACCATGTCAACTCATCAGATTCCCCACGTTGTAATCATTGTTGATTGGTACCCTTCTTCCCGTTGTGACGTCGATGTGGGACAGTTACAAGGGATCAATGTAGACTCATCAATATTTCTTTCACGTGTCTTTTTAATGCAATGTTAATCATGTTTGTGTTGCGAGGCTGATCGTTTATTATCAAATCCGGTTTCTTGGCGCCACGGTAGATTTGAGAATAATAAATAAACAAAACAAAGAAACGAATTTATCCAATTCAATCTCCGGGAGGAAACCACTGCATTGGTGTCCCGTCATCAGAAATGGTTAGCATTGGAGTAAGTATTATACTGTAATGTGTCGACCATTATTGTATGCATGTGATTCAGTGCCCATGCATGCTATTCAAGGCAAATACAGATACCAGCGATGGTGGGCACCAGTAACCAAACATTCTGAAACACTCACTCATCAATGTGAAGACACAAGACTTGTTCGCCTACCAATGGTTGATGTTTAGGGGGGATCAACTTTAAATCAATGTTTTGACTGGTGTTTTTATTTATTTTTTCTGTTTTTATTCCATTCCATTGTCTGTAATGGCGCTCTATCATTGTGTGCATGCATCAACCAGGGATCACTGGGAGACAAAGGAGTAAGTACATAAGGTATAGCGTGCGATTTATCGAGACTCAAACAGTCGTATACTGTGGGCACATGACGCGTTGTGCAAAGACCTTTCAATAAAACGCTGCGAATCTGTGAAAAGCCAAATCTTTGTTTACACCAAATTCATCGAAAAACTCTTTCAAAAAACTTCACATTGCAACAGTGTTATTCAGAAAAACACATGTTTTAAGCGACACTGGTTCAATACATCTGAATTAACTGAATTGTTTTATAGTACGACATGATTGAGTTTGGATACAGTTTCTTATCGCCGCTTCGTTAAATATTTTTTCAAAGAACATATCTGGTTTACAACTGTGTAGGCCTATGTACTTCTTTTCCATTCTAAAACCCTAAAATTCACAACTTCGGGGGCTATTGGGTCTATCTTTACATTTTTTTCAATCTTGACGATCTGAACAATTCTGCAGAATGATTGTCTGTTATTCTCTTATCTACTACTGTTTATCTATACAATTTGCATCTTTTAGATTCGTTTTCTGTCGAACATTTAAAAGCATATATCAACCTTCATTTCATTCATGATCTAATGTCGATTAAAGTGTCGATCTTTTTAAAGGATGTTAGTTTGAGCCTTAAGTCGACAGCATGGGCAGTGAAATACAAAAACTGTATCCATTGTTGAGCTCAGTGGAGTCGACTCCAATCGACAAGTGGTGTCTTTGTCGACATACACTTGAAATGGGCGTTCTGCATCCTCAGTCATTTGCACGGGTATCCTGTGCCCATGGTATCGTCATATCTTCATTTCCTTTTTGGATTTCTTGACTCTGGCTTTCCGTTCTGCTGTTCTATTTTGTTTTCATTCAAAGTTAACGCTTCTGTTGAGTTTTCATGCGCTTAACATTAACTTGAGTTATCGCTTCACATGCTTTTGTAATTGTGTGTAGGTCGTTTGTATAATTGTACGTGTGTTAAACTTGCACAAGTCTGTTGTCTACGTCCGTGCGTAGAATGATTGTGTATCACCACTGTGAAGTCGTACACGAATATGGTTCTTTCAATGTTATAACAATATGTGCAATTACTTATATTCTAATTATTGATAATTATTTAACAATGCCCACGGTCCCATTGATAATGCTAAAGGTAGTTTTGAAATTAGACTTGCACTTAATAGCTACTTGCCTAAACGAACGTTACACGTGCCGTGCACTGCATGATAATGCGGACAGGTTAGGTGCATGGTATTAGCTATGGAGCTTCTGAATGGCCCACGGTCCCATCCCCCCGACTTTTTAACTTTTCTCAACGAATAATGATAAAACAGGGTTGTCCCCTCGGGAGCACCGTAGATTTGTTCTCTTCTCATTCGACTGAATGATACGTGTCGCTACTGTGGTAAGTGATAAACGACAAATCCACTTTGGCCTCTTAAGAGCTCCATAGTAAAGAGCGAAAAAGGGGGGAATTTTTTAAAAGGAAAACGGCCTCCATAGTAAGATAAACTGAAAAAGAAGCCAAATTAGTGTTTCCTTAAATAATTTGAGCTTTTCATTTATTGTTATTATTATTATATATATATATTTGTTTATCCTCCTTGGTTTTTGTTATGAAATCTAGACATAAAAAAATGCACTCTTTTTGGAATCTGAGATTAATTTGTGAGCTTGATAAAATATTCTTCCCTTGAATTTTTCGCCTACTGCGTCTCTTTAAAACCCATGATAAACGAAGGTCTTTATCTGTGAAAGTATACGGCAAAACTACGTGTACAGTTGTCATCATCCAATGTGGACTTGGTTGGAAGTGTGATTCATTGTTGCAACCGTCCGTAGAGCATACAATTTAGAAGAAGAAAATATTGACGGCTCGTGTTGTTTCTTGTGCCATTGGCAACTCCTCATGGTTAGGGTTCGTTTTCATCCTACGCGCAAGATTTGTACTATCATTATGTGGCTCAATATTAATGAAAGCCTGAAAACTCTGTCCTCCTCGGATTCTTTCGAAATGAACATTATTCCTTTCGATTTGATGCTTACGGAGCTTCAGGAATGTCAAACCACTTTAATATCCAGATAACGAGATAATTTATTTCGTCGAGATGACTCCTGAAACTAAAGAAGTCAACTTACCATTTCAGTTTCAGTAAGTTGTCTTGGTGAGATTTATTATCAGGACAGGTCGACATTTTAGTTTCCGTAAGTCGACCTTGCCAGATAAATTACCACTTAGGTCTACATATTATTAGTTTTTTAGTAAGTCGAATCTGCCAGATAAATTACCATATTAATCGACATCTTAGTATGTTAGTCGACACTGCCAGATAAATTACCACGTAAGTCGCTATATATGTTTCAGGAAGTTGACTCTGCGAGATAAAGTACCGCTTAAGTCGACATGTCAGTTTCAAATAGTTGACACTGCGAGATAAATCTGGATAAGTGGTCTGGCATTCCTGGAGCTCCGTAGGTATTAGAAACGCCGTTTAAATTTGAGAAGTTCGGAGAAATCGAGCAGGTAAAACTATTTGTTGCAGTTCGGGGGGGAGGGGTTAAGATGTACGTTACGTGTACCATTATGCAAACTTATATGTCCCAAAATTGAGTTGTTTGAAAAGTTCCACACGTTTCTCGCGTTAACGTTGGCGTAAAATAAGTGCATCCAAACCTCTGATCAATACAATAATCTTCCAATGTCCTTTAAAGGTACAATCGAAGGACTCTGCAAAGTTTACGTTTTGGGATGAAATATAATTTTTGAATTCAACTAGTACTTGTTGTTAGGATTAATAATGTGTAGATATCTAATAATGGTCAATCCTGTAGTATTTGATCACCCTTTTCACGCATTCGACTTGACCTAGTCCTTTGCATGTCTGAAGGTGTTCCATACTTGCTCACAAACGCACCTCATCTGAAAACTTGTACACATTCATATACATTAAATATACATATTTATATAACTTGACTATATCTTGTGATACTATTGGTCTCTTAAACCTTTACGAATAATCTCCTCTTATTCTTTATTTCTTATTTTTATACTTTTTTATTCCATTTGTTATCAATCTCTCCAAAAGTCAAAGTGTTTGTGTTTTATACTTTATATAATTTAGAGCAATTTAGGTACGGGCCCTACCTCTACTTAAAACAAAACAATGACAAAACAAACTAGTCAGCACCATGCAATATTATTAATTGCTTTCGCCGTAAACTGCACTGCTGAAAGGTAATTTAGAGCCTCGCAATTCTTTTTACTAAGTTCAAACAGTTGTAAACAATAAATCATCTGGATAAAAAACTCAAATCCAGATCATAAGAACTCGTTTAATAACAAGTGTTTACTGATTTCTTATGCGATGCAGAATTTCAGAACCAAAATGGCTACCATGCAATTGTATCAAAGTGGTTGAACGTGGGAGTTTGTTTTTTGTCCATGCATTTTGTAGAGACAACTCATTAACATAATCTAAGACGTACCTTTTCAAATGTTTTGTCTTTAACAGAAGAAGGTGAAGGTGTCCAATGAGGAGTTCCAGAGAGTTTTTAGTCACTACGACAAAGTAAGTTTAGTCAAACACATAGAAATAGAACCCGGAGAACGCTGAGTGCGTCATTGTGCGTGCGGTTTCGTTGTGAGACCATTTTTATGAACGCGCGTACGCCATTTTTTTACGCGTGTATGGCAAAATTAGCATATTACGGTCTGTGCGTTGCCATTTTTGCCATACACGCGTGTCGCGTGGTATCGATACGCCGCGTCCACAGACGACACAGAGGACGGTCGAGCTCAGCGTTCCCCGGGTTCTATTTCTATGGTCAAACATAATGTGCTCTGTTTTTTGGTGTTTTTTTTCTTCATTTATTACAGTTTACCACCGGTGTTCCAACTGATTTCACATTACTTCATATTAATTTAATATTAAAGATATTATACAGGATTGGTAAGGATAAAGGGTATCGTTGGTTGATTTTAGTCTGAAAGCGTACTTGTTATGACGAAACATTTTGTCTGTGAAATATTTCCCCCTGAAATGAAGTCATATCTCGAGAAAAATATATCTTTGAACCTCAACAAAAACGCAACGGCTGGTTGTGGTTGTTACAAATAAGGACTATGCTGAAAATTAAGCATGGTGGTTTTTCACTGTATTCTCCTTTCTGGTTATGTCATTGACAGGATCACAACAACGTTATCAGTGGTGACGAACTTACTGCTTTCCTCAAGGACTTGGTGATTATTCATGCAGAACCGGTAAGAAATTTAAGAACCCCAAACCTCCCAAATCAAAGGACTGTATGATGTTCCATTGACCCAATTGACCTAACGGCATCACCACAATAATAGTTGCTGCGCCATTTTGGGGGTCAATTTCCCCGCGTGTTATACAGTGTAGTGCAAGGGATCTGATTTACAAAATGCAGTGAAATTTTATTTATTGTCCATGTTCAGGGGCCATGCCAGGAAGAGACGTTAAAAAAGTGCTCCAGGGACATTCTGGCAATGGTGGACAAGAATAACGACGAGAAGATCTCACAGAATGAACTCAAAATGTTCCTCGGGGTCACGGCCGAGGACGCATAGTCACCTCTGACCTTTGTCCTTTGATCTTTTCACATTTTTGTCCGTCACTTTTTGCCGATTCCTTAGTCGCAAGGGATTATGGGTAGATAACGTAGTGAATAGACGCACTTAAAAAAAAAACTTACAATATATATGGATGACACTGACTTAAATCTATAGCTATATACATGTAGCACCTTGCCTTCAAAATTACATAGTATCGATTATATAAAGTATCAAGCGGCCGGTTATTCGGTTCTCATGTTTTTCGTATTAATTGTAGCATTGATATACATAAGATATATAAGAAATATTATAAACTTTGGAAAGAATAACTTTTATCAAAACTAGTTTGACTCTTGGGTATTGTAGGGCTAGAGTAATCAGAATAACATATTTCAGCATTTAAGAATGTAGCGTGTATGGCGATCGTAGAAGCTGACGGGATGATCGGGCGGCTATTTTTGTCTTTCAAATGGACTGACGTCATCGCATACTTGTATGTACATGCTTACAAGCTGTTATTTTGGTTTGGTTTTACGCAGACGTTAAGAATTTTGATGACAGTCAAAGCTTCACATTGACGGTACCCGATCAAAGCCAAATCTCGCACAGCTTGCGAGAACCCGATGCATTGTTAAAATAATATCGTTAGTATTACTTTTTTTTATATTTCCTAAGTCTTTATCATAAGAAAGCTGGACAAACTTTCTTTTGTTTTTACAATCTCATTATTCCTCTTTTTAAGCACAGTTATATCTTTTTGCACCGTTTTGATGTTAATGCGCACTTAAAGCGTATTTTTTAAACTTAACATATTTTACCCATCGCTTTCTAAGTGTTCAATTAATTTTTCTAAAATTTTTAATTTTATTACGGTTTACTGAACTTATTTTCCAAATTACTTTTCGAATCAACTGAATTTGTCTATTCCAATGATTTCTCATACTTTATCATGACTGATGTACTAACACAAATTTCAACCAATTAGAACACCACGACGTTCAAAGTGCAAACAACGCCCTCATTGAGGTCGAAGGAAACCTTACCATTGGCTGAGAGTTGTGCGTAGCGCGTACACACGTGCGAGTTTTAGCATTAGTTTCCATGCATTATGCTTATTACATTCACGCATGCGTACAGAATCTATTGGTTGGCAAATGCCATAGAGTTGTGCACTTTGGGCAAACTCTCAGAGTGCAGTCAGAATCCTGGAAGTAAATTGTTCCAACATTCCTCACCAATTATCATTCCATCATATTTTGTATGCCTTTGATATTTTTTTCCCTTTGCTTTTTGTAAAGGGTATTTATATAATATGTATATCAGTTTAATTACGTAATGTGTTACAAGGCGCAAGCCATGCTGAACTCTCTATCAAAAAAATGTAGGCCTACTATAAATGATACATTATTCCATCACCATTTGTGTGTGTTTATTGATTCATTCTGCATTTTCAAGACAAGAAAGGTTCACAATTGTTTGTCATTTTTTCCGAAGTAAACTCAGAAACGCAAGTTTGACTGTCAATCATCAAAATTATTCATAGCACAAAAGCAGCAAAGCTGAAGAAAATTTGAATTACTTTGAAATTCACGACTACGAAAATACTCTAGGTCATTGGCGAAATTGGTAATGCAAAGAAACCGACTTGAGGGAAGACTATTAGATGCATTATCGTCGATAAATTTACAGTAAGCGAACACAAATTCAGCCCCGGCATTATTTCCACCATGTACTATTTTGCGGTGACACTGAGCTGTAGATTTTGCATACAAACCTCATTTTACATCGAAGATGCGGGCGCCTGGATGAATTAAAGAGCCCGAGCCCGAGGCTACAACGTCAGTCAGCGATGACGTTTCCGTAGAGTGCTGTAGGGGGGCCTAGTCTTCTCTCGGGTTTTCCCGAGTGTCAGTAATGGTTTCTCGAGACCACACATAGGCTAGAGCTATGTTGTGAAATGTAGAATTTCTAAACCTTTTATAACCATCTAAACAACCGCATTAGTGATCAGGATTCGGAATGTTGTTTCTCTTGGACATACAACATCACAGTTCGTGTATTAAAGAAACAAGTGATTGTATATTTAAATTTAATGTACTTTTTGCTAATGTATTAACATTTAAGCTTACTGTGTTTCGGAGTAACCGTATGGAATATTATGACAATGAAAATGCTATTGTGATACCTTTATACACAGGATAACCAAGTACTGCCATTTTGAACTGATGTGTGTACAGGAAACTGAAAACGAGGCTTAGCATAAACCTCGTTATCGAAACACATCTTTCTGCCCCTGATTTCGTATATTCACGCATACCCATTGATGAATGATGTGATGTATGGCAACGAATTGCCAGTTGTGGTTCTTATCATAATTGAGTGTTTTACAATTTTGACTCGGAAATAGTTCAACTACGGTGTCCGATCCAGGCCATTGTTAATGTAAAAACACTGATGCATGTGTCACGCCAAAGGTCCCTATGATAAAATACAAACATAGCTTCGATGTATCTGGTTAGAGGTCTCGTGATCAATTCAATTTTCAAAAAGCTGGTCCAGCAAAATCTACGTCAATATCAAAAATAGAGGGTGTTGTGTCGATGTCAAAAGTATGGCAGGTAATGTACAGGGGCCTACGGTGTCTCGGCCAATCCAACAGGTCGATAATTACAATGCTGAAACTACACAGCCCTAGGCCAGCGGGAAGGGGCACCTTGAGCCGACACAAGAAGGACAAAGTGCAGGCTCGCCGAAACCACGATCGCTATTACATGATTGTTTTGGTTTTTTCCCTGTTCTGGTGAATGATAAGTTATATGAATTCATCATTGCATCCCAGTCCTGCCGAGAATCCGCATTTAAAAAGTTCGCGACACCAAACAGCCGTGACAAGAGACAAGAGACGTGCGACGTGCTTCTTGTTATCCGTGTATAAAGGTATTGATAATGGCTAAAAGGTAATCTTGTATACAATATCATCAAAATGGAATACCTTGAAATCTAAGTAAATATTTATCTTTTTTGATCATTGTTATTAACGTGAAGAACGAACAAGCTCCAAGCGGGCTATGTTGAGTTGCCTTCTCGCTGTTGTGGGCGGAATAAATCATGTCGTTAATTCTTCAGACTTAATTTGGTGTTCCTTTCTCTTTCATTTTTGGTCCTGCAACTTTTGTTACCCTACCTCAGAAAGAAATAAAGGAAATGGCTTGGTGTTTTCCCCCTTTTCTCCGACGTACCATGGCCCTTTTCCAAACCCCGGCTTCGGCTCCGGCTCCGGCTCCAGGCTCCGTCTGATGTTCGAACCACCGCGTGCAAATACACGCTGTAGCAACAATCTATAACGGAGCCCAAGCCGGAGACGGAGCGCAAGCCGAGGTTTGGAAAAGGGCCCATATATTTTGACCTGTTTACAAATCCAGTGCACAAGCACTGGCCATAGCGTCCGAAATACCACGACGCCCGATCACTTAAATCCATCCACGTCCATTAGTCTGTTTTGAGATATGGTGGATTTGCACATTTTTAGTTTGGGTGTATGCAAACAGGTTATTACTCAAACAGTGCCCGCCTTAAGTGTCAACCATTTATCTCAAACTTGCCAATTGTGTTGGACGAACCCTGGTGTTCGACAAACCATCAAGGATTCCACAAAATGGTGTGTCGAAAATAATGATCCGTCGGACATAATAAACCATTTGCAAGTTAGATTTGAATAATGTCTGATACTATGACTTGCTTAGTCAAAAGTTACCACTTAAAATATGAACTCATCAGACTGAGACAGTTGATATGCCACATGGTTCAGGGCAAGCTTTTGTATAGCAATCTCCAGCTGAGCAAACCCTGGTACCATTGTGCCATACACATTCATTCAAAATTGTATATGGGTGTTCGCCGTCTCCTACGTAACTACACACAAGCTTGCCCTGACACTAAATTTAGTGTGCAGATTTAGTTCAGAATTATCCTTACTATTTATCCAGTGAAAGGTAAACGTATAAAAGGAAACACAAATCAGCAAAATTAGATGATGTGAAAGCCTACTGCATTCTTGCTGCAGAAAGGGGGCTTACTTTTCTAAAAGATTTAACAAGGATTTTCCCGCAATATTAATGTCATATTTTGTCCAAACCGATTTAGTAATTCCCAAACCACTGCATCGTTTTACTGAGCAGAAAACGCACCTTTAACATTGACCCAAATTAATTCATAAAAATAGTCTGACTAAACCCCTTAATAAGGTACATACATTTGAAACCTCATTTAATCTGTAGATTCATATGGACTTTTAGATGCGAATGCTTGATCATACATACATAATATGAAGCCTCATTTATGCTTGTGGATTCATAGTGCCTAGATGTGTGTTCGTGACCATACCTACGTATGAATGAAGCCTCATTTATGCTTGTGGATTCATAGTGCCTAGATGTGTGTTCGTGACCATACCTACGTATGAATGAAGCCTCATGTATGCTTGTAGTGCCATGTATGTGCTTGACCATACATACATAATTATGAAGCCTTATATATAACTGTAGATTCATATGAACTTTAAGATGCGAATGCTTGATCATACATAGGGCCTACATATTATATGAAGCCTCATTTATGCTTGTGGATTCATAGTGCCTAGATGTGTGTGCTTGACCATGCATACATAATTATGAAGCCTTACAAATAACTGAAGATTCATATGGACTTTTAGAAGCGAATCATACATACATAATTTTATAAAGCCCCATGTATGCTTGTGGATTCATATTGCCCCTTCAAAACCCTCTTCTAGTCCGATCCCAACCTGATCCGAACCCTAACCCTAACCCTCTTCCAAACTATCATCTCTTACCCAAGCATTAAAAATACTTTAACCCTAACCCTGTTCCTGACCCTCGCCTATTCTAAACATTCATCTCTTGCCCCAAACCCTTAGCCCTAAACCTAACCACACGCTCTTACCTAAACCAATGTAAACCCTCGGCTCCCACCATATCACTAACCTGATCGTTACCCTTTATCCATCTTCAAAACCCTCATCACTTACCCTAACCCCATAACACAAACCCCTAACCTCTCTTCTTAACCCCCATCTATTATAACACTAATCAGATCCAAACTCCAACCCTCTTCCAATCTCTTACCCTATAGCCAACACTTCATCTTAACCCAAACCCTTAACATTCTTCCAAACCCACATCTCTTAACCTAATCCCATTCAAACCGTCATCTCCTAACACAATCCTAACACTAACCTCTTCCAAACCCTGATCTCTTACCATTAGCCTTAACAAGATCCTAACCCATTGGCCAAACCCTCGTCTCTTAACCTAACATTGCCCAAACCCTAACCCTAATTTTCTCTCTTCCAAACCCACTTCTCTTACCATCTATAGCCTTAACAAGATCCTAACCCTAGCCCTCTTCCAATCCACCATACCTTAACCTAGACCTAAGATACTCCTAACCCTATACGTAACCCTTTTCAAAACCCTTATCTCTTACCCTATATAGACCTAACATTAATTTCTATCCCTAACCTTAACCCTCTCCCAAACCCTCATTACCCTAGCGGTAACATGATCTTAACCCTAATCCTAACCTTCTTCAAAAAACTCTAAATTTACATCTAATGCAAACCCTCAACTTTTTCTTAAGCCTAACCTGACCCAAACGGAAAACCCCGACCATAATATACTTACTCTAATCAAAAACACTAGTATTTCTCTAGCCCAACAAACCACACCCTAACCCTTTCTCTAATGCAAACCTTCAACTATTTCTAAACAACTATAAAAACGCTCTTCTTTCTCTAGCCAAAACTCAGACCCGTTCCCCGCTTTAAACCAAACCCTAAACGTAAGCTAGGCCTAACCTGATTCTTATCCTGACCTATACCCTAAAAATCAACCCTTACCCCCACCCCACCCCAAACCCTATAAATATATATCCTCCATTATTGTTGTACTTCTTTGTCCAAATTTAAACCCCCGCAATTTTTTTTTTTTTTTAACTCCAATACTGCCTTAAAAAACGAAATGTAACTGACTTTAGAGAAAATACATCAGCTCAGCTTTGTTAGTCAAAAAATATCCTAAAAACTCAAATAATTTGGGAAGCATGCATAAGTGTTGTAAAACACACAACCCCGACGCGAGTTTTACTTTAATTAAATGCTGATTTTACCAACCTCAAAGCTATTCCTGTACACTTTTCCTGATATTTGCTTTTCACGAGGCCTTACCTTACCTGCAAGATGAATTATTGACAATTCTGCAGAGAAAGCCTGAGCCTTTGCGCATATTAATATGATATTGAGCATGCTCTTATAACCCTGCATGAAATAAATTATAACATTTATATAACTTCTTCGCGACAAGACCTTGGGTAGACCAACAAAACTGCTTTCATTTATATTGTAATTTCTTTTCAAATTTCAATTTAACCTTTTCGGTTTTGAATTGTCGACAGAAAACAGATCCCACACAATGGCTGCATTATGTCTCTGCTCTACTTCAATTATTGCCCTTAATGTGGACACATTGACTATTTCATACTGGCTCCTTCTGTTTGATTTTGGTGAACTGGCTGATGAAAGAGTTTCGTGGAAATAAAACAGGAAACAGAGCAAAAACCTTTTCAAATTCCAATCCTCTACTTCTCAATAAACAATAGACCATTGTAAGCTTTGTTTACAAAACGAATGACCTTGTACATTCCAGGACCTTTTTGGCCGGCAAGATGCTACACTGTTTATGGAAAATTTGTGTCATAACTTCCAAATAAATTCAAGAGTTATAAAAATAACAGCTGAACAAGTTTTGAGATATGCCCCCTTCCTTTCTTCACATCAAAAGTTAATTAAAAAAATTAGAGTCAAATCTCCATAATAACTCACACGTAGATCCTTGTCATTTGAAATTTGTTCACAATAAAAAAAAACTACACACGGAAACTTTTCCACTAACACTCTGAAAATTCCTTTTAAAGTATCGTCTAAACAACGTGGATGCAATTCCATGTAAACACCAACCTTGCACGCCTTGGTACGACTTTACCTTGTTTGGACTAACGGGCGGGGGACGATTATTTTGGAAACGACGCTGCAAAGCGTCCAATAATTATCCATATTGGACACCCAATATTAAATTGGCGCGTTGCGGCAGTTTACATGGCAAAATATAGATGACACGTGACGCAAGTTCCACCAATCAAATTACAAGGATCTGTATGTGTGGTAGGGTGCGCCTATAATAACACATTATATTTCCTTTCCTCTAGTTTTCAATCAACACATTGCATCCAACCTGTGAAAAATTCATCAAATTCGGCCACATTTTAGTGAAATTATGAAGAAAAAAACACTTATGATGTTTTGGCAGGGATAAGTGTGTACGTCCATATCAGGCTCACTCTGGTGTGTCTTACAATCAGAATAAGCAACGGTTGTTATGGAGTTCTGTAAATGCTATTTTCTTGACTTTGCCAGTTTTCCAGACGGCAACGTTTAGGCTATATGGAGAAGTGAAGTTGTAGTGGGGCAGATAGGGGAGCTATAGGGGGGAATTGTGCCTGTGGTAACACAGTCAGAGCTGGTCAGAGTATGAGTATGCCATGACAAAGGTATTTGGCTTTAGGGTCATCGCAAATTTGTCCTTTGACAAAATTAGAATAACAAGCAATTTCCAAATCGGCTGCCATTGCTTGCTGATTCTACCTAAAAACTCTGCGATGTCCCTGTACAAACTAAATATCTTTCTCAAGGCAAATTTAATCACCGAGGCATAATCCTATCACCTACCCGCAAACAATTTGTAATCAAACGTAATGTATGCTTCAAATGCAGCAATTTATTCATTTATCCCCCCCTCATAATTACCAGCGTTTTATGCCGTTTACGAATTTTTAACCCATACGAAAACGCAAACTGATAAGAAACGCTTTGTCTCCTTAACTGGAGTGGCGTGTCGTGGCCGAGCGGTCTAGGTCACCGGACCTAAGCTCTGGTGTTTTCAGCAGCAGAGTGTGGGTTCGATACCCGGTCATGACACTTGTGCCCTTGAGCAAGGCACTTAACCATAATTGCTTCGAAAAAGTTGGGAAGGTAGTGCATTCTGCTCTACCAGACAGGCTCCTGTGGATGATACCCATGCCTACATCCTTAAGGACTGTGAAGGGGGTAACCCTGTTTCAGCCCCAGGAGTAGGAGGCAACGTGCCCCTGGTGTCAATTGATTTGGGTTGATAGCCCAAATCAGTTATGTGTAGCCCTCACCTTGAGTGGCCGTCCGTGGCCTTGTGAGTTAGGCGATATCTCATTTAAAAAAAAAAAAAAAAAAATTATGGATCGGTAGCCTAAGCTTCAAAATCGAAACTTATCCATATCTGTTGTAATCGATAGTTACAAATTCGGTGTTTCGTCTTTAAAACTATACACATTGTATCGAAGAGGGCTAAGGGACCAAACCATATCAAAATGTATGAATGAAGACGATTTTCATTCCCGTTGCTTAAAAACATTACGGAATTAATTATTTCGCAGAAAGAAGCTGCGTACAATACTTCTTAAAATACCAGCGTTGATTCGGTCAGAATTTCATAAGAAAATCAAATAATAAACTTACTGACGCTTAAAACAAACAACTTGATTACGGATAATCGAATTAAAATGAGGTAATGTTATTCCCTGGAATATTTGTACACATTTTAGAAATAATCAGAATAACATTGTATCTCTGAAATAATTCAATTATTGAAAATAATTTCAACGGTTGACTGCCAGTGCTGGGTTTTTAATTTACTGAAAGGACAAATATAGCATAATTTTTGCGAGACGAGAGAATGCGGTCCCTTAATTCATTTATTTTCCAACAGAGAGCAGAGCAAAAAATAAATATATATATATGCAAATACTTGGACGGTTAACCCAGTGATTGCACAGCTGCAATGGAATCCGAAGAGCCATATTAAAGACACGCTATACACAATTGTTGTCATTTGTGGAAAAACCATTCCGCTTCTTAAAAGAGACTGGGAATTCCAAAGGCCAGGTACCGAGTTTGGGACTTTCTTATTTTACACGCCCCCCCCCCGGAAAAAATATAATCAGTTGTTGAAACTGATAGTGATACTATTTTCAGCTGCCGCAAACTATTTTTAATTAAAATGTGATGATTTTGTTTTGATATGTATTCATCTTAGACCAACCTTTACATTATTAATAAAACAATGGATTACATAAGTATATAGGCTACATTTCATACAGGCTAATCCTTTTGATCACCCTTTGATAAAATATCATTATGGACTGTTGAGAAGAAAAAAATCCATTGTAATTTTAAATATTTTTTCAATTATTTTACCTTTAATACAAAAGTATTACACACAAACATTTATGCGAGAAATAGTTAATGGCCTGACGTTTTGACCCTGTGGCAGAGTCTTTCTCCAAGGCTAAAAAATGACAACACAACACGTATACACGGGTATTCAAATTATTTAATAGAGAGACGGAGAGGCAGAAAGCACACCGAAAAGCAAGGGGGTGATGAAGAAAGAGGGTTGGAGGGAAGGGGCTGGTTTGACCACAAGAAGTTGGAAACACAAAGAACAAAATCAAAGGTGGGAAGAGGAAAAAAATGTCACTAATTTGTAAATATAGGTTTAAGGTTGATACCTATAATATGAAGCATTGATGTGCCATTGATCTAGTTCACTGTCCTCAGGCGCAAACATGTTTAGAGGTAGGGTTATATTTCCGTAAATAGTCACGAAAAAATTGTGTAATTTCTATCCGAAAGCTTAGGGGCCTACTTGTTATAAAGATGGTTATGGTAGTATAAGCATCCTATGCGGCTTTAGGTCCCATCCGATGGACGAAGTAACAGGTAACTTTTTGCCCTTTACTCAAACAAAAAAAGAGACAGGTCAGAGGCTACTTGCTTGTTAAATTCCCTACGTAAAGATTTATTATTAAGGGAATAAAAGAGTGGTGACGAGTTCTTAAACGGCCGTTTAAAACCGGCAGGGTCGTGGCCGTGCGATAAAGGCCCGAGCCGAAGGCGAGGGCCTTTATCGCACGGCCACGACCCTGCAAGGTTTTAAACGACCGTTTAAGAACGAGTCACTACTCTTTTATTCCCATTCATAAATGCCAATTTGTTAAAAAGTGAAAGAATAAGGAAAATCGGTGGTAAAAAAGACAATCTGTTTGTTAAGCGAATTTTCGAAGTTTTTACATTTTCAAAAACTTTTGTAACATTCTGTTTTGAGCGCGTTGGGTTGTGTGCACGCGCGTGTCGACAAGATTACGCGCGGGTATACTTAGTCTAATAGCTGTATATTGCGTTCCGCGTAAGTAAATTGGCGTAAACAAGCTTGCGCGCCCCACACGCGAAGCCAGCCGTGTTTAAACACTTCTAGCCGTGTTTATATCACACGTTTAAACACCCCCACGTGACGTGCTCTCCACCAATCAGAATGGATAAACTGTCCAAGGTATTTATGAATATGTTTTCATTTTGCAAGCAATATAAATTATAATTGTTGTATATTGTGTGCAGTATACACATGAGGTTGACCCAACCGAATAAATTGGGTAGTACTTGCAATCTCCCGCTGTTGTAAATCAATGATTGACAATTAATATGGCTTTTCCAATTCTAGTTTCAAGCGAAGTACCAACAAAAAAACAATCTTCGCAGGATGACAAATTATCAAGCTTCATTTCACAAGCAATACCGGTTCCTTAAAGGGATTAGATGTCTCAGTAGTTGGGAATAAAATATATCCAATCCTATAAACCTGCTTTCAGGGATACAAGTCTTAATCCGTGAACAGTTAAACAAACAGTTGACTTATTGTTTTGTTTTTCCAAACGCTTGCGAAAGCTACTTGCTCGAATTATTTTCTGTGTTGGATTAAAATTGGTCTAATCTTTGATCAGTTTAATCAGATATATTAGTAATCGGGGATTATACAGATATCAATCCAACACAAGCTTATGTAATGCGTCACTGGATCACTGCCTGCTGTACCAGCCCCTCCGGCAATTGAATCTTTGCATCCACCCCTGTGCTAAATAGCAATAAGAAGGGGTTAGCGGTGATTTTGCTATCATCTATTTAGCCAAACATCGTATAGCACCGCGAGGCGAATGAATTGTGCATGCAACCCAAGCTGAAATGTAAAGTACGCACTGAACGCCATAATAAGCTTCTTATTTGATACAACAATAGCTCAGTGCAGACAAGGACCATTGCTATCAATGCTATAACAAAACATTGGCTTGCTGAAAAAGTGGCACCCTTGAGGTACCTCACGTACTAGCAATAGAGCTTCTGTTTTCCGTCTTGGTCTTGCGGCGCTATACAATCTTTGGTTCAGCCATGAAGGTAGAATTCTACCTCCATGGTTCAGCCAACATTACCAACACTAAACCCCCATTCGTTAAACCTGCTTCATACGGGTTTTACCGCCTTAAAAGACAAAGATTCTCTTAAGTGTCTTTTTCTTCCAACAGATTAAATGCCGTTTCAAAACTTGAACAACACAAACAGTTTCGCGTATGCAATGCAAAATGTAGGGACTATACCAACAACTTTTGATATACATGGTTGCTGGTATGAACATCATGTGTTATGTCGGGGCTCGATAATAACTCATTATTTTGTATTGTTTTTTGCTTCCTCCATGGTTTAACCAAGTTTATTTTATTATAGACCTTGCTCATTTAAAAGAATAACAATTCATATTATGTACACAAATCTAAAATTGCAGTAAAAGTAAACAAAAGATGGCAAGCAAAAGAAGAATTAAAATGTAAATATACAAAAACCACCGTTACTAAGACCCCCGATATTTAAGAAAACACAAACCAGACGAACTGAATTGAAAAAAAATAAAATTATATATTATTATATAGGGCCTATATATAGAAAAAACCGAAGAAAAAATATTACAATAAATTAACCCCAACCTGAGACGCAACGCCACCGCCAAACTGCTCGTCCCCCGGCGCGAATTATAGACTGTGCAAGTCTCGCGCGCATTCGAACTTCCGGGACCATAGTGGTCCCAACCATAATATGGAGTTTTACGTGGGCGAGATTTTGTTTCGTCAATTATTTTAGTTTAACGTAGTTTATGACCTAGAAAATTATACATGTTGTTGGGAATGTAATACTAAGTGATAACAAAATATGAAAGTAAAACCAATTCAACAATATAACGAAGAAAACCCGAGAATTAAACTTGACCTCAGCTTCCGGTTATTGCAAAAAATTAAGAATTTTGTGCTCGCCTCCGATCATAAAACTTATGTAAACGCTTGTTTTTGATGTGCGATGATAATCACCAGATGCTGTAATTGCAAAGCGAACCCTTTCAATTGCAGTCTATGGTTGTTGAGGCGTCGGCATCCTCTTTAAACTGCGACACGGATCAATTTAAAACCCGTTTAACCATCACGAATCCGCGTAAGGGGTTTCTAAAAAGTTAACATCAAAAAAGCATCCTTGTCCCAGAGTTATAATTTGTTTTCAATAATAATTAACACACTTTTGTGTATTTTTTTCAAAAGCTAAAACTAATTTTATAAAATTGTAATGATTTATTTTATTTGTGTTGTTCAGATTTTGTCATGAAAAATAATTTAAAACAAAGATTTGATTGCAGAAATAAAAATGTTCTTCGTTTGACGTGTTTTCTCGTTCGGATACGCGCGAGACTTGCACAGTCTATTGGAGCGCTGGTACGTACGTACGCACGACGTCACAGGTGGAGGTCAAGTCTCGTAATGCCCTCGGTGAACGCGCCATTCGCAGGATACAAATGACCCTTGGGCTTCACCCTTGGGCCACTCGCACCCACGAACGTCGCACACTTTTGGCATTACCCTATACTATACTAAAAAAAACATAGTATACAAAAGGAAAAAACGAGGACCCGATTGAAGCATAATATTAAAGACGAAAAACCTAAAGTAAAAAGAGCCAAACCAAATTTAGCTTCATAAATCATCTCTCAAGATGGAACGAAACGTCTGGAATGAGTCAAGAACCAACGAGTTTCTGGTTTCAACATGAAGTTCAGAAAATGCTTTGGGGAAACGTATGACCGCAGAATATTTAAAGGAATCTGTTCTAGGTTTACCATGATGAAAAGTGAGAACTTCGGAATGCCTGCTGTTAATCTTAAAATTGCTCAGAAAATTACAACTAGAATAAGAAGTGTTAAAAACAATCTGTTTAGCAATAAAGGACAAGTTTTAAAATTCTCTACGTTTAGTTAAAATCATCATTCCCAAAGCATTAAGTCTGTCCTGGTAGGACTGTTCCATATATCTTTGACGCAAAATCATCCTGCTAGCCCTACGTTGAATTCCTTCGAGTATGTCAATATGTTTCCTTTTGTGTACCCACCAAACAGGTGAGCAATATTCCAAAGTTGGTAAAACAAGTGATTTGTACAGGTGTAGAGAAACTTCAGGCTTGCAATTGCCAACTATCATACGGATCAGTCCTATCAAACGGTTACATTTAGATACAGTTACAACTAATTATTCGGCGTTCTCCCTTAACCTTAGTCCGGCTGGCCAAATACCAGTTAAAACGCCCGAGGACCAGTCAACATTCACTCAAAGCGGTCCGGTTAATGTTGAAAATATTCCTTACTTCACTTAAGCCTTATGAGCCGTTACGACTTTCTGCAACCACATGTCATTTTGGTTAACAAGCAGGTCACCAACAGCTATTTCTGTTTTCATGAATAAAACCAAACTGCATTATATCATTAAGTTTCATGCCTGTTTTAAACAACAGACGTTTTATTTTGACACAAACCAGTAGAATAAATTTCCCCATAATGATGTTCACAATATAATTATAAAAAATTACAATAATTTTCCATAGGCCCTATGACACATTAATTATCGTAACTTTATTTTTAAATTTCAAAATCTCAAATATCCGTTATTAGTTCTGAGTAGAAAAAAACAATACTTACAAGACAAACATGAACTGGTCTTTCCGCAGCTGACTACCCCCCCCCCCCCCAACTTAAACAATGGCCACCCTGTTTCAGGTTTTTCTATAGAAAAAAACCCATGAATGTTATGTCTATATTTGTTAAAATAAACAACTAGGACACCCCACATAAATATGGAAGGCTAGTTTCACTGTACAAGTAAGATTCCAATATATTGCATTGGTTTAAGTTTCTGCAAATTGAGTGCACATCAATCTATACAGTGCCAAGAAATGTAAAAGCTACTTTTAACTAGGAGGAAACCTGTGGGCAACTGAGGTATAAATTAAAATTGAAACCAGTTACTTATCATGTACTCTGCATTCAACTTTGGCAAAACTGTTCTGAGCTCTGCAGGATCATGGAGGTAGATTTGAAACTTGGTGGAGAAACAATCTAGTAAGATTTGCGGTAATAGCGTGTACAGGTGAGCACGCACTTCCCGCCCACCTTTGTTTTCATTTGTTTTTGTTTGTTTGTTTTTTAGTTTGTTTAGATGATCTTCCCATCAAGGAAACTCAGCAAGGCTCCCACATGGGGATGTAAATGCCAAGTTGGCAACAGCCAATCTGTCATTAAGTTGCAACTCAGTAACTAGACGAGATAACCTATTCTAATCATCGTGAAATCCGCGGTTACCTTGGCTTGATTCGAACCCACAACCTTGTGATCGAAGCCCTGCAGTCTAAATACTTGATCCTGGTGACTTTTCACCTCAACTAGGACCCAGTTCCAGGTTTGCCCACCTGCGTGCATCATCGACTTAAAACTCACCCACAGAACCCTGTTCTAGCTTCCTCCATCTTAGAACAATCCACAATACTTATACTTACACAGCCTGCAGCATCAAGCGCTGAGCTTTCTCCTGAAGATGATCAGAGCATGCTGATCGAAACATTGAATTGTTACACTAATAATTCATTTCAGAAGCACAACATTTCACTAGAGAAATATTTCATGTACATGTTTCCCAAACTTAACTAGATACTCTGTGATTCACGAGCAAAAAGTTTAACTCAAAGTTTCTACCTGAAGCACCTTTAAGTTTTCCCACATGACCCCCCTTTACAACTTATTAAGCCTGCAAAACCAAATGGCAATTGCAAGTGAAATTGAGAGAGTTGTTCAAGCACAAAAACACCTACAGTGTTTTGTAATTAATGAGTTGTGATTTTAAAAAAACCCATAAAATTGCCTCTTGAATTAAAACCAGCAACGGTCCGCCATTTTGTGGAGTCAATCATCATCATCATTTAAAACAAATCATCAATGAGAGGTTTTGTTGTTGTTGTTGTTGTTGTTGTTGTTTGATAACTGTCCAAAATAAAGCTAAGTGACTGGGGTAATCTTTTTGGTAAATCTGTGCATGTACTTGTATGTGGAAGGTTTTGGATTCTTGTGGTTCCAAAACTGGCATATTTTTAGGTAAATTTTATCCCAAATCACTCATTTTATCTTTCAAAGGCATTTCTTCAGACAGATTCTTGTTATTCTGAGAGGAACTTGAAGGAGCATGTTGCCTTCGGATTGGGTGCTTTGGTTATAATATGTTTTAAAATGAATAAGGTTGGAAAGGTATGTAAAGAAAAACAAAACATTTATAGGTCGGACCACCTTTATATGGGTCAATGAAGTACAGGCCACATGGACTCCAATGATAAGACTTCCACATCACAAGGGCATGGAGGAAGGGGTAAGGATTTATTGAACCTGTGTCAATGATCACAGACTGGGTTCAAGAAACAAGCTGCCTTCGGATCGGGTGCTATGGGCTATAAAAAGCGAAAGTTTTAAAATGAATATGGTTGGAAAGACATTTTGAAAGTAGAAAATAATGATTCACATAATCATCCTTTGAAATTGTGTGGTTTTTGTGTAATTTCATGACAGAACACAGTCTTTGTAGCACAAAATGCTGACCCCACAAAATGTCAAACCACTGGATGGGCTTCAAGAGGCAAATTTATGTTTTCTTACTCAATTCTCACTACAAAACACTGTAGGTGTTTCTGTGCATGAACAACTATTGGAAAGGATATAGAGCAATTCCAAACAGGAACATTTTGACAGATAAGAAGGCAATGTGACCCTTTAAGACTTGGCAAAATAAAGGTAAGTCCAACAAGTATTTGGTTCAAACAGAAATCCCCAAAGATAAGCTAGCTCAATGCAACTTCTATGGGCTTCTGGTAATCAATGAAGCAAGTTTGTGTGAAGAGATTGTGATGTGGCCTACAGTGGAACTACACCACACTAACAACAAGATTGACCACGACATCATCGCTAAAATACAGATAGACAGCAATGGTCACTTTGAAAGCTATTGTTTCCAACTTTGCATTTAAATTATTTTGGGTTGAACAAAGAAAAATTAGGTGGTCCCCTGGCTGCCGCTTCCCAGGTTGTGTCGTATACTTTGGTGTGATCCCTGGCTATACGGCAGTTTACAGTTGAATGGCTTCTGACTGGCACCCCCCCCCCCCCCCGAACAAGGATATTGACAAAATAGGGAGACAGCCAACATAGGGCTAGATAGCTCAGTTGGTAGAGCGCCGACACGTTAATCCGGAGGTCGTTGGTTCAAATCCCGCTCTAGTCAATTTTTCTTTGTTCAACCCAAAAACATTTAAAACTTTTCCCAGTCAGTTTCCCTTGTGGCTTATTATTTGAACTTTGCCATCGTTAAATTACAACCGAATAGAAATCTCCATACTTAATATACACAGACCTACAAACACTAAATATATAAAACATATACATACATATGTACACTGTAACCATCATTCTGTACTATACAGCTGGTACCCTGTATTGTTTAGCCTGCCTCAGCCTGGTCGGTCGTTGTCTTCTGGTTGGTAGCTTGTGACGTCTACGCCTGTTTCGATACAGGAGGTTTACAAAGAAACCTAGCACTATAGCACCGGAGACGAAGGCTAGTAGACCCAAGGTGCCCCAGTTATCTGACACCACTAGACTCCCTGAGTTTTGTCCCTCCCAGTTGTTGGGCTGTCTGATGTTGCTGGGATTACCGTTTTCCTCGTACCTCTGTATGACCGGTATCGGCAGCCGGGCCTCCATGATGGATAACAGTTTCTGATGCTTGTAAAGGTTACTGCAAAGAAATAAAGAAGAAACACAAATTTAGAAAGTTTGAAGACCCCTTGCATATGATAGTACACTCTAAAAAAAAAGCAACCACACTGAGGCCAAAAAGCACCCTCACTGAGGCCAAAGGAGGCAGATCATTGGACGGTAGCTGTTCTTTGTGCGTGAAAACGTGCGCGTGACCTCAGCGTCCCTGTAGCGTTTCACGTTATGCAAGTGGTCTATAAGGTTTGCAATGACACTATGTCATGAAGCCCTAGTCTTTAGTTGTGGGCAGCTCATAAGATCACGCACTGTGACAACTCAACGTTTCGATCAGTCTGCTCTGATCGTCTTCAGGAGAACAAAATTATCTTGTTTACAATCTAAATCAACTTCCCAGTTTCCACAATCTTTGCGGCTTTTAAATTTCATTTTTGGTTTCTTTCATGAAAAAAGGTTTTGCATCCTCAAAGGTGAGCATCAAATTAATTGAAGATAATGTATGCATATCAAAGTTCAAAGTTATATCCAGCCAGGGAAGTTGAGAGTGTTCCAGGAATGATTAAAAGTACGCCCGACGACCAGGGATAATAATTCTCTATCGCCTTGAGCACCTCATGGTAGATACGTGCGCTTTACAGGACCCCATTATAATTATTAACTCGGGCTCCCCTCATAGAATGGAACATTCCATATTTCAACATTATTATTATTATTATTATTATGGAAGTATTCTCACCAATGCACTATCAACATTAATTATTTGTATACTGTTTCATTCCTGAAATCAAGAAATAAGAAATAGATGCGGCTTATTCTCATTTCAATCACCAAAATAGTTGCTATTTTGACAGTGTGTTTGGCCCCTTCAAACTGACTGCATAGCCTAGTTTCTATAATGAGTATATTTGCACACAGGGACCTTTCCCTATACCTGGCATCATGCCTTACACACCAACACGACCAGCCAAATTTCAAAGACATGCATTTGAAGCAGAAAATGTTGGTGAATAATTGTCTACCAAGCAAAACATGAACAGGATACCAGTCACAGATGGCACATGTGGCACAGCACTTTGGCTGGTAACGCTGTTCTGGTAAGCACAATTGGGGCCAGAGCAGAAGAATCTCTGTGTTCGGGGAATAAGAGATTGTAGGAAAATTAAAAATCCTAAAACTTGGAGACTAGTGACCTCTCGGTCTGGAGATGAAGCTCCCTGAAGAAAAAGGATGTTCAGGGAACGATTTCGTCAAGCAATTTTGCATTGCACAATATTTACACTCAATACATTTTGTGAAGCATTTTGCTCTGCTATACAAGGGAAATCATTCACTGATGTTATATTTATATTGTTCAGTGCACCGCTGCAAGATCTCATAGCTGCTCATGGAATAAAGAGTACTGTTTATGCAGATGATACTCAGTTTTATCTGACATACAATCAGGCACATTGTAACCTAGCCTTGGCAAAAATTAAGGCTTGTATTGACGACATAAAAGCTTTGTCATTATCAAGCAAACCTGCTCTGAACGATGCTAAAACTTAAATTCTTGTTTCAATTTAAAACATGACTCACTGCTGAAATTAACATTGGGCAGTCCATTATTCATTACTTTTAACATTTTCAACAAGTTTCGGGATCTAACATGTAATAGTTTCCTAATTACACTAATTAGCATGACCAATGCATCACTAGAAATTTAAATCTGTGTTTCTTAAATAGATCCTGCAATATGCTTAATTTTTCAAGTTGATTTTGTTTGTTTATTATAAAGTCACCAAGACAATGTGCTTTTCTCTGTCATAAATACCTGACGTGTACCATCACATTGTGAAAACATTAGATAACGCAACAACATTTATTTTTTTAAATTTATCAGCAGGAGATTATAAAAAAAACCCGGAGCCTGAACGACTCTAAAATAAATGAGGCGCGCAGAACACTTTAAAATCCTAATTTTACCTTGGTTGCTGTAGCAACGCGGAAACGGCAGCAATAACCTGTGTTTTACATTTAAAGACAGCATCGAATGTCATCCAGAAAGCCAATAATCTTGTAATACAGTAAGCTGTAGGTTCACAGACCAGTGTTATGGTGTCCCCCTGGCCTGCTACTTCACTCCTGGGAGTGCAAGGCGGTTTCTCCTTGGGCAAGGGCACCTCCAGGAGGAAAATGTTCAATTCGACGGGAGCATTTCAAGGGGCACCGAGGCAATGACCATGGACACCGTGGGACCAGGGACTAGGGATATTGTGGGACCAGGGACATCGTGGGACCAGGGACATATTGAGGGACCAGGGACATATTGAGGGACCAGGGACATATTGAGGGACCAGGGACATTGTGGGACTAAGGACATTGTGGGACCAGGGACATTGTGGGACATGGGACATTGTGGGACCAGGGACATTCTGGGACCAGGGACATTGTGGGACTAGGGGCATTGTGGGACTAAGGACATTGTGGGACCAGGGACATTCTGGAACCAGGAACATTGTGGGACTAGGGACATTGTGGGACCAGGGACACTGTGGGACCAGGGACATTGTGGGACCAGGGACATTGTGGGACCAGGGACATATTGAGGGACCAGGGACATTGTGGGACTAAGGACATTGTGGGACCAATGACATTGTGGGACCAATGACATTGTGGGACCAAGGACATTGTGGGACTAGGGACATTATGGGACCAGGGACATTATGGGACCAGGGACACTTTGGGACCAGGGACATTGTGGGACCAGGGACATTTTGGGACCGGGGACATTTTGGGACCGGGGACATTTTGGGACCGGGGACATTGTGGGACTGGGGACATTGTGGGACCAGGGACATTGTGGGACCAGGGACATTGTGGGACCAGGGACATTGTGGGACCAGGGACACTGTGAGACCAGGGACACTGTGGGACCAGGGACACTGTGGGACCAGGGACACTGGGACAAGGAACATTTTGTGACCAGGGACATTTTGGGACCAGGGACATTGTGGGACCAGGGACATTGTGGGACCAGGGACATTGTGGGACCAGGGACATCGTGGGACCAGGGACATTGTGGGACTAGAGACATTGTGGGACTAGGGACATTGTGGGACTAGGGACATCATGGGACCAGTGACATTGTGGGACCAGGGACATCGACTGTGGGACCAGGGACATTGTGGGACTAGGGACATTGTGGGACTAAGGACATTGTGGGACTAGGGACATTGTGGGACTAAGGACATTGTGGGACTAAGGACATTGTGGGACCAGGGACATTGTGGGACCAGGGACATTGTGGGAATAGGGACATCGTGGGACCAGGGACATCGTGGGACTAGGGACATTGTGGGACTAGGGACATTGTAGGACCAGGGACACTATGGGACCAGGGACACTTGGACAAGGGGCATTTTGGGACCAGGGGCATATTGAGGGACCAGGGACATGGTGGGACCAGGGACTTCATGAAAGTATCAAGCCTTCTTTTGTTGTTTTCTTTTATTTGTCTTGTTTTTGTTATTTTTTGTTATTTTTATGTGTTATTTATTTCTTTATTTTCATTTGTTTTAAGGGGAGGGGGTAGTTGTATGCTATTTCCAAAATATGAGACAGTTAAAAACTTATCCCAGGGACCCATTTGAGATTTTCCTGTTACCATGGTTGCCACACAGACAGCGTTTTCTCTAGATTCTGATGGTCAAGTTAGTACAGAACCTTCTTTAATTTAAGATATATATATCACAGTCAAACCTTTTAAAAATAGGTCAAAGTCTAGGGTTTTTTCAGAGCAAGTCACAGATGTCAAGTTTAAAGGCAAAAGTATAACTTTGTTTTTTGAACTGTTCGATTTTTTTAATCCTATAAAAATGTAGATATATACAATACAACTAACATGTAAACATTTTATTTCAAAAGGTGGTAGCACTTTTTATATATTGCCAACAAATTTGGAGCGGTTACGTCCACGCAGGAAGGGTAATCCGTGATTGGAACACACAATCTGAGAAACATTTCATGCAGAAGCGTTTCTCAGATTGAAAAGTTGTTTAATCCCTCTCTCTACAACTACATTTACATACATACAACAGAGCATTTATAAAGTGCCTTTTCGACAAGATCAAAGCGCTATAAGGTGAGCAAACCAATGGAACTATACTACATCATATTACACTTGATACAGATAAGTTTTAAGAGATTTCTTGAAAATTGGCAAAGAGTTACAATTTCTAATGGATACTGGGAGGTTGTTCCACATTTGGGGAGCAACATAGGTGAAAGTCCGGTTGTGAGCAGCAGATGAGAGTGTTCTGATGGTTGAGTGTTCAGTTAGGCGTGTGGTGTCGGAAGCCGATTGCAAGCTTGCGCGTGGCGGTTGGTAGAGAGCAAGGCAAGATGATAAGTAGCCCGGTGCTATTCCTAGGAGACATTTCTTTGAAGGGAATTGTTTCTCAAAATGTTATACATTATCAACAGCTGCAGTGCTTTTTACCAAGTGAGTTATGGTCATTATTTTGGGGAGTAATTACCAAAGGTATATGCCCTCCCTTTAAGGAACAGCATTGGTACACATGTATAGACCGTATCGAATATGACGTTACCTGTCAAATGCCCCACAACATGGCGTCTGTGAGCGTGTGCGCGTGCGTGTGCGTGTGCCATAGAAATCAAACCAGGAACGCAGAGTGCATGAAAGCGGCCATAACATAGGACAGGCCGAATGCGCGTGTAAACGTGTCTTAGCGTTCCTGGTTTGATTTCTATGGCACACGCACACGCACACGCTCACAGACGCCATGTTGTGGGTCACATTGCAAGGTAACGTCATATTCGATACGGTCTATTGGAGAGAAAAAAAAATCAACCAAACACTCCAAGCATTTGGGATTTAGACATAACAGTAGAAGTAATCAAATGGGTTTTTCAGTTTTATTCCTTCTTCATCTTCTTTTGTATTTTTGTTTTATGTTTCAGTTTTTATTCATTTATTATATTTATTTATTTTATTAGTTTTTTAAAGTTTTTGTTTTGACTTTTATTTTCATTTACTTATTTATTTATTGTTATTATTATTGATTTTCTCGTTCTTATTTTAATTTTTGGGGTTTTTTTGGGGGGGGGGGGGGGGGGTTAGCGAAAAGCAATGTCTATACACCAAGAAGCCATTTAATCCACAGAACAAATTTATGTCTCACTGACAATCAAGGACAGACAAACCAACCACATGACATTCTCTGATCTTGGAAGTCTGCCAGATGAATCGACATTACCTTCCATCCGTTAAAAAAAACAAAACACCAGTATTCACCAGTGATTAAATAAACGCTACATCATCCGACCATCCAGGGTTAGTAGAAATACAAAAAACCCAATAAATGCCGAGTTCATTAACCAGAGAAGAGACAGTGTACTACATATTATTAAAACCTGTAGAGTCCACCGTTATTCACTCCTAGCCTTATAATGGACTCTGCATGTACTTCATCTCCAATTCAAATACTCTCCTGGTCTCCTTCTCTTCCCCAACGTGTCAAAACACAAAGAGGAACCCTACAGAGCATAAACCACAATAGCATGCGGCGCTGACAATGACAGACAAGATCCTTTCACCAGCCTCCCAACCCTGATCTGCCCCACCATTTTATGATAAATCGCTCCGTGTTTGCTCCTAAATCAATATCATCTTTCTTACAATTCATACCCTCAAAACACATGTTGCATGTGGCAGGATACAACGAGAGTTGATGGTCAATAAACCCTCGTCTGCGCAGGGCCAGCGTCATTCATTTGTCGACGCCCGAGCTGGCTTTGATTGCTATTCTGGACGTCGCTTGTGCAATTTCCTGAGCAACCGTGAATATAAGTCACTTGTTCATCAGCAGGTATTGGTTTCTAGGGCTCTGTTACCATGGCAACCGTGATTACAGAAGAACGGCGGGAAGGTTGGGGGGGGGGGGTGTAATCCAGAAAAGAAAAAAACTCCACTCTAGAATGAAATTGCATCCCTAAGTCCCTGTGGTTGATTGTAGAGCTTGACTTAGGCTTCGGGACATGACATTTCATGGTCTGTGATGAAACCAGACACTTGTCAAAAAAAGCACTTGCATAATGATCAATCTTAACGTATAGATGAGTAAATTGCTGGATCTTAAATTGACAGGGAATGCTAATCACCAGAAAACAAAACGCGAAAAAATCTTCAGGCTAGGTTTAAAGTGATCATTTTTGAAGACAACCAGAGTGCATTGTTAGAAACATTTAGATTCTGCTTCAGCTCGGCCCTGATTCTTCTCAGACGAAATCCTCAAAGGCCAACATCTGCACTTTGTGTGACTCAACATACAAACAAACAAAAAGTTTAAGCTCAACTGGTAATTCGAGTCACACAAAAAAAACCCACAAAAAACAGTCAATGTTTTCAAATATCAGATTTCGAACTCACATTATCAAAACTAATTGTTTTACTGGTGCTGGGTGTTGTCGGTTCGAACCCAACCCGAGCAGCTTGTGTAATTTTCTTTCCTGGCAGGACCCGGATAGCGCAAAGCACTGTGCTTGTCACACATTATTGTAAGGGTAAAAGGGCGTACTGATGTTTGCCAGATGTTTGTTAAATGCTAATGATCACTGAAGGAAATTGCGAATGTTTTTCAAACTTTGTACAAACTCGAAACCAGTATCAACCGTCCCAAGATACTTATCGATCTGAAGTATCATAATGTGCCAGAAAAATGTGCTGAAGAATAAATGTATGCTATGTCTAGATGGGGGGTGGGGGGGGGGGGGGGGGCACTGTAGGGTTTGCCCTTAACTGTTTCAGCATGGAGCTGGTTTCAGTGACAAGCCAGCAGGACCAGCTAGCTCATCATTCAAGTGGTCCACCAGCTTTGTCACCAGTCCATATTTCAATTTAAATGTATTATACAGAATTGGTAAGGATAAAAAACCTCATTGTTTAATTTCGGTCTGAAAGCGTACTGATTATGAAGTTCATACTAGAATAATTTGTCTGTGAAATATTCCCCTCTGAAATGTTGTATTCCAGTAAACTGTATCTGAAAACCATTAAAAACACAATGCAACAGCTGATTTCCGTTGTTACATCCAACAATAAGGACTGGAAATTGTGCATTGGTTTTTCACTAATTTCTCCTGACTTGCACAATGGATTAAGCCCAAAGTTTGTTATTTCATGTGAATGGTTGATCACAAAAAAACATGAACACTGTCTGTGACTATTTGGTCAGCTCTACCAATCCTGTATTAAAATATGGATGCTTTTCAACACCGAATTAGCAAGCTGTAGCACTTGGAGAGAAGTTTGACTGGTCCTTGGGCGTTTTAACTGGAATTTGCCCAGCGGACAGGGAGAACACTGCACTGGGGAGGGAGAGGGGGTTTATTAAGGGGATAGACTGTACACGTCTAGTCAAACGAATGGCTTCACCATTGCACATTAGCTGCAGGCAAACAGAAGCAAAAACAAGCATTACTCAGTGATATGATACCACCACTAAATTAGCCACCACATAAACCCGCACACACAAAAAGTAGCCGCAATTTCTTTCTTCTCGGTCTTCTTTCAATAATGACACTGCGATGAGGGGCAAAGAGAAGGGTCGTCTTTCAATATCAACATCCGATCCATTTGTAGAAAAACATAGTCGGATATCTGAAGTTGGGGAGCTTCATTATTTCCTGCATCTAGGGATGTTTTTCCCTTGGCGCTAAGAGAGTACAGACTCTACAAGGTAGAATGCTTACACTTAATGATGCAACTCATCCCCCCCCCCCCCCCCGTTCTCCCATAGCCTGGCTACATAAAGGTTAACGTATGCTCTTTATGCAACTTTGTGTCCATTACTTTTAATTTTACAGTTTCATGGACGCTATTTTACACCAGCCACACAAGGCCCCGCTGATTAACGTGTCATCTCCACCATACATCATGAATTATAAATTATCGAATATCAAGTAAACGGGGTGTAGGACGGCGGTGATAGTCAAGACTGATTCAATTTCACTGTTAAAGAGAAGGCTCACCACGACTCGAGGTCACAAACAGTTCACTCTGTTTGTTTTCAGGTGCTGCAGTTATTCATTAATTCATTCATTCATTTTTATTAAAAAACCTACTAGCAGCACAAAGCTGAATTAAGTGGCATGACAAGGTAATGTAGATGAGTTACAAATTGCAAATACAAAATATAAAAAATAGCAAAAACGAAATAGGGGGTCCATAATATATACATATTTTTTTTAAATACAAAAACTGAAATATAAATTTGTTAAAACATCAAAATAACATTACAAAAATTGCACACAAATTTGTATCGTAAGAACCAATTATGCGTTGGAAACACCCTTTGACATAAGAACCCCTTTACAATTAAAAAACTGTACACCCCCCACCCCTTCCTACACAAAGAAAACAAAAGAAGAAGCAAATACAAGCACAAATCTAAGACTCTTGATTCAAGAGTTTAGAAAGGAATGGGTTATAGATGCAAGGTCTGATTTCTGGCCAATTTGACCCGAAAATTTATATTTAAATTCATTACTGAATTTTAAATTATTTAAATTCAATTAGGTATTTTTTTATAGATTCCAAGAAGTTATAAACTTTTCATTTGTGGCAAGAAGGAAAAAATCTGCCAATGATAAGTGGCAGTTACTTTAAAGGCAAAGTATACCTTTGGATTTTGGAACCGTTTGATTGTTTTAATCCTATATAAATGTATATATATATACAATAAAACTAACCTGTGAAACTTTCACTTCAAAAGGTGGCTGCGTTTGTGAGATATTGCTGAAAAAACGAAGCGAGTATGTCCACACAGGAAGACTATTCCCTAAGAATGCACAATCCGAGAAACATTTCTGACAGAAACGTTTCTCAGATTCAAATTTTGGGGCATAAAACCTAATATATTTTTCCATAACCACATTACTTCGAAGTGAAATGCTTTATACCATCGGAAGCTGCTGAACTTCCTTTTATCGCCATTAATTTTCAAAGTCATTACAAAACGTATACAGACCCTTTAAAACTAAACCTGATTTATTATAGCCAGAATCCCCACATTATCTCATTTCCTTCAGCAGTGTACAGACAGTTTGGCATGTTACATATTGCACTGTTTGTGGCATATGCAAAAACAATTTGGTTTTCATTTTGAAACAGCATCATCTGTCAATTTTTTTTCGGAAGAATAAAAAAATGTCCATAAAATTTCTTTTAGCGAAAACAACTTTAAACTTAGCAGATTGATTAAAACCAACATTCTGAGCACTCAGAATGTTGGTTTTAATCATTCTGGATCGAGCTGGTACAATATTTGTTAAGCGAAAATAAAAGATTGGCCACGAGGTATTACACGGCGGAGTTGTGACCATGTGATAAAAGACCCGAGTCACTTCTCTTTTATTCCTATTCATAAATACCCTTTTTGGAGAAAGGGTAAAAGTAATGGAAACATTTTAATGTTAAACTTTTTATTTGTAAAATTGTTCAATTCCTGCCCACAGGCTACTTCGCCAAGGGCCAATTTGCAAGCAACGCTCAATAGTTGTTAGTACGCGTACACACAATTAGATTTTACGTTTAGTACCCTCAACGACTGCGTTAAGCATTATGAGCACCAGCTTAAAGCTTGCGCGCCAACATGCGTATGGCTGTGAATGCCAAACGGGTTTTAGCCGATCGGTCTTAAACAGCTACAGCTATGTCTTTCAGGGATGAGAGTCATTGCTGGCAAAAAAGTCTGAAACTACATGTTTGATCAAAATCATAGGACGTAGGGCCAACATGTATGTTGAATTGATGGCGTTTCTACCTTTTTACCTAGGGAGGGTTTGGAATTCAAAGGGCTTTTAGGAACAGTGTCCTAAGCACTAGTGAAGTAGATCAAAGGACAGTCTCATTTATGTGGAAAAATGAAAGTTTTTTTTATTCACCAGGCTGACATAAAAAGTCTGAATTCAGACAAAAGTCTGAAAAATCTCATCCCTCGTCTTTGTATAAAAGCTGTTCAAACATGGTGATGTGACCACCTTCCAACCAATAGGACTGCCTAAACTGCCTGGGGTATTTATGACTTATCCAAGTACATAATAGACCAAGCAATCCTCTCCTAACTCAAATATTTTTGGGACCACTTTGGTTCCACATACATTGCTTTAATGTGCCAAAGAAACTTGAGCTTTTTAACAGGTCCCAATGTTCAAATACGTGTGAGACTTTCACAAGTCTATAAAGAAGACACGTCCTCTTCATCTTCTCTTTATGGTATACAGTTCAACGCACTTTTGAAGGATGCTCAGGTTACAGTTTCAGAAAACACATAAATAAATTAGGTTCGGCCTCAATCTCCCTGTCCTCCAGGTGTCTGCTTTTCAGCCTTTGGATCATAGACTCGGACCTGCTGCAATGAAATGAAATCCCCAGAAAAATTCCTGCGGAATAGACCCTTCCCACGAAATATGTAAATTGCACATCGCGTGTGTGCACTAAACACTTTGGTTGGCAAAATGATGGAACATCGCGCCTTTTTGTTTGGGCTGATGGTGGCGTGACGCATTTGTGCGTCTGCTTAGTGCACATCTCTATGGCGTTTGCCAACCAATAGTGTCTGTACGCATGCGTGAATGTAATTAGCATATTTCAAGGGAAGAGTCTATTGTAACCTCATGTTTGTTTCACACTTGATGCACTTTTCTCATAAAAAATTAACACTCGAGCCCTTTTCACACTCCCAGGAAACCCTAGCAAATTCTTGGAGAATTTTTAACCCCTTCGCCACCAATGTTGGTTTCACACTTGATGAAAAATGCACAATGACGATGCTAACATCTGGGGTTACTGGATCAACACTACTCCCAAGCACAGGTAGCTATTTCTCAGAAAATAATTTTTTTCTGGAACTTTGCAAGGGTTAGCAACTCAAGTGTGAAAAGGTTGAATACATTTTCTCGAGAAATTTGAGTGGTGTGAACGGGACATGAGTATGCTAACCCTGGGGCTATCTCGCTTGACCCCACTCCAAGGAAATGGTTATTTCCCAGGAATTTGCCAGAGGTAGTGAGTCAAGTGTGAATAGGGAAACCAAATTTCCTGGGATTTTCCCGGGAAATTCGTCTTGTGGGTGATGTGGGAAAGGGGATTTAGTCCAAGTCTCGTAACTTCTAGGTGTGCTCAGCAATTGTAGATGTCTATCGGTCCCTTTAAAGTAAAAAGTCTTCCTTAAATAAATATACCTAAAAAAAAAAAACTTTGCTAAACAATTAATTGCTAGTCAATACTACTACACTGTTGGTATGTTTTTATGTTCAGCAATTTTAGTTTGTCTTTCGACCAATCTCTTACATGAAAAAACAAAAAAACATTACACAAATTACTGACCAATGAAGTACACTATCAACAAAACCATCTTGGCTTCTCAAAATGATTTGATATAACAAGTAGGGGAAATCATTGCAGGAGCCAAAGAGATATGAGCATATGAGCGGGGGGGGGGGGGGGGGGGGGGGGGGGGGGGGACTCTGCTCTCAGTCCAATGAAATTAAACTCAATACTGAGGGCCACGTAATGTACATTGTACATGTTCTAACGAGGCCTTCCGCAGCCCATCTCTCTCATCAATTTAACATTAGAATCAAATTATCGGACCCACTGATGAAAAAGATGCAAAGTTAAAATTGTGAACGGCACAACCTCGCCATGAAAGATGGATGCTCCGGATAAGAATGACGCAAGCGACTGCATAATATATGAGTGTAACAGGAGAGGGTCAAGTACACACAGGGGACCTACTGCGGGTTAAACGTGTGAACTTGTATCCGCTTCAAGGTTCCATCGTCAACAGATGAAGAATGGCATTGAAGTAGAGTATCATAGAGGCCTACAGGCTGGAATCGTTTCGATGGTATTAACTCTCCACAATCTCCCCTGAATCCACCGAAGATATCCACTGAAAACAAAAACTTTGGGTTGTCTATCCCCTACTCCTATGGTGGACAATCCAGTGTGATATGGAAACAATCTGCATCATAAGGGACCCATTCACACCCATCGATCCCAACCACTAACGACCCCACATCAACCCACTAGCATCAATTTACCAGTGAGGGCCATGTCACAGACGCAATTTACAGTCAACCAGTTCCAGGCAATCTCAAAGAAGCGACAAAAGTCACATTTCAAATGTCACATCCATGCTCTTGTGGAGATTTTTGACAGACCATTCCCAATGCCCAGCACACCTTTCCCTCTTTATCTTGACAGATATTATTTCAAACAGCCTGACAATTTGACACATTTAAACAGTACTTCCTAAAAAATATTTATAAAAAAAACCCTGAAGGTACACTTCAGCTTTAATACCCCAAGTCATTAGTTATCCATGGCTAGCCACAGTTGTCAGTCTCAGCCCATTATGTATAGCCATTTCACTCTGTCCTGCACCTAGCCAATACACCAGCATTGAAATCCTAGACAGTTAACATGGAAGGGGCCCCCCAGTGTGCATAATTACTCTTCCCTGCAGAATATCAATGCAAACCACATAATAACCACCCAGCTAGATGAACATTGTACACCCTGTACATGAGAAATTGTCAGAATGCGGTCAGAAATTCTAAACTTTGAGGGGTTCATACAATGGCCAGTGAATAACTATTCTAAAAACTTTGGACGCGGAAATTCTTTTAAAGTTGTCGACAAAGACAGAATGTGTCTTTCTGTCGCTTTCAAAACGTCATCCAAAAGATTACAAAGAGACAAAAAACATGTCCGACATGTTCAACGTTTTACTTGAAAATTTTACCTGAAAATAACAAAATCAGGGTAGAGTTATTGGATAGTTTTTGCTCATGGTTGCTCAGGTCGGGTTTGAAATGCTCAGGAAAGCTGCATCATCAAATATGAGATTAAATTGAGGATTGTCAATCTGGTTTTAAAGGGTGTGTACAACATTTGCCAGACCTGTATCCACACTTGATGTGGCCCAACATATACATGAAATAACAACCCTGTGAAAGTTTACGCTCAATCTGTCTTCGAAGTCATGAGAAAACAGTGAAAAACCCCATCATATGTTGTAACTTTTTTTAAAGGATTTTATCCTGCAGGACTATTGTTTTACTAATTTCCTAAAAACTATGGCATTTCAAGCAAAAATATTTCAAGGGAAGTTTTCCACCATGACCATCTTTATACTATGTAATTTATGTGCAAATCTGTGAACATTTATATTTTCAATCTTACCGATGTTGTACACACCCTTTAAAAAATGTAAATTTCATGTTGTTTTTTGCTATTTTGAATTATGTCCAATAAAAAAGTTGTCACAACTGAATTCTCGATGAAGTGTGGTGATATTAAAAATAAATTTAATGCAAAGTGGAAAAAACCTCTTGAATATGGTGTCATGAGCTCAAACACTGCCCTCTTGAGGTCAAAAAATGGTAGTTGTGCTTCGTGCGTACGCATGTGCGTTTATATTGTTTGATCTCAACAATTGAGGCGTATGCAAGGGTGTCCAAGGGCCTTTTCACACGAGGCAACTTTTGCAGGCAAGCAACTGCAGTGCATGCTACAGGACCATTTAGGTAGCACATGATTAACACGTTGACTGCCGGTCATAAATTCGTAGGGGCATCCCATTTGCCAAGCATCCAAGTGTGGTGCGCATGCGTGCATATCAAATAGGTTTTTGTTTTTTTTCTACATGTTGTAGCATACAAATTCTGATGATGTGTCCTCACCACTGCCAGAAGCGTATTGGTTGCGTTTTCAGCGATGCCAGTGTATTCAATTCACTATACAAAAGCCTTTCATTCTCTACGAGTATACTCGTAGTGGCAGAATCCGTTACACCTGTTACTACGAATATACTCGTAGGCGGCAGTCAACGAGTTAAACAGTGTCTTACGATCCCCAAGAAAAAATATGTGAACATTCAAATGTGAATGCCTTTTCTTCATGGAGATTGCCTGGAACTGGTTGCCTGTAAATTGCCTCGTGTGACATGACCCTTAGACAAACCAGTCAATAGGAAAATCTTAATTTTTAGAGTAAAAAGAATTC